>QPMI01000614.1:0-167500 GCA_004431415.1 Cyanophora paradoxa | reverse complement strand
CTAACCCTAACCCTAACCCTAACCCTAACCCTAACCCTAACCCTAACCCTAACCCTAACCCTAACCCTAACCCTAACCCTAACCCTAACCCTAACCCTAACCCTAACCCTAACCCTAACCCTAACCCTAACCCTAACCCTAACCCTAACCCTAACCCTAACCCTAACGCTAACCCTAACCCTAACCCTAACCCTAACCCTAACCCTAACCCTAACCCTAACCCTAACCCTAACCCTAACCCTAACCCTAACCCTAACCCTAACCCTAAACCCTAACCCTAACCCTAACCCTAACCCTAACCCTAACCCTAACCCTAACCCTAACCCTAACCCTAACCCTAACCTAACCCTAACCCTAACCCTAACCCTAACCCTAACCCTAACCCTAACCCTAACCCCTAACCTAACCCTAACCCTAACCCTAACCCTAACCCTAACCCTAACCCTAACCCTAACCCTAACCACCTAACCCTAACCCTAACCCTAACCCTAACCCTAACCCTAACCCTAACCCTAACCCTAACCCTAACCCTAACCCTAACCCTAACCCTAACCCTAACCCTAACCCTAACCCTAACCCTAACCCTAACCCTAACCCTAACCCTAACCCTAACCCTAACCCTAACCCTAACCCTAACCCTAACCCTAACCCTAACCCTAACCCTAACCCTTACCCTAAGGAACCCCTGGGTGCCCGCCCTGCCTCCGATTTCGCGTGCGCTGTCCGACCTCCCTCTGCGCGCTTCTGCCGCCCCGCAGAATCGACCAGGGAGGGATCGCGCTTTCGCGCTGTCCCCGAGTGCGCGCCTTCGATTTCGATTTCGATTTCAGGGCGCTTCAATTTCGATCTGGCCCCCTCCGCGCGTGCGCCGCTGCCCCCCCGCGCGCAGGCTACCGACGGGTCCCGGCCCCGCCGGGCCTGCAGGAACTCCCACCGCCCAAGAACGACGACGCGATGCTGCACACGACACGCGCGCGGCCTAGGCTGTGCGGGGGTGGAGCGTTACTCCCCTTACGGGCCTCGGGGGGGCAACGGCCGGGCCGGCAACGGCGAGGGCCGCACCTTCCTATGCGCAGCACAGACAGGCGTAGTACACAGCTAGCTAGCTCTGTCTACGCTGAACGCATTAATCTCCTAGGGGGCCTTGCTGCGTGTCCAAATGCTTCCCAACAGTAGCTATAGCTAGTTATCGCAGTGGACATCGTGTGGTTACGCTGACCACACAGGTGCTAGTCAACCAGCTAGCTGACACCGTGCCAGGAATTCGTCACGAAAGGCACTCCCCTTGACTACCACATGGAACACCGGGAAGCCAGGGACCTGAAGGTTGAAAAGTTGAGCGAGTATTGAGATAACCAGTTCGTTCAAAACAAGGTACAGTATTTATCCGAACCTCGTAGTTTGGATGTGCGAGGATTGTGGCGAGCTGGGTCTCTAAAGGAAACTGTGATCGACTGTGAGTATTTTGGTACTCTGGGGACAGAGCTTAGTGATAGATAGCGGCCGACCTGCACCCAAGCAAAATGAGAGTGCCCTGGAATCTCCCGAATGGTTGCACCCTTCAGTTTGGGAACACCGGATGGCCACACTCGCTGAAGCCGAAATGAGAAATTGCGGACTTCAACTGCAAAACAATGAACCTGCTTCGTCTTGTGCTTCAGTGGGTCCGACGACATCAGCACGTGAACCTGCAGAAAGGAGCTGCTTACAGGACGACCCCTCCCAAGAACACATTTAACGTGATTGCACCTCAAGGTCGCAAGCCTGGTTACAGAACAATCAAAAGCTGTGAAATAGATTGGGATGAATTCAAGCCGAACCTTGTATTTCCGATCCACATCCCAATGTGCTGGTGGCACCCCTTCTCCAAACATGACTGCAATCCGAAAAAATATGAGAGTCTTCTCTGCCCAATGTATGTTCTGCACAAATACCATCCAGGTGGTCGAACAGTGTATCGGTCTCGCGGAATGCCTGTACCGCATCACTCTGCACTTGATAAGAATCGTATACTCCCAGGAGATAACAAAAGTTGAAAACATACCTGCATATATTCTTCGTAAAGAAATAAAGCTGGCCAGACTAGCTCCTCTCCAAGCTCCTGCACTTTGCAACCTTCCTCCGAATATTGCTTCTGTAAATGGGGCATCATTCACATGCCGGACAGGATTTGGAGTACCACGCTCTGCACCTGCGACTCATAAATGGTGCTGCCCAGCACGATGTTGCGTGACTCGTACTTTTCTGCCCACATTGCCTGCAGAAAAACATGAGATTAAGATGCGGCTTCAGGCTTAAGATGCGAGAACTTTCTCACGCTGCTCCTCCTCCTTTCTCCTCGCTGCATCACGCTCTCTGATGCGTTGCTGGATTGCATCGAAGAGACATAAGTACATGCGACTCCATTAGAGAAAGCATGCACACGAAAACCTTTTGCAGAGCGATCTCTGCCACCCGTAGTTCAGTCTTCAGCTCCTTGCTCGTGGGATCCGCCTGCCATAATTGTTGGCAAGAGCGTCAAACCCAGTTAGAAGGCGCACTTTGATGCCCGCTTTGGCGAACCACTGGGCTTCCTCCCACTTTTCAAGGGCATTACACGCCTGCGGGGATGTCAGATATGCCACCGCAAAGGAGATGGCGGGCGAACCTTTGCGCCTCTGTACGCTGCCTTCGTGCTTGACGGGTTGAGCTCGAGCGCCTTTTTGCAGTCGGACGCAGTCCGCCCATAATTCTCTGCCCAATTGATGAGCGAGGAGAGAGGAACTCCGCGCACGCGCACCCAGGGCAAGGTTTGCGGCGGCTCGGTTGATCAAGTACGTGGCGCGCTTCAAGGGGTCGCTGGCATTGCACTCCACGGCCTGCGTGTAGCACCGCAGCGCTTCCTGAAGCCCCGCCTTGCCTTTCTTGAACTCGAAGTTCCCTGGCGCTGCAGGTGGGCGTGGAGCGCGGGACGACCCGTGCGCGCGTACCGTGCTCCTTCCAATACTCCGCCGCCTCGTCGGGGCTATCTGGAAGCTTCAGTGTCTGCAGCGCTGCGAGCGCCTCGTTGCTGCTGATGTCGCTCGGCAGATCTGTCATCCATAGCGGCGTGTTGTCGATGTCCTCCAGCCACTCCCACTTGGGGCCGGTGCCAGGCGCGGGGAAGTCCCAGTCGTCGTCGGCAGAGAGGTGACATTTGCAGTCCCCTCCAGCGCACTGCGCGTCGTGCGCCACCTGCGCTGGCGCAGCCATCTCGAGCTCTCGCTCGCGAGCTCGCTGCTGCCCCGATCACCGAGCTCGAGAGCTGCGCGCTTCGTGAAGGCTGTAGCGACGCTGTACGTACGCTTCGGGGCGTGCGCAAGCGGCGCTGGAGGCCACGGTCCTCTGCCTCTGCCTCTGCCTCGAGCTCGAATTCTGATTGGCTAATTACGGCTGCCTCCGAAAATCGACTTGAAAGTAGGCAGTGGATGCGCTCCTCGTGCTCGTCTCCCGCGGCGCTCGTCAGGCCGCGGCGATGATTCGCCGCGCGGCGGTCGCTGTTCACTCAACGGGCGCCCGCGCGAGGGCGAGCCTCGCAAGCGGGGCGAGCATAGCAAGTCTCGCCGGCGCTCCGTCGCAGGCGACGCTCGCTCGGCGCGTACGCTTCGCTGGAGTGGGTCTGCACAGCGGCGAGCAGGTCCGCGGCGCTGCGCGCGCCTCGCGTCTGCACTGACGGCAGCTCCTGCAGTGCGCGGCCGAAGTACTGCCGGCAGAACCTCACGCCGGAATCGCGTTCGTGCGAGTACATTCGGGTGGTTCGCCAGCAGCGCTCCCCGTCCGTGCGCGTTTCGACTCCATATCGGCAACGGAGCTCTGCACGAGCATCGGGCACGGTTCGGCTCGCGTCTCGACAATTGAACACCTAATGGCAGCACTGTACTGTGCGGCCCCGTCCTCCCCGATCTCAGTGCGAGTGGGATGCGCCAGTACGACCTCACGGCAGCTGCTGGCATCGACAATGCCCTTGTGAAGGTCACCGGCCCTGAAGTCCCGATTCTCGATGGGAGCAGCGCTTTGTTTTGCTCTGAGATTGCTGCGGCCGGTATCGAGCACCAATGCATTCCTGCAAGCCGCGTGCGCGTCGCACGAAATGTCCGGGTCAGTCTCGTTCTCGCCGCTCGCATTTCGCGCTGGCCGAGCCGCAGCCCGGATTGAAGTACAGGTTGCCGATGGCGACCGATGGGCAGAGCTTCACCCTCTGGAACCCGCATCAAGCTCAACACAGGATCTCCTCATGTCCGTCGAAGTGCACTTCCCGGTGATATCTCTGTGGCCTAGCCTGGTTCCGTTTTTCTGTCTAACGTTGCTACATTCAGCACCCGTGCATCGGCCAGCAGAGGATAACTGCGTCTATGCCGGCATGGGAGCGCTTTCAACAAGAAATCGCATCTGCTCGAACTTTTTGCATGAAGGTCCACACCTGCGACTCGGAGGCCTTGTACGTTCGCTCTCCTCACTCGGCTCACAGCGAGATGTGGATGACATGCGATCACGTGGTTTGGCTAAAGGAGGCCTGCGATGAGTGCTGCCTTCAGGCCATATTCTTTGTCCGAACTCCCCTTTTCGCAACAGGTTCTTTAGAAAATGCGCTTGTATTCGATGAAAGCCCGATGAGGATCACAAATCCAGGTGGCCTGCGGTACGCGCATAGCTTGAATTGTTCGCGTGCCTGTGCATTTAGCCCTCCTTCAAAAACGCAGATTTCCGGATGAAGTAGTCAGGCACAAGCTTCTAGATTGCATTGGGGATCTTGCTCTCGCTGGCAATCGTCTTCAAGCATCGTACAGCGCTTACAAGTACGCTCATCTCAGCAATGCAATGATGCTGGGCTCTCATCCGTCTTATGCAGGCCTGGGCATAAACTGAATGCATGGCTACTGCAAGAGCTGTTCAGAGATGCCTCCAATTATCATATAGCCTGACTATTAAGTCTGCCTCCCTCGTGGGGGGACGGCCTCGCAGACAGGGGTCGTCCAGTCCGCCCTCGGGCGGGCTTGGCACTGCTCTGTTGTTTCCCCCTAAGGGCCCGGTGCATGCCGTGGTTCCAGCACGGTGGCTTTGCTGTCGTGTGAAGAGCAGGCTACAATTGCGGAAAATTGCTGCCACAACGTGTACGCGCTGCAGGCCTGGCCCGCCAAGCTCGGTGGCCCACCTGGCTCACCTTGGGAGCAATGCACATTCAAATGATTTGATGGAACGGGGGGGGGGGGGGGGGGGGGGGGGGGGGGGGCATGCACAATCATTGAATTGACATTGATTGACGCGCAGCTGCCCGTGTGCGGCTTGGTGCCCCCTGTCACAGTGCTAGCTGCTGCCTGTGGCTGCAGCCCCAAGGCCCCACCGCCTGCTCTGTGCGAGTACGGTCACTGGCCGCAGTGGCCCAGCCCCCGGCCCAGCTGCAGCACTAATTAAGCTTCGCGCGGGGTGCCCCCAGCACAGGCTGATCATGATCATGACTCCCGGCCTGTCACACAGTGTACATATGCATGTACATGTGAGGTCCGAGTCCTCATATATCGATGCATGCATATATGCGCATGCGCATATGCATGCGCAGCTGCAGAGCCCATAGCTATATATATATATATATAGATCTAGCTAGAGGCCGCCCCCGCCACCACCCCGAGCCTCGGCCGCGGAGATCTATATATAGCTAGACCCTCAGAGTCTGAGATCGATATCCACTAGTACTCAGTGACTAGCTATAGGCTACTACTAGGCTAGACGACCTTGTCCGACCCAAGACGCGACGGGCACCTGTAACCGCATGTGCTAGATTTAACCTCAGGGGGCAACGCAGAGCCCGGCTGGCCAGCTAGCTGGTGGCCTGCGGCTGGGCCCGTGGCGACGCGGCCGCAGTGAACATTCCACAGTAGAAGTCCGGGCATTGCCAGTTTAGTTCGTGTCCAAATGCTTACCAAGTGGGCTGCTCTCGCGCGCGCGCCTCCTGCGAATCGGGCGCTAACCGCCACCTGCGCCTTTACTCTTCCTTCCTTTCGGTCGCTCAACCAGCGTAAAGCCCTCTGCAGTTTTGATCAGATACGTGTTTTTGTGTGAAATTTGAGATCTCGGGAACGTACCTTCGTCCATGGTCGGCGGGGGGCGCGCAGATCGCGCAGCTCCGTCGTCTACATCCATGGCGTCGCCGGCTGCGGCAGATCCTTCGTCGCCACCTTCCTCCTCCTCGCTGTCGGAGGAGTCGCCCTGCTACAGCGGTCAGGCCGAGCCGCGCGGCAAGGCTTGCAGACCTACCCCTGCTGGTGCTGGCACGCATTGCGTTGTGGGCGCAGCTGGCGCGGCCATTAGCGCGTTCAGTCTTTCGTACTTGCCATTGCGGCAATCCTGGAACAAGTTGACGATCAAGGCTGCAATCTGCGGGGAGGTCTGCGCAGGCGCGTTGAATCTGACGGCTCGATCTGACCTCCTCTACACTGCCATCCTCTGCCTGCGTCGAGAATCGTTCAGCAAGCTCGTCGTGCAGCACTTCTTCGATCTCGCCGGGGGACGTGTTGGGGTCTGCGGCGCCGCGTACGCGCTCTCAGAATGGGAAACAAGGCTTCGGGGCGCTCCTGCAAACCGCGCTCGAGCATCCGCAGCACTAGCTCCATCATCTCCTCCGCCTTGCGCGGGCCGTCGCGCCCGCCCCACCCTTGCTCCAGCGCGAGCGAGAGGACGGTCCATCGCGAGAACACCTTGTGCACGCCGCTCACAAACAGGTTGCCGTCCATGGTCGCCGGTCCGGTTCGCCGATTCGTGGCTTCAGTCGGCGCGGCCCAGAGGCTCCGTCAGCTGCAGCTGCGCAACACCACAATAGATTTCGCCACAGCTAGAGCTAGCTTCTAGCTCGGCCAAGTACTTCAACTCTTTGCCGACGTACCCGACCGAAAAAAAGGCAAGAATGTCGCAGCACGATTTCGGTGCGGCGGCGGCCCCCGGCGCTGCGCGTAGCCTCGCCTGATCTTTCTCAGAGCCTGACGACTTCATCGACGGCGAGGAGGACTTGAAGGGCTCGCAGCGCTTCTCAAGGCCGACATCAGCGTCGCTCGCCCGACCGGAATCCCGGGCAAGCAGACCAGCCCCGCAGCAGGCTTGGAATGATGCGGACGGGGTCGAGTATGGCCGCAGTCCAAGCCGAGGAGGTGCTTCTCTCCCAGCTCCGCGCGCCTGCTTGGATATAAGGCCTGCGTGCGCAGGCATACGCAACGGTGGCGGCGCCGGCTCCCGAGCCGGCCTATACGAGCCGCCGCGGTCTCCCACTTCCCCCGTGCGGGACGCATACGGTTAGCTAGACCACGCTAGCGGGAGCGAAAGCTAGCTAATAACCTGCGCAGCGGGATCTGAAGAGCCGAAGGAAGATATGATGAGCGAGCTGGAGTTTTTGAAGAGGCGGATCAACCTGCTGGATCAGGAGAACGTTGGCCTGCGCACCCGTATACACCGGGCTGTCCAGGAGAGCAAGCGCAAAGACAAGCAGATCATGGAGCTATCGGATCCACGGGTAATTGTTTAGAGTCTCGTGTGATCTCGGTTTGATCTTCTTCTTTGATGCTCGGTTTCCAGACGACAGTCAGTGGGGGCGGGCACGCATATGGGCAATTCAAAAGCGAACAGTCGGTGCGTAGGTTTCGAGCTGTTTCCGTTCGGTCACTGTGACACTAACAACATGCGTCATCAGCTTTTGCGCAGTGTCAAGCAGGTCGCTAAGAACCTAAAGCAAAAGATAGAGCAAAAAGAGGAGGAAATACATAGGATACGGGAAAGCCCAAAGTTCACTCATGTGATGGAGCTTGAGCTTAAGAAGAAGACGTACACCAACGAGGTTTGTTCGACCACTGCCAAAAGACATCGAATTTGCTGCGCCCCCCGTCGACACTTTTTTTCTTAGGTTGCTCGGCTTCAACGCATGCTCAGTGCCTTCTCGGGGGATGCAGAGCTGGCTCATACTCTATCTCAGAAGCGACTTTATCTTGAGGAAAAGAATGCTGAGCTCCGAGGGGTGTATGACCAACTCAAGACAGAATACCAGGACGTCATGGAAAAGGTCAAGTCAGCGAAGGAACGACTGAAGGCAATGAGTGCAAGTAATGACCGTTAGTGCTGTTGTGTGATTAGCTGTCCGTTAGTGCTGTCGTGTGAGAGCCCAACGTCTTGACTCGGTGAGCATTTGGACACGAATCTAAATCGCAAGGTCCTGGCTAAACGGAAAGTGCAGTTGATTTGGCAGCATGCCGCGTTTATAATTGAGCGAAGATCAAAATTGCAAGTCCGGGCTACAGGCCTGAGGCTTTAAGTGTGGGATGTACACGCACACTGAGCTTCCGTTAAGCCAGCCAGCACCGCGGCGCTAGCCGGGCCCTGTGCATGCGCATACATAAATTTAATGTACATGTTGCCCTCCTCGCGAACCGGACACTGGGTCCGCTCGGGCCCTCAGGATTCGAAGGGGAGAAATGCGCCCCCTGAACTCACTGGGCCGGTGACCTAGCTAGCGGCTAGCTAGCTGCTGTAACCTTGGCCTTTATCTGGACAACACACAGGGAACTTCGGAAGGTGCGGCCCTCGCTGTTGCCGGCCCGGCTGTTCCCCCCCGAGGCCTGTAAGGGAAGTAGCGCCCGTGATAGGTGTGTTCAGCGTAGACAGAGCTAGCTGCATCTGTGACCTACACCTGTCTGGGCTACGCATAGGAAGGTGCGGCCCTCGCCGTTGCCGGCCCGGCCGTTGCCCCCCCGAGGCCCGTAAGGGGAGTAACGCTCCACCCCCGCACGGCCTAGGCCGCGCGAGTGTCGTGTGCAGCATCGCATCGTCGGTGGGCGATGGGAGCTTCTGCAGGCCCGGCAGGGCCGAGGTCTGTCGGAGGGCCACTGTCCACTCACTGTCAAGCTGTGGTTAAAGCGATTGCGTGCAGGTTTGGGCCATTTAGATCGAGAGTTACACACGCTCGGAGGCGCCTAGGCAGGAGGCGCTGAAGCAGGCTCGGCAGGCCGCAACCGAAGGCGCAGAGGAGCTCCTTGAATCCAACGGGCCCGAGGGAGGCTGGGGGTTAGAATTTCGCCTGCGGCCTGCCGCACCAGCCGCTCCGCCTCCGCCGGCCCCAGCCCCGGCTCGAATGCCTGCACGAAGCGCCCCACCTGCCCGCCGCCGGCGCCACGTCGCCGCGGCGCCTTGGGGCAGCCGGGAGCGCACGCCAAGGGGTCGCTGGGGGGGCGCACCTCGGAGCAGGGGAGGCGGGCCTCGAGGGAGCCGGCGAGGGCTGTGAACATGGCCTGGCGAGGTGCGGTGAGGCGGGTCGGCGAGGCTGCTGGGCGGGGTTTGCCCTGCGGCCGCGCTCCGTGGCCAAGCACGCCTGCACGAAGGACCAGCCGGTGCCCTCCAGGAACTCTGCCCGCCCCACGCCGCCCCATCAGCAGCCGGCGGGGGTCGGCGCGCATGGTCGGCGGAGCGCAAGATCAGTTCCGGGGGGGACGGGTCTCCCACGGCACATCTCCTGTATGCTGGCCTTGGCTGTGGCCTCGGCTGCGGTCCTGGCTGCGGCCTTGGCTGCGGCCTCGGCTGCTTCCTCGGCTGCGGCCCTCCGCCTCCCGCTTCTGCTTCTTCTCTGGAGTCTGAGGTGGAGGCTCCAACTCCCGCTTCTCCGCCTTGTGAAAAATGAAGCTGTGCGAAGAGGCAAAGTACTGCTGGAAGGACATGGGCTGAGAGGCTGGCTGAGAGGCTGACTGGGGTGGAGGCTGCTTGGCTGCAGCCTTGGCCTCGGCTGCGGCCTTGGCCTCGGCTGCGGCCTTGGCTGCCCGCTCAGCTACGGCCTTGGCTGCTCGCCTCCGCCCTCGTCCTCTGCCTCCCTACACTTGGCCTCCCAATTTGCCTCCCACTCGGCTGCGGCCTTTGCCAGCTGCTCCAGTTGCTGGGGTGAAGGCTGCTGCTTCGCCTGCTTGGCTGCGACCTCCTGCTTGCGCTTCATCGCCTGCTTGGCTGCGGCCACCTGCATGCGCTTCTTCGCCTGCTTGGCTGCGACCTCATCTTCTTCTCCTTGCGCACCTCTTTTCCATCTTCTCATCTTCTTGGCTGCGGCCTCCAGTCTCTCTACCTCCTGTTGCAGCCCAGTCGGCCCGCGATAGAATTCCCGCCTCAGGCGCGTGAGGCGCTCCGAGTCGATGTACTTCAGACCAGAGGGGAAGCGCTCCATATCGTCATAGCCCAGCTCGAAGCGCCGCGGGACCTGGTCGTCGTCAGGGCGTTGCGCAGGGTCTCTATGAGCTCAGGGTGTTACCTCGTCGATGTCTCCCTCGCGTGCCTTCGATTTCGATTTCAGGGCGCTTCAATTCCGATCTGACCCCTTCCGCGCGTGCGCCGCCCCCCGCGCGCAGGCTACCGACGGGTCCCGGCCCCGCCGGGCCTGCAGGAACTCCCACCGCCCAAGAACGACGATGCGATGCTGCACACGACACTCGCGCGGCCTAGGCTGTGCGGGGTGGAGCGTTACTCCCCTTACGGGCCTCGGGGGGGCAACGGCCGGGCCGGGCCGGCAACGGCGAGGGCCGCACCTTCCTATGCGCAGCACAGACAGGCGTAGTACACAGCTAGCTAGCTCTGTCTACGCTGAACGCAGGCACATGCGTCATGCGTACGCTTCTCCGCGCTGCGCGCGCGCACGCGCACCACTCGTCGCGCTGCAGGGTCTCCGGGTCGTGCCAGTGCTGCCGGGCGACGGCGCGCCGGTCCCGCTCTCGGCGCGCCCGCTTGCCCATCGCACCGAGGCGAGGGGGAACAAGAGGCGCGGGGAATGCATCGCCTCGAGAGGAGAAAAGAGAGGGGCGCCGGGGAATTAATTTTTGAGATCGATCGCCTCGAGAGGAAATCGCTAGGGGAGCCTAGGGCTGGTCTGGGGGTACTGGTGAGTGTGCGTGCCCGTTCTGGTCGTGGGTCGATACAAGTTCCCCCCCCCCGTGTCGGGGTACGTCAACCCCGCTCGGTGTACCCCTTTCAGTTCTCCGGTACCACCGGACTACCGTCTATCACGACCAAAAACAAAAAGTCGGGTTAATCCCGCTACTGCAAGGTCCGTGCCACCTGCAGGGCACTCACGAGACAACTCTGCGCTGTCTTGCGGCCCCCTGGCGAGTGCGCGCGCGCTGACCGCATTCCCGACAGATGGGCAAGCAGAAGACCCACATCAACATTGTCGTTATCGGGCATGTCGACTCCGGCAAGTCGACCACCACCGGGCACCTGATCTACAAGTGCGGTGGCATTGACAAGCGTACCATCGAGAAGTTCGAGAAGGAGGCCGCTGAGATCGGCAAGGGCTCCTTCAAGTACGCCTGGGTGCTCGACAAGCTGAAGGCCGAGCGCGAGCGTGGTATCACCATCGACATCGCCCTCTGGAAGTTCGAGACCCCGAAGTACTACGTGACCATCATTGATGCCCCGGGCCACCGTGACTTCATCAAGAACATGATTACCGGCACCTCGCAGGTGCGAGAGCGCTATCTGACCCTGCCCCGGGCGCCCAATGGCTCTCCCGACAATTTTCGGCGATCGCGCCGACCATTCTAGCTGCCCACGCATCCCCATCGTCCCCCGAGCGCGCACGCGCGCTGTTCTCACTGGCCGCGTCGATACGCAGGCCGACTGCGCTGTGCTCGTGAATGTACATGTTGCCCTCCTCGCGAACCGGACACTGGGTCCGCTCGGGCCCTCAGGATTCGAAGGGGAGAAATGCGCCCCCTGAACTCACTGGGCCGGTGACCTAGCTAGCGGCTAGCTAGCTGCTGTAACCTTGGCCTTTATCTGGACAACACACAGGGAACTTCGGAAGGTGCGGCCCTCGCTGTTGCCGGCCCGGCTGTTCCCCCCCGAGGCCTGTAAGGGAAGTAGCGCCCGTGATAGGTGTGTTCAGCGTAGACAGAGCTAGCTGCATCTGTGACCTACACCTGTCTGGGCTACGCATAGGAAGGTGCGGCCCTCGCCGTTGCCGGCCCGGCCGTTGCCCCCCCGAGGCCCGTAAGGGGAGTAACGCTCCACCCCCGCACGGCCTAGGCCGCGCGAGTGTCGTGTGCAGCATCGCATCGTCGGTGGGCGATGGGAGCTTCTGCAGGCCCGGCAGGGCCGAGGTCTGTCGGAGGGCCACTGTCCACTCACTGTCAAGCTGTGGTTAAAGCGATTGCGTGCAGGTTTGGGCCATTTAGATCGAGAGTTACACACGCTCGGAGGCGCCTAGGCAGGAGGCGCTGAAGCAGGCTCGGCAGGCCGCAACCGAAGGCGCAGAGGAGCTCCTTGAATCCAACGGGCCCGAGGGAGGCTGGGGGTTAGAATTTCGCCTGCGGCCTGCCGCACCAGCCGCTCCGCCTCCGCCGGCCCCAGCCCCGGCTCGAATGCCTGCACGAAGCGCCCCACCTGCCCGCCGCCGGCGCCACGTCGCCGCGGCGCCTTGGGGCAGCCGGGAGCGCACGCCAAGGGGTCGCTGGGGGGGCGCACCTCGGAGCAGGGGAGGCGGGCCTCGAGGGAGCCGGCGAGGGCTGTGAACATGGCCTGGCGAGGTGCGGTGAGGCGGGTCGGCGAGGCTGCTGGGCGGGGTTTGCCCTGCGGCCGCGCTCCGTGGCCAAGCACGCCTGCACGAAGGACCAGCCGGTGCCCTCCAGGAACTCTGCCCGCCCCACGCCGCCCCATCAGCAGCCGGCGGGGGTCGGCGCGCATGGTCGGCGGAGCGCAAGATCAGTTCCGGGGGGGACGGGTCTCCCACGGCACATCTCCTGTATGCTGGCCTTGGCTGTGGCCTCGGCTGCGGTCCTGGCTGCGGCCTTGGCTGCGGCCTCGGCTGCTTCCTCGGCTGCGGCCCTCCGCCTCCCGCTTCTGCTTCTTCTCTGGAGTCTGAGGTGGAGGCTCCAACTCCCGCTTCTCCGCCTTGTGAAAAATGAAGCTGTGCGAAGAGGCAAAGTACTGCTGGAAGGACATGGGCTGAGAGGCTGGCTGAGAGGCTGACTGGGGTGGAGGCTGCTTGGCTGCAGCCTTGGCCTCGGCTGCGGCCTTGGCCTCGGCTGCGGCCTTGGCTGCCCGCTCAGCTACGGCCTTGGCTGCTCGCCTCCGCCCTCGTCCTCTGCCTCCCTACACTTGGCCTCCCAATTTGCCTCCCACTCGGCTGCGGCCTTTGCCAGCTGCTCCAGTTGCTGGGGTGAAGGCTGCTGCTTCGCCTGCTTGGCTGCGACCTCCTGCTTGCGCTTCATCGCCTGCTTGGCTGCGGCCACCTGCATGCGCTTCTTCGCCTGCTTGGCTGCGACCTCATCTTCTTCTCCTTGCGCACCTCTTTTCCATCTTCTCATCTTCTTGGCTGCGGCCTCCAGTCTCTCTACCTCCTGTTGCAGCCCAGTCGGCCCGCGATAGAATTCCCGCCTCAGGCGCGTGAGGCGCTCCGAGTCGATGTACTTCAGACCAGAGGGGAAGCGCTCCATATCGTCATAGCCCAGCTCGAAGCGCCGCGGGACCTGGTCGTCGTCAGGGCGTTGCGCAGGGTCTCTATGAGCTCAGGGTGTTACCTCGTCGATGTCTCCCTCGCGTGCCTTCGATTTCGATTTCAGGGCGCTTCAATTCCGATCTGACCCCCTTCCGCGCGTGCGCCGCCCCCCCGCGCGCAGGCTACCGACGGGTCCCGGCCCCGCCGGGCCTGCAGGAACTCCCACCGCCCAAGAACGACGATGCGATGCTGCACACGACACTCGCGCGGCCTAGGCTGTGCGGGGGTGGAGCGTTACTCCCCTTACGGGCCTCGGGGGGGCAACGGCCGGGCCGGGCCGGCAACGGCGAGGGCCGCACCTTCCTATGCGCAGCACAGACAGGCGTAGTACACAGCTAGCTAGCTCTGTCTACGCTGAACGCAGGCACATGCGTCATGCGTACGCTTCTCCGCGCTGCGCGCGCGCACGCGCACCACTCGTCGCGCTGCAGGGTCTCCGGGTCGTGCCAGTGCTGCCGGGCGACGGCGCGCCGGTCCCGCTCTCGGCGCGCCCGCTTGCCCATCGCACCGAGGCGAGGGGAACAAGAGGCGCGGGGAATGCATCGCCTCGAGAGGAGAAAAGAGAGGGGCGCCGGGGAATTAATTTTTGAGATCGATCGCCTCGAGAGGAAATCGCTAGGGGAGCCTAGGGCTGGTCTGGGGTACTGGTGAGTGTGCGTGCCCGTTCTGGTCGTGGGTCGATACAAGTTCCCCCCCCCGTGTCGGGGTACGTCAACCCGCTCGGTGTACCCCTTTCAGTTCTCCGGTACCACCGGACTACCGTCTATCACGACCAAAAACAAAAAGTCGGGTTAATCCCGCTACTGCAAGGTCCGTGCCACCTGCAGGGCACTCACGAGACAACTCTGCGCTGTCTTGCGGCCCCCTGGCGAGTGCGCGCGCGCTGACCGCATTCCCGACAGATGGGCAAGCAGAAGACCCACATCAACATTGTCGTTATCGGGCATGTCGACTCCGGCAAGTCGACCACCACCGGGCACCTGATCTACAAGTGCGGTGGCATTGACAAGCGTACCATCGAGAAGTTCGAGAAGGAGGCCGCTGAGATCGGCAAGGGCTCCTTCAAGTACGCCTGGGTGCTCGACAAGCTGAAGGCCGAGCGCGAGCGTGGTATCACCATCGACATCGCCCTCTGGAAGTTCGAGACCCCGAAGTACTACGTGACCATCATTGATGCCCCGGGCCACCGTGACTTCATCAAGAACATGATTACCGGCACCTCGCAGGTGCGAGAGCGCTATCTGACCCTGCCCCGGGCGCCCAATGGCTCTCCCGACAATTTTCGGCGATCGCGCCGACCATTCTAGCTGCCCACGCATCCCCATCGTCCCCCGAGCGCGCACGCGCGCTGTTCTCACTGGCCGCGTCGATACGCAGGCCGACTGCGCTGTGCTCGTGATCCCCGCCGCGACTGGTGAGTTCGAGGCCGGTATCTCGAAGGACGGCCAGACCCGCGAGCACGCGCTCCTCGCGTACACCCTCGGTGTCAAGCAGATGATCGTCGCCGTTAACAAGATGGACGAGAAGTCCGTCAACTACGGCCAGCCCCGTTTCGAGGAGATCAAGAAGGAGGTGCGGGACTCGCGATCGCCAGCGCGGCGACGGCTGACGCTTGGGGCTTGCAGGTTTCGGCGTACCTCAAGAAGATCGGCTACAACCCCGACAAGATTCCGTTCGTGCCCATCTCCGGCTTCAACGGTGACAACATGCTCGAGCCGTCGTCGAACCTTGGCTGGTACAAGGTTCGTCGATGCGGCGCGCCGATATCTGCTAGCACTGATTCGCTGTGCGCGGTAGGGCCCCACTCTCGTCGAGGCTCTTGACCAAGTCGAGGAGCCCAAGCGCCCGTCCGAGAAGCCCCTCCGCCTGCCCCTGCAGGTCCGTGCGCAAAGCGTGATAAGAGTCGTGCTTGCTTTGTTCCTCTCCATTCTAATCCCCCCCCTCAGGACGTGTACAAGATCGGCGGTATCGGCACTGTCCCCGTCGGCCGTGTCGAGACTGGTGTGATCAAGCCCGGCATGACCGTCGTGTTCGCCCCGTCGGCCGTGACTACCGAGGTTAAGTCGGTGCGTCTGTCGGCGCTCGCTTGTCCGGCGCTAGCGATCGCGAACGCCTGGCTGGGTGGCAGGTCGAGATGCACCACGAGTCCATGCCCGAGGCTCTCCCCGGCGACAACGTCGGCTTCAACGTCAAGAACGTGTCCGTCAAGGACATCCGCCGTGGCTACGTCGCCTCGGACGTCAAGAACGACCCCGCCAAGGAGTCCGAGTCGTTCGTCGCTCAGGTCATCATCCTGAACCACCCCGGCCAGATCGGCGTGCGTTCCTGTTTCTAGTCCTTTCGTGTGGCGGCAAAATCCAACGCACGACGTGCAGGCTGGCTACTCCCCGGTCGTCGACTGCCACACCGCGCACATTGCCTGCAAGTTCTCGGAGCTGATCACCAAGATCGACCGGTGCATCCGACCGATGCGATCTGCGTTTGCAACAAACCACTGAAATCTTAAGCGCAGCCGCTCCGGCAAGGAGCTCGAGGCTTCGCCCAAGTTCGTCAAGTCTGGCGACGCCTGCATGGCCCGCCTCATCCCGAACAAGCCGATGTGTGTGGAGGCCTTCACGAACTACCCGCCGCTAGGCCGCTTCGCCGTCCGCGATATGCGCCAGACCGTCGCCGTCGGTGTCATCAAGGAGGTCGTGAAGAAGGAGCCGTCGGCCAAGGGTGCCGCTGGCGCTGCCAAGGGCGGCAAGGCCGGCAAGAAGTAAATTGCGGCACTTCTCCGGGCGGCGCAGGGTTTTCTGCCTTGTCCCCGTGCCCCCTTTCTCCACTTGCAGTGCTTCTTAGAGGTCGTCCAATCTCATCCAGACGGTAGCCCAAGTTATGCCAAAACACAAAAAATAAGAAAAAAGAAGAATCGCCGACACCGTGTCTAGGCCGCACACATGTCTGAGCCCTCGCACGGGGGAAAGAAGCGATAGTGGACAGAACGCGTTCTCTAGCAGAGGGGGCACGAGGCCTGGGGCGGGGGCGATCCCAAGTACTTGTGTGCTGACGAAGTGGGGCAACTGAGCACGACCGGCACCCGGACCGATGCGTTTTGTTTCTTCGCACTTGTACCCGGGAACCCGAGTCTGCCCGACGGTCGAGCGGCTTCGAGCCACCTTGCAGCATCCAGCAGCGGCCAGAGATGCTAGCGCTGCGGGCGCTCGCCCGGCTGGCGCCGCGCACGGCACTGGCACACCAGGTCGCGTCGGCCGTGCCGGTTCCGTGCCCGTCCCGTGCCTGGATTTCGGCTGCACGCCGCTGGATGTCCATCGACGCCGCGCCGATCGCAGCAGTTCTTGCAGCGGGGAGCGCGCATCGCGCCGGCCGGCCTCCGACCATCAGCCCACTGCTTGCATCCCGCGCTCTCTTTGCACGCCCACCTCCGTTGGCGACCCCTCTCGGCCGTCAGGCTCACACTACTTTCCGGACGCACCGCGGAGCGCACAAGCGCTTCCGGCTGCTGCGTTCAGTCGGGCTTTGGAAGCGAGGCCGCGCGAATCGGAGGTGCGATGTCCATTTGACCCTTTCGCGCGACGTAAATTTGAATTCCATTCGGATTCCATTTGATCCTTCGCAGGCACTTGATGGCACAAAAGACTCAGAAACAAGTACGCCAGCACCGCCGGCCTGCGCACCTGTATCCGGGGCTTCAAACTGGACTGGAGCGGAGACTTGGTGGAAAGAGGCCCCTGCATCGTCGTGGCAAAGGCCTTCTGGGTAGCCTTCCGCGAATGAAGACTGATGACAAATTTGACATCAGGTGCGAAAATAAAGCTAGAGCATGCAGCATAGGAAATCTAATGTTTTCCTTGCTCAGGTGGGCCAGCAGCTGCATTCCGGGTTGTGACCACGCGCACTAAGAGTATTTTGATGTGTATTATTGCTCAACATATGGGCTGCTAGAGGCCCCTGATGTGCGAGTAATCCTGTCCGCATTTGGACACCTACTAAAACGCAGGTCCGGGCTACAAGCGTGGGAATGTACACTGCGGCCGCCGCGGCCGCGGGCCCAGCCCACCAGCGAACTGGCCGGCCCGGGCCCTGCGACTCAAGGCTGCGAGGCCCCCTAAGGAGAGTAATGCGCCTCCCCGCGGACACTCTAGCTGGCTAGAGCTACGTGTGCCCGCATGCACGGCGTGGTGCTGCATCGCGTCTTGTGGTGGCGGGGGGTCGTCTCGGGGCGGTGGCGGGAGCCCCTACGGGCCCTGGGGTGCCCCGGGGGTTAGGGCGCTTCGTGCAGGCATTCGAGCCGGGGCTGGGGCCGGCGGAGGCGGAGCGGCTGGTGCGGCAGGCCGCAGGCGAAATTCTAACCCCCAGCCTCCCCCGGGCCCGTCGGATTCAAGGAACTCCTCTGTGCCTTCGGTTGCGGCCTGCCGAGCCTGCTTCAGCGCCTCCTGCCTAGGCGCCTCCGAGCGTGTGTAACTCTCGATCTAAATGGCCCAAACCTGCACGCAATTGCTTTAACCACAGCCTGACAGCGAGTGGACAGTGGCCCTCCGACAGACCTCGGCCCTGCCGGGCCTGCAGAAGCTCCCATCGCCCACCGTGGCACCGACGATGTGATGCTGCACCTATCACTGCAGATATATATATATGTGATACGTCCTGCCCACACTGACACGCGCACCAGCTCGAAATTAAGCTCGGGGAAACTGCATGTTTGAATCGTAATCGCAATCGTAATCGCAATCCCCAGTTTGCAATCCTCCACGAACGATCTGCATTCAAAGCCGAGAAGATTGGACGAAAGTTGGACGAAAGTACCATGCAATTGGAAGCTTAAGAAAGTTGGACGAAAGTTGGACGAAAATACCATGCAATTGGAAGCTTAAGAAAGTTGGACGAAAGTTGGACGAAAGAACCATGCAACTGGAAGCTTAAGAAAGTTGGACGAAAGTTGGACGAAAGTACCATTTCGAGTGCGCTGTCCGACCCCCCTCTGCGCGCTTCCGCCGCCCCGCAGAATCGACCAGGGAGGGATCGCGCTTTCGCGCTTTCCCCGAGTGCGCGCCTTCGATTTCGATTTCGATTTCAGGGCGCTTCAATTTCGATCTGACCCCCCTCCGCGCGTGCGCCGCCCCCCCGCGCGCAGGCTACCGACGGGTCCCGGCCCCGCCGGGCCTGCAGGAACTCCCACTGCCCAAGAACGACGACGCGGCGCTGCACACGACACGCGCGCGGCCTAGGCTGTGCGGGGGTGGAGCGTTACTCCCCTTACGGGCCTCGGGGGGGAACGGTCGGGCCGGCAACAGCGAGGGCCGCACCTTCCTATGCGTAGCCCAGACAGGCGTAGTACACAGCTAGCTAGCTCTGTCTACGCTGAACGCATGCAGGGAACGAGGCATGACGAGGCAGCCGGATTCAAATTTGCTGCTTGAAGCGTTTTACGGGTTCATCGAAAATCTCTGCAGCTGAACAGCTGCAGGAAGGAGGTAACCCGAAGGGGGGGGGGGGGGGGAGGAACAGCACTAACAACAGACCAGCGCTAGCCACGCCGATATCAATCCCAGCGCTAGCCGCATACGTCTAGGCCGAAGTACTGTACTTCACCGTCAATGGTTCAGAGTCACTTGCGCACACTGGCGCAGATGAACACTCCCTCGGTGCGGCCGTGCGACATGCGCGCGTACGTACGCTACGGTCACCGAGCGCGTTTGCATTCGTGTTCAGCCTCCTCGCGCGCCGGCACTCTTTTGCTACAGCCGGATTGGCACTCGAGCTCTTTGCCGGCCCGAGCTCGAGGGCACTCGTACTGCGGCAGCCGGATTCAAATTTGCTTCCTGAAGCGTTTTACGGTACCGGAGTACGTAAACGTATACGTAGATATACGCGTGTGACTCAAAGCGCTCGTCAATCTAGCTCAGCCGATCGCCCAGCAGGAGCACACGCCCGGCATCGCATCTCGGGCGCGGAAGCTAGGAACGACTCTCGGATCTCTCAGAGTCTGGGCGCAGCTCGTCGGCAGGTGTCGTTCCTGACTTCTTGATGCATATCCATCCACTGTATACGATGTGAGCCGCCCGCGCAGGGTCTGCGTGTTGGGACGGATGTGTGCCTCCCGGCGGTCCTACACCTGCCCCACCATCGGCCGGTCTACAGCCTGGCAGCTAGCTGGCAGCCGCCCTGAGACCGCACGTGGCGCACTTCGGCACGGCGGCGATGCAGAGGGACGACGACGGCGCTGACGACGCGACGTGCTTGCGCTGGAAGTCGGGCGTCGCGTTAGCGCTCGGCATTTTCATCCTCTACGTCATCGTGAGCGTAGGTCGGGAGCTTTTCGTTTAGAGTCGAGAGCTATAGCTATAGCGCTAGCTATGGATGATGGGATCTCCGAGGCTCTTCAGCGGAGGCCGAGGTCGAAGTACAGTGGGCGGACTCTGGAATTTACTCCGCCAGCTCGCCTGTACGCATTTGGACACGTACCAAAACGCAGGTCCGGGCTACAAGCGTGGGAATGTACACTGCGGCCGCCGCGGCCGCGGGCCCAGCCCACCAGCGAACTGGCCGGCCGGGCCCTGCGTGGCCCCCTAAGGAGAGTAATGCGCCTCCCCGCGGACACTCTAGCTGGCTAGAGCTACGTGTGCCCGCATGCACGGCGTGGTGCTGCATCGCGTCTTGTGGTGGCGGGGGGTCGTCTCGGGGCGGTGGCGGGAGCCCCTACGGGCCCTGGGGTGCCCCGGGGGCCTGGCATGGAGTCAGTCTGCGGTGGGCGCCGGGGGGCGCGAAAAGGGGTCAGATCGAAATCGAAAGGTCTTGAGATCCAAATCATTGAATGAAAGCAAACGGGGGCGCACTCCGATATGAGGGTCCCAGTGTCGCCTTTCCGATAATTCCGATGTGTGAAAAATCACAATCATGACTCAGTGAATAGATGCCCTTTTTCGATGTGCCACGGTGTGTGAAACTTTGAAAAATCACCATAGAGCACGTACACAGATTTCGAGCTACAAATCCAAATAAAAATCGAGCTCGGGTCTTGCTTTTACTGAAATGCCGAAGTCTTGTAGGCTCTGCCCTGCCAAGGTCGAGCTGACTCTGGAATCTCCTCCGCCACCGGATATCGTAATCGTAACCATCGAAATCAAAGTCCGCAGAGCTGAAAGTCGAGTCCTGGGAGTGTCTTTTACTTGCTCTCTCTCTCTCTCTTTCTCTCTGGAAGGCCCCCTCTCTAAACACCTTAAGCTTTCCGCTGTGAGGATCACAATAGAGCACAGATATTTTTACAGGTCCAAACTCGGGTCTTGTTCTAACTGAAATGCGAGAGTCCTGTACACTTCCTCGACTCGTCCACTGCCCTTAGCGACACCAAGTGCGCACTCCGCTGCAGCCCAAATGACTACGATTGCAACTTCGATCATGAGGGGTCACCTTGCTTCGCTAGAACGTCGTCACCTGCCCGCCTCGAAAGAAGCAACGCCTTCTCAAAGCATTTTGCAGCCTCCCTGCACAGGCCAGGAAGTCAAGCGCGGACAGGGGAGAGGGGCGACTTGCAGGAGTCGCACTTGTGATTGGCTTCCCGGTCCTCCAGGTTTCCCAGACTCATCCACGCCACGGCTTTGCTCCTCTTATCCCGCAGTACCTGCGTGCTCGTTCTCGCGCTGAAGGGGAAAAATAGCAAGAAAACTTCGAGCCTGTGACAGGTGCAATTGACGCTCAAGGAAAGAACGTGCTGCCCCAAAGTCTCCTGTAAAAAGCTGGATTAGGAACGAAAATGCGATGGCAAAAAGATGATGCTCCAAATGCGCCTTCTCTGCATGCGATATGACCGAGCTGAGCGCACGCCAGCACCTCTCCGACGAGATCCCCGATGCGAATTGCAAACTGAAGCGCGTACTGGTGATGTATCACGGCTTGCTCAACATCCCCAGTCCCATCGTACGCGAGACCGAGGTTGAAGCAGGCGGCGATCTAGAAGTCAGAAATCAGCCCATAAGTTTAAAATCTAGTGAGGCCCTCACCTTTCCGGCCTCGTCAGAAATCTGCGATGCGATTTCAAGGTGCCTCGCGTGGTACTTGATCGCGGCCAAAATGTTCTTCTCTCCGCCCAGGAGCTGGAAATCCACGCCCAGGGAATTGCAAGCGAGCGCCTCGCCCACGGCGTCTCCTGATCGGGCGACCGCAGCTAAGAATCGCTTGTACGACTGCGCAGGCAGTCGCACGTTCAGCTCGTCGTAACCGCCCAGGCACCAGACATTTGCGCACCTGTATCGCTTGCCGGTACTGGCGAGCATTGTCGTTTATGACGGCCTGATTGTAGAAACCGATGCCGGCGGCGTGCGGCCGGCCAGCCCTTTGGCATGCCAAAGCTAAGGTTTCGTAGTCCCGCAAGTTCGCTCCAGGCGTTCTGCCTTCCCCGCCAGCTCTCAGGCCTGTGCGCGCTACCGACCTGAAGGCCGGAGGAGGAAAAATTCGCAAAGGCGAGTTGATCTGAGAGGGGTCGATATGCTGCTGGCCTGTGAGCTGCTGCTGGCTGGCAATCGGAGGAAGATGCGGCAGCGGGGCAGATGACGGCGCATTAACGTGCTCGGTGGGATCATCCCGAGCGGAAAGAACGACGGGCGCAGCTGAAAGCGGAGGAAATCGCCTGCGGGCGGCCTTGTGGGGCCCCTCGAACATGTTAAACATGAGACCTAATTCACTTTCATGTCTACTGAAGAGAGCGCGGAGCTCTGCTAACAAAGGCTGCAGCTGCGTGGGCGTTCACACGAACACTGGAGCTTGCTAGTGGAGTGAACTTGTGAAGTGAAGTCGGCGGACCAATTTCTAGCTCGAGGGGGGTACACTGTGACAGGCTCGTTCAAACCGATTTTGCTGGAGACTGGCTAAAAAAAAAGGGTATACGTAATTGCGATAGGGGTTGCATGGGGAAGCTAAGGTTGCAGCTGCAGCTGCAGCTAGCTAGCTTGCGTGTCTACGCTCGCGCTGATCATGAACGCAGATATCTAGCAAAGGCGCCGGCGCCGGCCATGCCGGGGCTTGGGCCAGCGCTAGCGGATGCGGAGCTCGAGCAGCTGGTGTAGATTGCAGAACAGAAACTTTGAAAGGACGGACCTTATTGATGGAGTCTATAGCTACACCAAGCAAATACACATCGTTAATATAGCTGATTCTGATCGCAATTCTGATCGTAATCAATGATAGCTCACTTAGCCCACGATACAGCCCCTACTTCGCATCATAGCTGAGCCCGATCGATATCGTAATTCCGATCGTAATTCTGATCGTAATCGTAGCTCTAGTTCTGGTCGTAATCGTAGCCCGCCCCAAAAACCTAAACTTCTGGACGCTCAAGGAAAGAACGTGCTGCCCCCAGAATAAGGCACGAAAGGTTGTGAGTCGTACAGTTGTGACGAAAGGCGAAAGGAGCTAAGGTTGGCTGGAATGGAGCTTCGGAACTTTGTGGGAGACATACACACAAGAGACATACACACGGCGCCCCCGACATGCATCTAGAATATAAACCTATCTCTCTATCTATCATACTGATTGAAGAGGGTTACTACTCGCCCTGGACCGCCCACGTAACCGCTCTGATTCACGTACTGCTCTGGGGGACCGTAAGCAGCTTGCCTCTGGGGCCCTGCAGACCGCTGTCGCCCATCCCTTGCAGCTCTTCGTGTTGGCTGCCCGCTGCTGCGTCCACTGCGCGGGGCTGGAGGAGGGAGACCGAGAGCCTACGAAAATCTGTCAAGACTTTGCCCATAGTCGTGGTGAACTGGCGGCACACGAACCTGGTGTACATGTGTGGTCAGATTCTGGAGGTCTTTTGCGATGGAGTCGACTGCATTTTGCAGAGTGGTCAAGGCAACCTGCACAAACTGAGGAATGGCCGGGCGATATTTGAATCGTTTAACGTACTTCACCAGAAATGTCATTTTCTTGTTGGACAAGACGGCCAGTGCGCTTGATTTCACGCCACTCCTTCAGCTGAAAATAGAGCTCATGCTCGAGCTCCTGTGGATCCAGTAGCTTTGGCGGTCCACTGCGGACAATGATTTCCCGTCGGTGACTCGACTGTGAAAGATGCAATCAGCATATCAACAGCAACAGACAGGAAACAACAAATCACCTCGCTCTTCCATCTGAAATATGCCGCCTGTATGCAACGAGCAGCTGCCTCCTTGACTTGCTTGCGATACTAGAAGCGAGCAGTTAGAGTCAGTAAGCACTTCACAGTGCAGAGAAGAGAGAGGCAAAACCTCGTCGCGATCCAGGAATGTGACGACCTGAAACGAAATAAGTAGGTCCCTGATTCATATTACCCGCAGAAATCACGGACCTTCTTCTCTCCGTCATCAAGAGTCAGAGCATTGCTAACAACAGCGATCAGCAATGCTGTGATCGACGTTCCCGTGCACGCTGCAAGGATTGCCACAACTCGGCCTTCATGCGTGAGCGGGAAAATATCTCCGTAGCCCACTGTGAAGACGGTTATGAACGTGAGCCACGTGATGTTCGTCAAATGCTGCGGTGCGAAAGCGAAAAGGGATGAGAATCTCATCAGGAGCGAAAAGCTAAAAGAATCGGCTCGCGCCATCCTGTTATCATCGTCAGTTTCTGGCGTCATAAAGGCACTCCAGCGCTCGAAAATAAATATACAATAACTCGAGACGGACTGACGGCACGTAAGTCTGAGCCAAATAACAAAAAGAAAGCGCTGAACCATCAAGGTGCCAAACACGATACACAAGGTGAGGAGCGGGCTACGATATAGCGCCGTCTTGAAAACCATGGCGTAGGAGAACTCGACGCGAGTGATGTTCTCTATGAAGCGCCCACTTGGGGTGAAGAGCCGCGAGCGAATCGCCATGAACCGAAACAGGAGGTAGATTCGCGGAAACATGAAGGCGCAAAGGAGGTTTTGAAGGTTGTAGCTGCCGATGTACTGGACGAATGGTGGGCAGTGAATGGCGCAGACAACGATTTCGAATAGCATCGCTGTGAGATGCCCTGAGCCTGCGATTGTGCACCGCTTGGGAAGCTGACAACGTGAAATTTCGTATTCAACCTGCAGGCGGATTATGGGCTGCTCGAGAGCCCGAGGAAAGGAATGGAGAGTGTGAAGAGCAAACCAGATGAAGCTAAGCTAAGCTAAGAACCTAATTATAAGAATCACGATTACGATCAGCTAAGCTCAGTGAGCTAAGAATGACGATTAGGATCAGCTATACATGGAAAGCTCAGGGAGCTAAGAAGATTACGATTACTTACCACAGTAGAGTAGTACATAATTAGGGATATCACGAGTAGAATGCAGAGAACAGTGGTCAACGCCTTCACAAAATTAATGGAAGGCGAGCCCGAGATATCGCCGTGCGCTGTGCCAATCAGAGACCACGAAAGCTCCAATTGTAGTATCGCCATGATGATGGTCAGACAGGCCAGGATCGCCATGGCGTTGCTTATCAAACGCAGGCTAATGGCGATGAGCACGATCAATCACGGGCGACGATGCGTTAGCGATAGCCGGGCGGGCATACCGCTTCATGTGGCGGTCGACCTCGTGCATGTCCGTCCACCTGAAAGGGGTTAGCTAATCGCCGCGTTCACCGCAGGTTGCGGACGAGCTAGGTTCAGGGTCTAGATATCCTTTGACAAGCGACGCTGGGGTCGAACTCGAGCTCGCCACGATTCAAATATCGCCGGGAGGGGAGCCGAGGGTCTAGGAGCGTCCCGGATCCTAGCTCTCGTCTCTACGCAGGCCGGGCTCGACCGAGCACCGATCCCTGTCTCTGCGAACCTTGCATGTCCCAGCTTCGACGAGTAGCCATACTTTGTCCGCTCTTGATCCGCCAGTTGATTGTTGCCTGACGAGTACCGCGTGGAATTTCGGGCCCCAGCGATGCGCGACTGCATCGTGGCAGACTGACGCAGCGCCGCACAGGCCTAGAGGTCACAGTGTGGTGTCGTTCGGAGTACCCAGTCCAGTACCCGGTACTGGGTCGGACAGGGTACGTATATACGGTTGGGGTTTGCAATGAACCGGAGCCTCGGAGGGTGACCGACGCCGCGCATACCGAGGCGCATACTGGAGAACTAGTTAATTTATATAATTAGCACAGGAAAATAATTAGTACTTCGCGATTTCGGTCATTTTAGTGGGCGGAAAATATTTGGTAGGTCAGGCCAAACCGCTCCCTAGGGGACGTCAGCGGAGGCCCCTCCGGCCGCCCTCCCCCCGTGCCCGTGCCGCTGAAGGCCGCTGTCACTGTTACTGCACTGTACAAGTCGAAATACCGCTAGCACTAGCTGCTCGAGCTCAGATCTCCTCGCGATCGGGGTTCCAGCGCGGATACCACATGTCGAGCTCGGGTCAGAGCGTGGCTGGGGTCTGAGCCCGGGCGCAGTTAGCGGCGTGCGCCGGCCAGCGAGCGGGCGAGCGGACTGGCTTAGCTTCCTCTGCGAGCACGGCATCATTCACAGCCGCGATCTCCTCCACCTCCTTCACGCTGGACGCTGTCTAGGTTGCCGAAACCTTTTCCGGTGCAATCTGGTGCAATCTGCAGCTGTGTCGACCTGCAGCTGTGTCCACCTGTGCCTACCCATGTAAACCTGTGCCTACCCATGTCCGCCTGTGTTTACCCATGTCCGCGTGTGTGTACCCCCCATGTTCCCTGTGTTTACCCATGCAAACCTGCGTTTACCCATGTAGGCCTGTGTTTGCCAGGACCTGCCAGGCTGCTACAATTTGTTAGCAAGCAGCTCGAGGCTCAGTGGAGATCGATATCAGCTGTAGGTTTTGCAGAGAGAGAGAGAAATGCAGTAGACACATCCATGCCAGCAAGACTGGGTATGACAAAGCCGCAGAGGCCCCGAATGGGACGTGCAAGGCCCGTCAGGGACCCACTAGCATGGGGAGTGAGTGGAGCCGCATACAGGACCCTGGGCCACCACCCCCAGGGCGCCAGCAAGAAAATAGGGCACCCTATGTGGGCACCCGACGGCGCTACATAGGAAGGGCCTGAATCCCCGTGACGGCCCGCTCCCTGTCGGGCGGCCCGAGGGTATCAGGAGGCCCCGCAGGGACAAAGAAAAAAATATAAGGTCAACTAGTACTCAGGATTACTCATTAAAAGCAGCATCTGCCATACCAACAGAAGAGTTATTAGTCTCCGGATCAGAAAGATGAGTGCGCTTATTAAAGACTGGGTCTGAGCCTGTGCAACAGATTCACGAGTAATCTGCTGAGCAGTGGCAAAGGCTCGCTAAAGGGAATCATGAGTGGAAACAAATAATCTCCTCACGAGCAGCAGAGCTGAGGTGAGTCGAAGGAGGTGTGCGACAGCGTCCGGCAGCGGCATGCGGAGCAAGCGAGGTGAGTCGAAGGAGGTGAGTCGAGGCGATGCGCAGCAAGCAGACAATGCTATGCCGAAGCGCAGGCAGCAGTTAGCAATGGTGGCAGAAAGGTCGGCTTGTTAGCGATGCGATCGGCTACCGGACGACATAAAGATGCAGAGATGTAATGCGCACTGAAGGAGAGCAAGCAATGAGCAGCCACGTCTACAGCGACGAAGCGGTTAGCGGGAAAAGGCGCCAGGCGACGGCGTGACGTAGGCATGTCAGAGGGCGCATTTCAGACGTGTTGCATCGAAGATGAAGTAGACAGCCGCGACAGGCAGGGGAATGGCACAACGGCCGAGATGAAAGGCACGAATGCCGAATTCACACGAGGCGCATGCGTATGATGTACAAGGACAGTAAGGAGAGCACGAACCAGTGCTAGGACGCCGCGGCGAGTGGCTGGATGGCCCGGAAACAGGCGCGCCCACGCAGGGGGGGTACCCCATTGGGTTTTGCAGCCTCCCCGTCTGCATGCGCACTGCAAGTATGGGCGGCGTTGGGCGCTCGCCAAGTCCGACGGTCGAGCTCGTGGCCGGCGCACCCGCCGCGCAAAAATCATCTAGATTTATTAATATACATATATGTAGGTTTTATATATTGTTTATAAATTATACTCCTGTATACGTACATGTGTTTACCCGTGCAATTTGTGTTTACCCATGTTCACCCACGTTTACCCATGTTTCCTGTGCCTACCCATGTCGCCTGTGCCTACCCATGCAAATCTGTGCCCTTCTTGTGCTTTTCTGTGCAACCTGTGCTTTCCTGTGCTTTGTGGCGCTTTCCTGTGCTTTGCGGTGTCAACCTGTGCTTTGTGGTGCATTTCTGTGCTTTTTGGTGCTTTTCTGTGCGATTCTGTGTCAAATTTACACAGGAGAAGGTTTCTGCAAGATAGCTGTCGACGGGTCGGGCAGCCCGCGCAGCGTCGCGGGGTTGTTCAGCGGCACGGCGCTGCGGCTGGGCGGCATCTGCTTCGGCGGCAGACGTGTGCTCGACTCGCTCGCCTTCTCGCCTACTCTGCCAAAGAACGACCAGGCTCCCGCCAGCGGCCGCGCCTTCTGATAGACCGTCGTGTCGGGCTCGGGCCAAGGCGTGGCTGCTCGGCTGGCCGGCCTTTCATCACTGGAGCTCGGCGGCGACGCCTGGCGCTTAGCTACGCGCTTGGGCGGCATGCTTTCCCGCGCTCAAGGCCTTTTTAGACGGTACCCCCCCCTCCCCCGGCCTCTTTAGTGAGCGATTAAACTTTGTTACTTCGCTCAAAATTTTTTAGTACTATAAATATGCAGCCCACTAAATATTTCTAGTTCTCCAGTACCGAAAGTTGGATGAAAGTTGGATGAAAGTTGGACGAAAGTTGGACGAAAGTTGCCAGTTGGACGAGAGTCGATGCCGGCCTGGGGTATTCCCAATTACGCCCACGTTTGTGAACCCAAGTTGTTGTAGAGGTCGATACCATCATGGCATCACTCAGTGACTGAGTCATGATCAGTTTTATCCTCATATTCAATAAGCACCACAGAATTCGAAAAATCCTTGGATCCCCAATGAAAACCGAAATCACCACCATAGGAGAACCCGGATTTTCTATGCAGTTGAACGTGGCTCATTCCCACCTTATGTGTATGCTCTGAAGAAGAAGATATGTATAAGACACGCCCAAGCCGGTTGTGCGGTTCAACGGTTTTGACGAAAGGCCCTGAGGCGAAGGACCCGAAGGCCCGAAGCACAATCGACAGTGAACCAACCAGACAAGGGTAGTGGCGGCGCAGACGGGCGCCTATACAGTTCACCATGTATGCCCCGGCGGTCCGGCGCTCATACACGCAAACCTGGAAAACAATCGGCGAAATCCCAATGCGGGCCTCTTCCTAATGCCGGCCTGGGGTATTCCCGATCCTGTTTAGAGCTTTAAACCCCAGTCGAGGAGAGAGATTAAAGGTCCATGGCATCAGCGTCAGCATCATAGTCAATGAGCACCACAGGAGAACCCGAATCATCACTGAGATCGGAAAGGTCAGCAGGAGAGGAAAGATGCAAACCTTTAACGGAAGGAAGAAAAGATGGGTCAATAGTACCGTCTGGGTAACCATATGCATTCGAGAGGCAAGGAGGAGCAGGGGTAGAGGGTCGACGGCGCTTCAGGTTGAAATCAGGAGCCAAGTCAGGATCAGTGTCCAGGGAGCATCAGCATCATCATCGAGAACGCCAGGAGCTGGCGCAGGAGGGTCCAAAGCATGGACACGGCGACGGCGAAAAGGCGGCTCGTCCTCAGCGTCAAAGTCTGGCGGGGGGTGAGGGGGAGTGTGAGGGGGCGAAGGAGACGCAGGAAGCATAGGGGCAAGAGCAGGAGCAGGGTCCGGAGCCTCAGGAGGGTCGTCGTCATCCGAAGAGGAGCTTGTAGAAGAATCATCAGGTTCATCAGGGCCCAGGTCGGAAAGCTCTGAAGAGTCTGATCCAGTGTCAGGGGAGGATTCATAGCCGTCAAGATCCTCTTTTTCGAGCCGCTGCAATAGAACAGGCCGTGCACTGGCATAGGCAAACTGTTCAAGGCTTCCTCCCTGACTTTATGCGCGACTTGACATACACTTTCATCTGGAAGCGGTCAGGCTTGCCCACTGATGCTTCGAAATACCGACCTATTGGAGTTTCTAACACACTCTTGCGCTTGTTCGAACGGACTATGGTCACAGTAGCCAATCCGATCTTACAACTCATCATTCCTGAAGATCAGTTCGGTTTCGTACAAGGTCGGGACGTTCATAAAAATGTCTTTGCAGTGCTGGCAACGTATACACGCATCCGCTACGCCAATTATGACTGTGTTATCGGGTTTGACTCTGATCTTAAGTCTGCCTACGATCTGTTGCTTTGGGTTATTATGGCGCTCGTTCTCCATGTGCAACAATGGCCCTGGCTTATCCGAAGAATGCACCACTGTCTGTACAACCCTCGAGCTCCCCTCCGTGCACGTGTATTTGCGAATGGGCTATTCTCTTCTGTGTTCTCACGTCTTGTGGGCACCATTCAAGGTGGTCCCTGGAGCCCAGTTTCCTTCATTCTCTCGATCAGCCCTCTACGTTCTCTCTTGCTCTCACTCACTGATATACCCCGCCCTGTTGGCACCCCCTTGTCCAGTTTGCTGACGATATTTATCAGCTATTCCTGCTCCGCGCCCAGGGGCTCTCTCTACGTGACTCTCTCTTAGCTATCCACGCACGTTTTGCCTCTTTCAAACCACTCTCTGGTCAACATCTCTCTATCGAGAAATCTCTTGCTATTGTTCTAAGGGAACCGGCTGCCTCACCATTGGATTTCGATCCGTCCGATCCCTTGCCATTCCCTGTTCTCCGCGTCGCTGAGCTTGATCCTGCTTGTCATAAGCAGCTCGGTTTCCCTCATCAGCTCCTTCTTGATCGCGAGCACCATCCGTCTTGGAACATGATTCAGCATAAAGCGACCTTCTTTATGGAGACAGCTGTCGATTTCCAGTCGTCCCTTCTTGGACGGGGTCGCATCGCCTATGCTTTTTGTCAGGGGGTCTTAAGCTTTTATATCCGTGCGGTTCCAGCACCTCCTAAGATCCTCCGGGCTATTTCAAAGAATTTACAGACCTTTGTCTGGAAACGTTCTTCAAATTCCGATGCGTTCATCTTACCTCATCAGGGCATGACCACTGCTTCGTGTCGACCTGTATCTCTCGGCGGTCTCGGAGCGCCCTCCCCGAACACTTCCAGCTGGCCTTTGCCGCAAACTCTTTGGAATCGTGGCTTGCTTCCCCGGCATCTCTTCCTGGTCGAGAAATTATTGAGGCGTTCACGGAAAACGGTGGCTTTGGGCTCTGGCTTCCTTTTCTCAACAGAACTGATCGCTTGGTGAAGCCATTGTGGCCTCCGCCTGCTGACCCGTTCTTTGCCATCTTCGAAGCCTGGCGGACTATCTTCGATGTCAGGAGGCCCCGCTGCGCCTGGGATTTCCTGCGTATGCCGATCATGCACCCCTGGTATAAGAAAGACACGTACTATGAGCGTGATTTCACTTTCACGTTGCTCTTCCGTCTCGGCTTCCGTTTTAACTATCAAATCTGGGACTTCTCTGGGGAACATACTCTCTATGTCGAGCCCTCCTATCCCGAGCAACTGCGCGACCAGCTGCATGCGCTCAATAATCGACTTGCGCAAGAGGTTTGGCGCTGTGGTCGCACTGCAGACTGGAAACACGAACCTGGAGGTCTCGCTATTGGCCCTTTCTCGAAACTTGCTGCTGAACGCGTCTCACTTCAGGGAGTAGCTCTCTGTCGCGTTCGCCTTCTTCCTGACACACAGCTCGCTTTCCATGAGATTGACGTGCCTTGCAGTGCTTCGCTTGACAGTCCCGTTGCCCTCCCCGATGTACTTGCGATCCGGCCCGCGGCCCGTGCGATCGACTTCATTCCCGTGCCTGCACATGCGCTTAGCCTTGTTAAGAATGCTTGCAAGTTGTCCCCCATGCCTGCACTCGTCCGGTTCCTCATGAACTCGTTACAGCTTTCCGACCTTGCACTCCGTCCGCTGCCACCGTCGTCTTCCCGTACGTTTGCGTTCCACTCTGACCGCGAGAACATCAATGATCGCTCAAAGGAAGAGCTGCGCCTCTCTAAGTCGGTTGCGTACAAGCTGCCTGCTGCCCCGTCGCGTTTCACGGTTCACGACGTGTACAAGTATCTCTCGTCCCACGCTTTCATGGCGCCGACGACCGCTGAGACTAAGTGGCGTGCTGATCTCTCCCCAAAGTTCCTCTGGCCGCCGGGCTACGATGCGCGCACTGATCGCTTTCCCTGGTTCAACACAGTGATTCCCGACCTCCGCTACGCTCTCACGCAGCGCGTCCTTGACGGCTACTTTGCACTGCGCTACAACGCTCTTCGCACATCGTCCCGCATCGCTGATATGGCTGCGCGCTCTGATATTCAGCGTCCTGCTTCGGCAAATTTGCTTGACAGTGAGCTCCTCTCCTCGCTATGCCCGGTCTGCCACCGGCGCTGCAATGCACTGCACGTTTTCGTCCTCTGCCCTGTTGTGCAGCAGTTCTGGTCGCTCATCTTCCATGCCCTGCAGCTCCAGCCGATGCCCATTCCTTCCGCTCGCTTTGTTGCCTGGTTGCTTACTGGCTCGGTCCGTTTTGCTGACAGCTGGATGTTCTTGCAGAACTGGGAGTGGCAGGTTGTTCGGATTCTTGGATTGCACGTCATTTTCCGCTCGTATTGTCTTGCCTATCGAGCAGGTCGCACTGAAGCTGCGGCTACGTTTGCAATGGACCCTAACACACAGCTGCCCCTTACACCTTCCTCCAAGACGGGCTTGAAGGCCGCTACTCTGATGGCTGCCTTGTTCCGCGAACTGGACGATTTTATGGACATGCTTCCTCGTCGTTTACCTCGATTTAAAGTCACCTATGTCCGTGGGTATTTCCGTTTCATCTCTACTGCTGACCCCTCTCATTCTTCATTCTACGCTAATCTTTTAGACGCTGCGCGTGCTTATGACCATTCCCTAGCCTCTTATGAGCACTGTGAACATATTGCTCAGCCTGCCCCTAGCCCCGATCTAGCCCTAGCCCCTTGTGGCTCAGTTTCCTTATGCCAGTGTGCGGCCTGTCCTGCTGCAGCGTCTTGAAAAGGAGGATCTTGAAGGCTATATGTCCCCTCCTGACAACGGCTCAGACTCCTCTGACCTTTCCGACCTTGGCCCTGATGATCCTGATGATTCCTCCAGTAGTACCTCATCAGATGATGACGACCCCCTGGTGGACCCGACCCTGCCCTGACCCTGGTCCTGTGGTTCACTCACCCCTCACCCGCTGCCACCTCACCCGCCGCCCGATATTGACTCGGAGGATGAGCCGCCTCTTCAACGCCGTCGTGTTGGTGCTTCAGCGTTTGGTCTTGATGCTGCTATAGATGATACAGGTTCACCTCCGCCCTCTCCTCAAGTTATCATCTATGTGGATGACACTGAGCTTGCCCCTGATCTGCTGCCGATCTCTCCTATCCGAATCGACGCTGTTGATGTTGAGCCCGACTTCGCGAGTCATGCTGTCATTGCTTCCCTAGCTCCTCCCTCTTCTGCCCCTCTGCCTTCTTCTGCGCCTATGACGCCCATGGATACTGATCCTCTTTCTCCTTCTATTGTTCCGCCTAAGCGTCGTCGAATGTCTTCTCCAGACCCTGGTGCTCTGGATCATGGTGATAACATTCCTGGTGTCCCACCTCAGGTTTCTTTCAAACGCTTGCGGCCTTCACCTCCTCCAACTCTCCCATCCGCTGCCCCTATGGATCTCGCTGATGACCCAGGTTCTCCAATGGTGCTTATCTCTGACGAAGAGGCTGATGACATGACTGATGGCTGAAGGTTTCACACGTGAGGTCGTGACCAGGACTCCCCCAGGCCGGCATTAGGAAGAGGCCCGCATTGGGATGTCTGTGGTTGCTTTCCGTGTCTGCGTGTATGAGCGCCGGACCGCCGGGGCATACATGGTAGACCGTAAGGCGTTTGCGCCGCCACTACCCTTGTCTGGTTGGTTCACTGTCGATTGTGCTTCGGGCCTTCGGGTCCTTCGCCTTTCGTCAAAACCGCACAACCGGCTCGGGCGTGTCTTATACATACTCTTCTTTTTTTTGGCATAGGCAAACTGAGCAACAAGGGAGCTAGGAGCTAAATCGGGGCTAGGGGCAGGCTGAGTGATATGCTCGCAGTGCTCAAAAGAGGCTAGGGAATGGTCATAAGCACGAGCCGCGTCCAAGAGATTAGAACAAAACGAAGAGTGAGACGGGTCAGCTGTAGAGATGAAACGGAAGTCCCCACGGACGTAAGTAGCTTTGAAACGAGGTAAACGGCGAGGAAGCATGTCCATTAAATCGTCGAGCTCGCGAAACAGGGCAGACATCAGAGTGGCCGTCTTCAAACCTGTTTTGGAGGAAGGAGTAAGGGGCAGCTGTATGGCAGGGTCCATCGCAAATGTAGCAGCAGCTTCAGAGCGACCTGTACGATAGGCCAGAGAATACGAGCGGAAAATGACATGCAATCCAAGAATCCGAACCACCTGCCACTCCCAGTTCTGTAGAAACATCCAAGTATCGGCAAACGGACCGAGCCAGTAAGTAACCAGGCAACGAAGCGTGCAGAAGGGATAGGCATCGGTTGGAGCTGCAGGGCATGGAAGATGAGCGACCAGAACTGCTGCACTACGGGGCAAAGAGCAAAAACGTGCAGCGCGTTGCAGCGCCGGTGGCAGACCGGACAGAACGAAGAGAGAAGCTCACTGTCAAGCAAATTCGACGAAGCAGGACGCTGAAGATCACGCGCAGCCATAGCAGCGATGCGGGACGATGTGCGGAGAGCGTTGTAGCGCAGTGCAAAGTAGCCGTCAAGGACCCGCTGCGTGAGAGCGTAGCGGAGGTCGGGAATCACCGTGTTGAACCAGGGAAAGCGATCAGTGCGCGCATCGTAGCCCGGCGGCCAGAGGAACTTTGGAGAGAGATCAGCACGCCACTTAGTCTCGGCGGTCGTCGGTGCCATGAAAGCGTGGGAGGAGAGGTACTTGTACACGCCGTGAACCGTGAAACGCGACGGGGCAGCAGGCAGCTTGTACGCAACCGACTTAGAGAGGCGCAGCTCTTCCTTTGAACGATCGCTGATGTTCTCGCGGTCAGAGTACAACGCAAACGTACGGGAAGACGACGGTGGCAGCGGACGGAGTGCAAGGTCGGAAAGCTGCAACGAGTTCATGAGGAACCGGACGAGTGCGGGCATGGAGGACAACTTGCAAGCATTCTTAACAAGGCTAAGCGCAGGCACGGGAATGAAGTCGATCGCACGGGCCGCGGGTCGGATCGCAAGCACATCAGGGAGGGCGACGGGATTGTCAATCGAAGCACTGCAGGGCACGTCAATCTCATGGAAAGCAAGCTGTGTGTCAGGAAGAAGGCGAACGCGACAGAGAGCTACTCCCTGGAGCGAAAGGCGCTCAGCAGCAAGTTTCGAGAAAGGGCCAATAGCGAGACCGCCAGGTTCGTGTTTCCAGTCTGCAGTGCGACCACAGCGCCAAACCTCTTGAGCAAGTCGATTATTGAGCGCATGCAGCTGATTGCGCAGTTGCTCAGGATAAGTGGGCTCAACAAAGAGAGTATGTTCTCCAGAGAAATCCCAGATTTGATAGTTGAAACGGAAGCCGAGACGGAAAAGCAGCGAAACGAAAAGTCTTATACCAGGGGTGCATGATCGGCATACGCAGGAAATCCCAAGCGCAGCGGGGCTTCTTGACATCGACGAGTTCATGAGGGTTCTGACGATCAGATCACAAAGAACTGACCTCAGGTTCCAAGGGCTTGGTTGCACTCGCACTCGAGCCTTCGATCGCACGGGCCGCGGGCCGGATCGCAAGCACATTGGGGAGGGCAACGGGACTGTCAATCGAAACATTGCAGGGCACGTCAATCTCATGGAAAGCGAGCTGTGTGTCAAGAAGAAGGCGAACGCGACAGAGAGCTACTCCCTGGAGCGAGACGCGCTCAGCAGCAAGTTTCGAGAAAGGGCCAATAGCGAGACCTCCAGGTTCGTGTTTCCAGTCTGCAGTTTTACCACAACGCCAAACCTCTTGCGCAAGTCGATTATTGAGCGCATGCAGCTGATCGCGCAGTTGCTCGGGATAGGAGGGCTCGACATAGAGGGTGTGTTCTCCAGAGAAATCCCAAATTTGATAGTTGAAACGGAAGCCGAGACGGAAAAGCAGCGAAACGAAAAGTCTTATACCAGGGGTGCATGATCGGCATACGCAGGAAATCCCAAGCGCAGCGGGGCTTCTTGACATCGACGAGTTCATGAGGGTTCTGACGATCAGATCACAAAGAACTGACCTCAGGTTCCAAGGGCTTGGTTGCACTCGCACTCGAGCCACAGGCCTCTATTTTGGGCAGCAGGGCCTGCTGTGCCGGATCTCCCCGTGAACGCATCTGTGCGAATACACATCTGGGATGACACATCGCCACCAAGCATACGCCTCAGATATTGTGATGAGACATTCGCGAGACTGCTGCTTTTTGGCGAATGCAAATGCGCTGATGAGGGCATTTTTTTTAAATGGAGAACGAGAAAAGAGAATAAAGGCTGGATAAAGACAGGGCGAAGAAGGGGATGCGCAAGACGAGGGCTGATGAAGTTATGTAAAGGTCACACAGTCAAGAAATAGTTACTTTCTTGACTTCCCTGAACCGACTCCTAAGATCGTGCTGAATCTGTTCAATCTGCTGTTCTGAAAGCCACACACTCGTCTTGCGACGAAGGTTGAGGTTGAACTCGCCATTCACAAGTTCGATGGTTTCGAGTTCGGCGATCCCCTCGAATTTCTCGTCAAGCACACGCTGAACGTCTACACCCGTGAAAGGATATCCCAACGCTTCTTCGCTTCGGCCTGTACCGGCCGTCAGACAGCTGAAGACAGGTGGTGTTCACGAGTACGTGCCTGCAACTTTGCCAGTTTTTCGTGAGAAGGACCGCTGCAGGCTATACTCCGCCCGAGTTGCAGGTGCTGCCTGCTGCTAATTAGTTTTTTTGCGAAAAATCACTATGGACACCAACTGGCACCTGCGCGATGAACCGCATCATGGCATTCCGGTGTGATGCCGGTGCCCTTGAAGGGCAAACCGAACTCCAAGCCCGAGCAAGAAGGTTGCCTGTGCGGCAACTGTGTCAGAGCAGCCAGAATTCCGAGGTCTGCTTTCTGAAGAAAACTATACGGCCGGTCTTACCGTTGACGGTAGGACTGATGGCAAAACGCAAGCGCGCTGAATTATTGCCGATCATGCCGATCAGCGTCGTCTTGAGATTGCTCTGCTCTGTCGCTAACGCGGAGAAGTCGCGTAGCGGAGCCTCGGAGAACGAAGTGAAGTTTTACCGGTGATGATTTAGGTTGCGTCTTTTTTCGCTCAAGCACGGGTACCAGATACTTTCCACTTTTAAGTTCATGGCTCTAGATCTCATACAAAGTTCTGTGCGTACGTCTTTCTACTAAAGGAACGTATCGCACGCCCCTAGAAGGCGCTCAAAAGGTGGAGAAGACTCATATCTCCAGACGCTAGACTTTTTTCTCAGAAGTTGAAAAGACGCCGTCGAAATGCGATTCTGGCTCCAAAAACGTTAACAGCATGCTCATATATATTGCATAGTCCCATTCTGAAGCGTGGATTGGAAACTGCATGTTTGAATCGTAATCGCAATCGTAATCGCAATCCCCAGTTTGCAATCCTCCACGAACGATCTGCGTTCAAAGCCGAGAAGAAAGTTGGACGAAAGTTGGACGAAAGTTGGACGAAAGTATCATGCAATTGGAAGCTTAAGAAAGTTGGACGAAAGTTGGACGAAAGCAGTTGCGTACCCCTGCACGCCAACAACAGACCAGCGCTAGCCGCGCCGACCAGCCACATACATCTGAGGCCGAGGTAGTTAACAATACCATACGCGTTGCTGTTGCTGCACAGCAGCGCGCCCCAGGTCCGCGCCGTCCCAGCGCGCCGCCCGCGTTGGAATGCCCGCGTTCGCAACCCCGGCCCGCGCGTGCAGGCACTCGCACTGGGAGGCCCGCCAATCTACCCTCGCGGAGCGTGGATTGGAACCCCTGGGTGCCCGCCCCTCCTCCCGAAGTCCGATCTCGCGTGCGCTGTCCGACCCCCCTCTGCGCGCTTCCGCCGCCCTGCAGAATCGACCAGCCTGGCAGGGAGGGATCGCGCTTTCGCGCTTTCCCCGAGTGCGCGCCTTCGATTTCGATTTCAGGGCGCTTCGATTTCGATCTGACCCCCCTCCGCGCGTGCGCCGCATCGGCCCCGCAGGCTACCGACGGGTCCCGGCCCCGCCGGGCCTGCAGGAACTCCCACCGCCCAAGAACGACGACGCGACGCTGCACACGACACGCGCGCGGCCCTAGGCTGTGCGGGGGTGGAGCGTTACTCCCCTTACGGGTCTCGGGGGGGCAACGGCCGGGCCGGCAACGGCGAGGGCCGCACCTTCCTATGCGTAGCCCAGACAGGCGTAGTACACAGCTAGCTAGCTCTGTCTACGCTGAACGCATAGCGCTACCGCGGTCCGCCCCTTCCGCTACTGTCTTCACTGAACTCCCCTGGCTCCACTGGCTCTGAGAGGCCTCGACTAGCTGGCCTGAGACTGCCCTGCCAGTACAGCACACGCACAACCGCCAGCTAGAGCAAACCAGCTCGCGCTCCTGCCGTCGATCTGGCGCCGAAGAGCGGCTACCCCCCCCAACAGCTCCGGCCCTCCGGGCCTCGGCCTCCGGCTCCTCAGCCGCTGCCCGAAAGCTGACTGCGCATAGCTACGATCGCGTATTCGGTTGTGTCCGAGGTCGGGGATGCGCGGCGAGCGGAGGCGGCGCAAGCTCGAAAGCTCAAAGCTCAATGTGGGCCTTGTTCGGTGCGAGGCCGCGGGACAAGTTCTCTCTCGAGAACCTGCAGTGCGTCCAACCACAGCGCGGCGCCTCTGCTACACAGCCACGCTAACGGAGCGCTGCACAGGTACCTGTACAACACGCTCGTGCGGAACCCGATCATTAACGATGCAAATCGAGAAGCGATCGTCGAGACGCTTCGTACAATCTCAGAGCTTCTCATCTGGGGCGACCAGCACAACTCCAACTTCTTCGAGTGCGCCTGCCGTCCGCTGCAGCCCTGCAGGAAGCGCTTCGCGCTGCGGCGAAGCAGGTGGCGCTGCTCTGACTCGATTTCCGGCGCGCAGCTTCTTTTTGGAGAAGAACATGCTCTCTTTCTTTGCAAAGATTGTGTCGCAACCGAACGCTGGAAGACGGCGAAAGTCCAGGTCCTTCAGACCCTGAGCATTCTTATACAGAACCTCACGAACGAGACTTCTGTTTGTGCGCTATGAGTTACCCCCGCCTGTCACTCCGCGTTAAGCCTCTGCAGACTACATCCTGTCCAACAACCACGTGAACGACCTTATCACGCAAGACGGTTTCGACTACAGCGACGAAGAGACCATAGCCTACTACATTTCTTTCCTGAAGACTCTCTCGTTGCAGCTCAACAAGAACACCATCCAGTTCTTTTTTAGCCAGGTTCAGGCGATGCTACGAAAGAAGTCACGCTTTACTTCCGCAAATGATTTTTCCTCTGCTCTCGTAGAAGCACAACTCGTTTGCACTGTACTCTCAGGCACTTCGGTTTTTTGGGCATGACGAGAGCATGGTCCGTGCAGCTGTGCGAACCATTACCTTGCAAGTTTTCAAAGGTATGACCGGTTTGCGAACTGTTCCGATTCTTGGTGTTTTGAATGCGGGATCCGCAGTGGAGGACCGAGCTGTACGAAATTTCCTGCTTTCGCCTGGCCCTACACGGTCTCTCTTGGCCAAGCTCTAAGATCTAAGCCAGATCGACCGTCGGACATGGAAGATTGCAAATTACGATCGGAAGAATTACGAAGCCAAGCCGCCTTAACTTAGATAGAGAGCTACGATCGGAATTACGACCAGTCAGGGAGCTAACCGAAGACAACCTAGCTGGCAATTACGACCAGTGTCAAGCCAAGAATTACGACCAGAGTTCAAGCCAAGGTCGTTATCGTAGCTCTCAGAGTCTAATAATCGTAGCCCCTTTATAATTAGCCCCCCAAAACCTAAACTTCTGATAGTAATTCCGATCGTTATACTCACTTAGCCCCCGTCGCCCCCGCCCCGTTCTGATCGTAATTCTGATCTTAATCGCAAAACTCTAATTCTTCCCGCAGGAACATCGCGCTGCGCTTCTTCTCCGGCGTGGACGCGGGGCGGAGGATGAAGCCCGTGCGGCTCGCCCCGCTCGGGCCGCTCCCCTCTCCGGCAGCGGCTGCAGCTGCACATGCCCCGGCGGCGGCCGGCGCCCCGGCACCGGACTCCGTTTTTGATGCTGCAATCGCTGAGCTTGCCCCTGGCGTCGCTTCCTCCCTAGGCCTAGCTCCTCCATCGTCGCCCTCGTCCCCATCGATATCGTAGTTTGTAGCAACCCCCAGGGGGAGTGCACGCCCCCCTTCAGAGGGCCCTGCCTGCGTCGTCCGCGGCTTCTCGCCCCGTAGGTAGCACCGCCGCTTCTAGCTCGCATTGTCCGCAGCTAGTATGCCAGTGTTATCAATGTGCAACTCTACAGCTTCAGTAGCCCTGGAGCTCTTGGGGACTGTGCCTGTGCCAGGCTCATCTGACATCCGAGACTTGGAGGAAATGAAGAGGACATACCTGGCCAAGGAATCGTCTCAGCAATCTCCGTTTTGCTTCACGCAAAATGCCAATTGCCTTCGTGAGATGTTGGTATGCAACACTGCAACGAATGTCAGCGGAGAGTTCCAACAGACTGCCAGCGAATGCGAAAAAAGACCCGCACTTGCATGCAACTTTCTCCTCGAAAACAAGGGTCATGATGACCTGTGAAGGATTTTAGAGACGCAAGGCTACACACAGGAAGTAGCTCTGGTCTTTCCTCTGGCTCTTTGGCAGGGACAACCGGTCCGGAAGGTCGGCCCAGGGCAGGCGAGGGCGAGGAAGATGGCCCGGGTCCAACACGCATGTGAAGCATTTCGGGGCTGTGATGATGGCGTTTCGTGCTGTTGAATGAGAGACCATGCATCGGAAAACATAAGGCACCTGGTCTTGTCGACCACAACCTCCAAGCTCACCAGGCTATGTGTTAGACGAACCTAGGCGAAACGTGCATGGTTTGAGTAACAGAATACAAAGACACCTCCGAGGACTGTGAACCTTCGATGCCCCCAGACGATTTGTTTGGGCAGCATCGGCCTCGGCCAGAATGAGCCACTGCATCTCTCTTAGGGTTCGAAGTAACAGACACAAGTGTGAACTGTACCTGATCATCGATAACCAGGTACAGATTTGCCTGCTCCATCTTCTCTGTCACGCCATCGTTGATCCAACAAGTGCAACTGAAAAAACCCTGAGTGACACAGAATAGGTTTTACAGAAGGCTTCACACCTGCATGGAATCGCGTTGCGTTCAGTGAGGGATAAGGGATCTCCACGCTTAACCGGCTCGGGGGCAGCTGGCGCTTCCATACGCTCGCTCTTCCGATCGTCTCGCTCAGGAGGCATTCCCCGCTACCAGCTGTCTTGTTAGAAAAGCAGGAATGCAATTGAAAGTAGAGAAATTCACGCACAGGTCTTGTGCGCACGAATGCATTCCTGGCTTCTCGCAACAGCATAAACTGCTGCACCGCCTGCAAAACACCTCTCAGAGGCCTCCTAATCGTTTCCAAACTACCGAATATTCGGAAGCTTATCGTTTCCGAACCTTCCGAATCTTCTCTGCATTCGTCTCTGGTTGCCGCTTGAAAAGAGGCGCCTCACGAGCAACAGCACTGAGATACCAAATCAGACAGCAGGCACATGATTTCTTCCAAAAACCCGCCTGTGAAGAGGGGCGAGCAGTGTTGGGTCTGACGAGAAGCTGGAAGGCTCAGGCGGCTTGAACCTGAGGCGATTTCTGAGGACTTCTGGTATAGCAGCGGGAAAAAGGATTCCGACAAACCTGCGCCACTCGTCCTCGAAAACGTCTAACAGGTAAGGGCCATGGTAGGAATTCAAGATTTCGCTGAGGATCGCGGCACATCCCTTCCGTTGAAGTTAGTGTTGCTGTCCAAAAAAGCAAACACTTTTCAATACCTGGTGAGCGTCTTCCAGAAGCCGTGCATGATGTTCCGACAGAGATGTCCTATTGGTTGCCTAAGTCCGGTGTTAGGCTTGACAGGTAGCACGGGTTTGACAAGGTCGTACACTGTTGAAGCAAAGCTCAAGAATGAGACGGACAACCATATGGAGTGTCACAAGGCGCCACTGCGAAAACGGACGCTAAGATTCAAAAACGTAGGAGCTCATTAACAAGCCTGCCTTGGATGGGTTCAATGCGATAGTCAACAAGGCGTCCATGACTGGTGCGTTGTACGATGGTCCGAATATCCCACTCTGTCATCCCACATCAGCTTGAACAAAAGAACGATGAGATCGTGCAGGAACCTGAATCTGTGAGAGCGTGTCGAATGCCGACTCTCCACCCCCCCCGGCACCAGTGTGTGCTGCAGCAACGAGTGCCGTGGCAGCAGCGGCTGGGCTGCACGCATTGTCAGAGATTCCCGGAGACCACTTACTTTCTTTGCATACTTTCCAGACGCAAGTGAGAGGGGAAGGGCGCTAGAGTGTCCACTAAGACCGGCCTGCAAAACCCTTCATTACTCTGCAAATGTATTTACTGTGGTGCTTACCTTGGCATCCACGAGGGAGTCCAAAAGCGATTTCGCTTTTCTCAAACGCAGAGGGAGCAGTCCAGCGGTTTCAAGGAGATCCTGCATGACGATTAGATGGTGATACCCATACTGGAGAACATCCGGACCTTGTCTGTGCCAGGATTCGTCACCAAGGCGTGTAAAAGACAGACAGCACAGAGAACAACGCGGTCATCCGCAGAGCTGCAGAAACCAAACAGTTAGCTCGCGCAATGTGAACTTGCGCGAAACTGACCTTAGATGCTGGAGGAGGTGGCAGTCCCGATGCATACGCTGCCGCATGGATGGCGAGGAGGACAATGGTGGAGGGGCAGGAGCGGATGAGTTCACTGAGTGGGCAGGAGAGAGGTAGCCAGGACCAGTTCCAGGGGCGGATGACGAAGAGGATGAACGGGATATGGATCCGTTAAGAGGAGGGTAACCGGGATGATGGGAGTGACTCTGCGGGTGAAGAGGATACCCGTTCGTGTCCTGTGCTGCAGAAAATTCGGGCCCTCGAAGAGAAGAGGATGGTGGGGACGGTGCTGAATAGGAGGCGTGAAGCGACCCAATGGTGCTTGAGCGAAGCGAGTGATGCACATCGCTATCCCCAGGAAGACCGAGCAGCTTGCGAACGTCAGGAGGAGGCTCTACTGAACCGTACAGCCCGCCGTTCGCGAAGTAGGAGTTAGAATTGCTGAGTGAACGAGGAGGACGGATGCCGAAAAACGATAGCGCCACGGTGTTCAGGACGGGTGGGTGAGTTAGCCCCGTGAAGACCTGTCGCAGTCGATTGGATTTTTTTTCGAGGGGGGGGGGGAGGGAGGGGGTGGGAGGGAGGGGGGGGGGGGGGGCTCACCTGGGCCAACAGGAAGAGAGCGACGAGAGGTGTCACGCGGCCCTCCTGCAAAGCAATCGTTCAGTTCTCTGAGCGGTGCCAGGATTATGATGACCCGACCGAAACGCACAGGAACTTCCACTTTGAGGGGCAGAACAGACCCGACGAGCAGGGGAAGCAGGAAGCGCTGGAGGAGATTGTCGGTCAAGACCTGAAGCGGCAGGATTCGTGAGCAAAGCTGCACGCAAAGATGAAGGACAGAAAGGATGGACCTTATTGATGGAGTCTACACCAAGCAAATACACATCGTTGATATAGTACAGGCAGTTCATGAATTCGCTGACCTGCAACAAGGGTCGATCAGGAGGCACTTCAGTGCAGGCGACATGCTCACTAGGTCAGCTATGACGCCAACGCCTTCTTTCTCCGATTTCAGCATCGCGCCATGTCTGGGCAGGTTGCTCAGGAAAATAACGATTCGCCACTTCTCTTCCGGCAGCAGAGCAATGAACAGGAACTTACTGTAGCCTCGAGTAGAACTCGTCCAACCGTCGTGATAGACTGTACATATAAAGCACTAGCTGCGAAAAGTACTGTGCAGGGCCAGGCGAAAGCAGGAAATTTCGTACAGCTCGGTCCTCCACTGCGGATCCCGCATTCAAAACACCAAGAATCGGAACAGTTCGCAAACCGGTCATACCTTTGAAAACTTGCAAGGTAATGGTTCGCACAGCTGCACGGACCATGCTCTCGTCATGCCCAAAAAACCGAAGTGCCTGAGAGTACAGTGCAAACGAGTTGTGCTTCTACGAGAGCAGAGGAAAAATCATTTGCGGAAGTAAAGCGTGACTTCTTTCGTAGCATCGCCTGAACCTGGCTAAAAAAGAACTGGATGGTGTTCTTGTTGAGCTGCAACGAGAGAGTCTTCAGGAAAGAAATGTAGTAGGCTATGGTCTCTTCGTCGCTGTAGTCGAAACCGTCTTGCGTGATAAGGTCGTTCACGTGGTTGTTGGACAGGATGTAGTCTGCAGAGGCTTAACGCGGAGTGACAGGCGGGGGTAACTCATAGCGCACAAACAGAAGTCTCGTTCGTGAGGTTCTGTATAAGAATGCTCAGGGTCTGAAGGACCTGGACTTTCGCCGTCTTCCCAGCGTTCGGTTGCGACACAATCTTTGCAAAGAAAGAGAGCATGTTCTTCTCCAAAAAGAAGCTGCGCGCCGGAAATCGAGTCAGAGCAGCGCCACCTGCTTCGCCGCAGCGCGAAGCGCTTCCTGCAGGGCTGCAGCGGACGGCAGGCGCACTCGAAGAAGTTGGAGTTGTGCTGGTCGCCCCAGATGAGAAGCTCTGAGATTGTACGAAGCGTCTCGACGATCGCTTCTCGATTTGCATCGTTAATGATCGGGTTCCGCACGAGCGTGTTGTACAGGTACCTGTGCAGCGCTCCGTTAGCGTGGCTGTGTAGCAGAGGCGCCGCGCTGTGGTTGGACGCACTGCAGGTTCTCGAGAGAGAACTTGTCCCGCGGCCTCGCACCGAACAAGGCCCACATTGAGCTTTGAGCTTTCGAGCTTGCGCCGCCTCCGCTCGCCGCGCATCCCCGACCTCGGACACAACCGAATACGCGATCGTAGCTATGCGCAGTCAGCTTTCGGGCAGCGGCTGAGGAGCCGGAGGCCGAGGCCCGGAGGGCCGGAGCTGTTGGGGGGGGTAGCCGCTCTTCGGCGCCAGATCGACGGCAGGAGCGCGAGCTGGTTTGCTCTAGCTGGCGGTTGTGCGTGTGCTGTACTGGCAGGGCAGTCTCAGGCCAGCTAGTCGAGGCCTCTCAGAGCCAGTGGAGCCAGGGGAGTTCAGTGAAGACAGTAGCGCAAGGGGCGGACCGCGGTAGCGCTATGCGTTCAGCGTAGACAGAGCTAGCTAGCTGTGTACTACGCCTGTCTGGGCTACGCATAGGAAGGTGCGGCCCTCGCCGTTGCCGGCCCGGCCGTTGCCCCCCCGAGACCCGTAAGGGGAGTAACGCTCCACCCCCGCACAGCCTAGGGCCGCGCGCGTGTCGTGTGCAGCGTCGCGTCGTCGTTCTTGGGCGGTGGGAGTTCCTGCAGGCCCGGCGGGGCCGGGACCCGTCGGTAGCCTGCGGGGCCGATGCGGCGCACGCGCGGAGGGGGGTCAGATCGAAATCGAAGCGCCCTGAAATCGAAATCGAAGGCGCGCACTCGGGGAAAGCGCGAAAGCGCGATCCCTCCCTGCCAGGCTGGTCGATTCTGCAGGGCGGCGGAAGCGCGCAGAGGGGGGTCGGACAGCGCACGCGAGATCGGACTTCGGGAGGAGGGGCGGGCACCCAGGGGTTCCAATCCACGCTCCGCGAGGGTAGATTGGCGGGCCTCCCAGTGCGAGTGCCTGCACGCGCGGGCCGGGGTTGCGAACGCGGGCATTCCAACGCGGGCGGCGCGCTGGGACGGCGCGGACCTGGGGCGCGCTGCTGTGCAGCAACAGCAACGCGTATGGTATTGTTAACTACCTCGGCCTCAGATGTATGTGGCTGGTCGGCGCGGCTAGCGCTGGTCTGTTGTTGGCGTGCAGGGGTACGCAACTGCTTTCGTCCAACTTTCGTCCAACTTTCTTAAGCTTCCAATTGCATGATACTTTCGTCCAACTTTCGTCCAACTTTCGTCCAACTTTCTTCTCGGCTTTGAACGCAGATCGTTCGTGGAGGATTGCAAACTGGGGATTGCGATTACGATTGCGATTACGATTCAAACATGCAGTTTCCCCGAGCTTAATTTTGAGCTGGTGCGCGTGTCAGTGTGGGCAGGACGTATCACACGGACAGACACTGCAAAGCAGTGTCTGCAGATAGTCAGATAGTCAGCACTACGCAACGGCAGCACACGGCTGTATCTGCAGGAAGCGAGTAGCTTCGTTCCTATCGGCAGCACACGGCTGTATCTACGGCTGTATCCCCCACGGGCCAGTCGTTCATGAGTTCAGCGCCTCCAAAATCTCTTACACCAAGGTCTGAACTCGTAATGATTGATGATCGTAATGGAAATGCTCTTCACACGAAAGCACGCCTGCAGGCTCCGACAGATGGAGGCGCCCGTTCCACCGGTTCAACTGGGGGATGATGGACTGCCTATGCAACCAGCGCCGACAGCGTTAAATCAGGGCGCCGAGGGGCGTACCTGCGACGGCAAGTGTGGTGAACTTCTGCGGTGACTACTTCTAAGTCAATGTACCGATGGACCTGGATGCTAATTGTTTTGCTGCAGCGAGCTCGTTCTTACAGCAGAGTCCCTCTCTCTTGGTGCTCTGGGCTCAAATGGCGGGTGCTTATGTCTGCCTTGTGCTCTGCCCCCCGCTTCCTCACACTCCATGCGAACAGATTGAGCCCTGAGGGGGCATCTGACCGAGTGCGAGCCGCACTCAATGTGGCTCGTGCCCGGATCGATACTCTTCAGGTGTGCACAGCCCCGATCATTGTTCGTCTCTTGGCGACTGGCTCTGTGATGCGCAGTGCGATGCGCTTCGGCTCAGAGGCGACCTGCACCGGGTGCAAGACGAGGTCACCTGTAAGGCCGCAGGGCTAGCAGCAGCGACGTACGTTGGTTGGCACACGCCTGGTTTCTGGATTTAAACTGTCTGATACATTGTGCAGGGACGAGCTCGAAGGCCTGTACAGCTACGTAGCACGGCTGGAGGCCGCAAAGGACGAACTCTCGACCATCAAGGAGCGCATATCCACCAGGCTCGAGGCGGCTGAGGCCCGCAACGTTGAGTTGGAAGCGAAGCTTGCGGTTGCTGCGGAAGAAGTTGCCGAAAAACGCCGGTAACAATTCCTTGGGCCCCCGCCCTGCCCTCCCCCTCCACGCCTCCCCCCCCCCTCCCCCCCCCCTTCCTCACCCACAGCCCCCTCCTCCTCCCGCCTCCACCCCTCCCTCCAATACCCCCTCCCCCCTCCCCCTCCGCCCCCTCCGCCACTCCCCTGTATGACTCGCCGTGCTGCAGGATGCTTGCGGAGCTTGGTTTCTGGGTTTGTCTGCTGTCCGAAAGGCTTGTCATTGCATATGTCGTGAATTTTCCGCAGGAACCCGTCGGCCGCCGAGATGAAGATGGCATCTATGGGCCTGCCGCTGGTCAGGTGCGGGTCTCCCCATATATTGGGCTCTTACTGCTGTCCAACACCAGTCAGCGGTGGGATACGGACACCATCCGCGCTCTCTGTGAGGCGGCGCTTGCAAAGGTATGTATGGCTGTGGCTGTGTGGCAGCTTTCTTTTTTGGCGACGTGCTTCAACTGCAACCAGATGGAGGCAGTCGCATCCGAGGGGAAGGACCTCGTACCCCGGGAACTCGATTCCCTCCGGTCCTTGCTTGCAACTCTACAGGTTTGCAAACCGTCTTCGCAACCGGAATACTTTCAGACACGAACTGCTAACCCTTGACTTCTGCTGCAGGATAACCTCCACGCTACGCCAGGCTCTGCAGCCGCCCTTTCTCCTGCCCAGCGGTCGCCTGCCAAGGTCTGCGCCGAATGCTGCGATTTATCTCTAAATTATCTTTGCGATTACGATTACTAATCTTTGCGGCACAATCTTGCTCTTTACACGACAGCAAAACTACCATGCTGGAACCCGGCATGCACCGGGCTCATCCACCCTGTGCCGCTCACTCAACCGAACCTGTGTGCCGATGCCGAAGGTTCCTTTTTCTCGATCGCAACATGCTTCGCTCTTCTCAGTTCCCGAACAGGGCAGTCAGAACCCAATAACATCATCTGGCCGCCAGCTGCGCACTGCAGACACTGCCCCTACACCTCGTGCAATTAGGCACAAGGTGGGTCTTGCTCTGTTGTTTCGCCACTTGTTCCAAACCGCATTTGCAGGTTCGCCCCTCCCTGTCCACTCTGCTTGGCACTCCTTCAAGAGATTCGATGGAAAGGGGTATGTCCTTGTCTGGCCACCTGAGCATGTATTGAAATGCCAGTACCGCAGTCACGTTCGAAGTTCCTGCACCACCAGAACCCGTGTGTGCACTTGAATGTGACGATTCCGAAGAAGGGCACGAGAGTTCTGACTTCGACGATGGCGAAACTTCAGTGCACCCCCTGTCCCACGGTCTCCTGGCCAAGCACTAAGTAGAACCCAGAAGTACTTTGACGGGGCCGCCCCCCAAGGACAAGAAATCGAGGCAGCTGAGGGCGATGGTGTTCTCGAGGAGATGCAAACCTTGCACATCAGCACTCAGGTTCGCATAAGAAACGAAACGAAGTTAGCAGCATTGCTGACCTGCAAATTCAGCTCCTTTGCAACACGCTGCAGGCCGAAGTGGGCCATAAGGTACAGGCATGTTTTCGTGGCCTGGCAATGTGCTCTTAATTGTTTTTGCAATTGTTCAGGAGCGGTCCATCCACCGCTTGGAGAGCGAAGTCAAACGTCTTCGATTGCAAAATACGGCCCTTCGAGAATTGAACTCCAAGCTCACTCAGGTGCTCTAAGCTCCGATTTCGATCTGGATGCTCTATTACGATGACGTGCCCCCGATCGCGATTTCAAAACGTGAACAGGAACTGGCAGAGGCGTTTGCTAATCTTAAGTTTCTCACTACAAATCTCCACGTTCTCCAGGTTTGACTATGCTTTTCTTTTTTTGCGCAAATGAGACTTCGCACAGGACGAGGACGTTCCCATCCAGCCGTCGCCGCCTCCGCGGGCCCTTCTCGCCTCTACGGTGGATATTGGTGACCCACTCGCAGCTTGCAGCTCTTGGAGGGGTGCCGGCCCGAAAAGAAGGCTTAGTGGCGCAAGCACCTCGTCAGATGCAGACGATACAGTCCCGGATTGGACCAGGTTCGTGTTGGGATGAAACATGAATAAAATCATAAAAACCAGCAGTGGCTTAGTGGCACTGAACGCAGGTCACGATCAGATCACCGCGCGTTGACCCTTCCATTCCCGAGGAAAACATCGTCCATTGTAGTACGAAGACACAGCGGACAGCCGGAAGTAGTTTTCCCAAGCGTAGAAGATCGTATTGCGTCTTTTCATATATGAATGCATACGGCATAGTACGGCATGATGCCGTCCAGTACGGCATAGGCGTACCCCGACAGGCAGCTGCCTGGTTCCGCCAGCGCCTCCAGCACTGCGGCAGTCGATTCACGCAGTTCATCGGGGTGCCGCGGCTCCGAACGTCGATCATCGACTCGTGCACGCAAGCTCGGGGTCGGCAGGCGCTTCAATCGGCAGGCACGGCTCCGGCATATGCAGCGCAATGCGCGCTCCAGCGCGTTGAAGCAGGCGCAACTAGCGGATCTAGAGGAGGAGACGCTGGACACCACGCGATAAGGCCGAGCCTCAAAGACGTCCTAATCGTAATCGCACGTCCTAATCGCAATCGCAGATCAAAAGACGTCCTAATCGTAGTCACAGATCAAGGGCGGCTTCGTGGCAGGGGAAAGCAGATGGCGGCTTCGTCCAGAAGGTGCCCTTTTATTTTTGAGATATCAAAAAGTCTCTGAGTGCGTTCAGTTACGAGTATGCTTGCACATACTCCTGCAAGATGTCCTCTAACCCTGTGGAAAAGGCACTGTGGGACATCGCGTTTGTGAAGGTTCTGCTCTTCCTCCCGGGATAAAACAGTAAAATCGAAATAGTTATCTTTAGCTAATGTTGCCTTTTTTTTACGTGCAGCACAGCCGTGGCCTCGGTTATGTCCTCGCTACAACTGGTTATAGAGGCACGTTCGTCCTCCAGTGCCTCCCGTCCGGACCGGAGGGTCCCGCTGTGGGATACAAGAAGCGTTTGGTGTTGAGAAGAAGAATTTCGTTTGGGAAGGCGCGCCCCTTTCGGCACTGAGCGACTGAGATATAACGCTCTGCTCAGGCTTCGACAGATGTGGGCTACGCTGTGACGTGGACGGCAAGACCGCAGGCAGGGTCCCCAAATGCACCAGATCGTGCGAATGCCATTCTTGTGATAGGAGGGGAAGCACAAGAACCTGGCACGCGTCCACGAGATATGGGTGTTGCGGTTCGTTCACTGGAGCAGTTTCCGAAGCAGTAATTCCACCGTTCAACTTTTCCATGCCCGGCAGGTGGTCGAGATGCTCCCTGAAGGCCGAGTTTCGGCAGGGGTGCGCCAGATTCTCACCCACATCTCGATTCACTCGTCCTTCTTGCTTGATAACGGCGTGCAGCTTTTAATTGGGCATGGAGGCCCGGTGTACTCACTGCGGCCCCACCCAATCCATGCAGGGTGCGTCATTATCTTTAACCATCACCCTTTCGCGTTGCTCCTGTCGCAATTTGCATTCCAACTCTTCGATACGCCTTTACTTTTGCGCAGTTTAATTTTCTCGGCTTCTGTAGACAGTACTGTGCGGTACGCTTGTATGTGTGCCGGATGACGGAGGTAATCACGCTCCTAAAACAGACTGTGGGATGTACTCGGGCGAGTCTGCCTTGCAAGCTTCTCGGACCTGATCATGCCTCCCTCACAACTCCTTCATCTTGATGTGTATGCGCAATCTGCAGAAAGGGCCGGAGGCAGTCAGCGCATTCTCCTTGCAACTTGTGATGCCGCAAGTACAGTCCGCATCTACAGCTGGCTCGAGAATGCATCAGGAAGTTCTGGGAGTTCTGCTTGCCATCAGTCAGGAGTCGCCAGCCCCAAGATTGAAGACGGGGCCACTCCATCCCACGTTTTTTTCAAAGATATGGATGTAAGCTCTCTTTTCTTGGCCACAGGATGCATTCACTATGCTTGACCAGAGGATGGTAGATACCGTCATCTGCCATTGCTCAGAGGATCGTAGATACCATCAATCGAAGATTGCAAACTACAGACGCTTCCAGACGTCTTGAGGCTTCGCCCCCACAGCATCCTGTCCTGGTCCGGGCCCCGAACTCTTGCGTCTGCCTTGCCAATGGGGCCTGGCAGCTCTCCCGTCCAGGCTTCAGCACACAGCGTCCACACGGTGATATTGTCGATGCCGTGGCATTCATTCCAGTGAATGATGAGGCCGGTCCACCTTTCCTCCTTTCGAAACAAGCAGGCAAAAATCCTTCATTCGGTCGGCTCTGGCGGCCATCGAACTGTAAGGTTTCTGCTTTTATCTTGTTTGTCGGATCTCTCATGTTCTGAACCAGCCATGGACAAGCGGGTCAGTGTGCCTCTTGAAACCACCTAAAAGCAATTGCAAGGGAGAGTATTCAGATAGTTTTTCTTTCTACCAGGGCCAGCTGGCAATGCCGCTTTCCCTAAGAACCCCTAAGACCTAGGAACCGTGATACACAGCCCCCACGTCCTGGGCAGTTTTGATTAAAGTTCGCAGCCTTTTGCGGGTCCGTGGGGTGACGAATGCAGGCCTTCATCCATCCGCACTGCGATGGAATATTCGTTTCCGGATGAGAAAGAGCAGAAAGGATGGTGGACACGCTTTGCAGTACATCCGAATGGGCGCTGCTTTGTCCTTGGCAGGGCAGGCTTTCTGTATATATTTGACGTGGCACATGGCGGGTATGTTCAGGTGCGGCCATTCGAATGCCGAAATTCCTGCCCCCTGCCAGCCTTGTGTGTTCGACCCATGATGACTTACAACCTACGATTGCAGCTAAATACAGAGAAAATAGCTGGGACTGTGCATGCAGTTGATTTCAGTCAAGATGGCCGGCAAGTGTAGTTTAGGATTTTTCATTGATTCGCATGTCCATGAGTACCTTCCCTTGCAGATTTCTGGCTTGCTGTACGTCTGAGGGCGAAGTTCTCCTCTTTGAGAGCACCTCTTCAAGTTCATCTCTTCGAGAGTACTTCCAGGGCGAGCAAGCCGCATATTCTGAGGAGGTGGATGGCAGAGAGAGTGTTGAGATTTCGATCGATGATGATGCTGACAGATCTTGACGATGAGCCGTTTCGAAAAAACAGAAAAAGAAATCGCCCAACCCGAAGCCCAAGTCCCTGCCCACCCCCCCCCCCCCCCCCCCCCACCCCCCTCGCCACCCCCCGCCCTCCATACAGTAGCGCGTAGCAATTGCGGTTACGATTGCGATTTCAACGATTACGATTAGCACGAGTGGTACTATCGGTCCGGAGGCTCCCCCCTCATCCCCCCTCCCCCCCTCCCGGAGGCTCAGTAGGTAAGGAATAGCCTATAGTATTTCTCAGCTCGTAGGCCACCTCCCTCGTGGGAGGAGGGCCTCACAGACGGGGGTCGTCCAGTCCGCCCTCAGGCGAGCTTGGCACTGCTCTGTTGTTTCCCCCTAAGGGCCCGATGCATGCCGTGGTTCCAGCACGGTGGCTTTGCTGTCGTGTGAAGAGCAGGCTACAATTTGGGGGGATCGCGGCTTGCTGTCGGTGGTGCAAGGATCGCGGGGGGGGGGGGGGTAGGGGGGAGGGGGGGGGAGGGGGGGGGGGGGGGAGGGGGGGGGAGGGGGGGAGGGGGGGAGGGGGGGGGGGGGGGGGGGGGGGGGGGGCTGGGCCGTGCATGCAGAAAAGCCCATGGCTAGGGCAGGCCCTCCCCACCCCCCCCCCCCCCCCCCCCCCCCCCCCCCCCCCCCCCCCCCCCGCGATCCTTGCACCACCCCCTCCGCAATAAGGTCTCGTAGTTGTTAAGCCTTGAAGCTGAAGGTCGACGTCTGCCCTGGCCATGGCCATGCTTTTTCCGATATCTGCCCATTATCGAGCTTCGCCCGGGGCGCCCCCAGCACAGGTGGTTCTGTTGTGTGCGTTCAGCGTAGACACACGGTGAAGAGCAGCTCACATTCTCATACTCTACCTCGTATCAACGACTGCCAGAAAAGAATGACGGTCTAGCCAGATGCAGCTTTTCCATCTGGACCAGCTTCTGTAGTACAGGAAGTATAGGAAACCATTGACTGCGCCTAGGATCACAACAGAGTGTATCGGAAGGATTGAAAGGTCGGTACGAAACAGCCGATACTCTCCTCGCGGAGAAAAGAAACATGTCCAGAACACAAAAGCGATCGCAGGGGAGAAGAGCTGGAAGGCAATGTTTGCTCTTCGGGAGAGGAGCGAAGCATTGGTATTCCATGCAAAGAACGTTGCACAAATAAGCTTGCGCTGCGTGTTTCATCTCTAGATAAGTAATTGGAGCACAAAAAAGATGCTTCCTACCTTGTATATCGCGTAGAGTGTTATGCTTGACGCTGCTACTAGCACCCTGAGTCGCAGCGCCAGAGAGGAAAGCCCTGCCGAAGCAACCGGGGCGTCAGCCGAGGAAAGGCATGTCGAAGCAGTCGGCCGCGTGGTTCCAGCGTATTGTTTTTAGGTAGCTATGTGTGACGAGCAAAGCAACCAGCCAAAAGACTTCGGGCAGCTATACCTGTGAGCCGCTGGCGGTCATCATAGTTTGACTCCGGGAGAAGAAGGGCCTGAAGATAACATGCGCCGAAGGCTGCATGAAGGCCTTCGCAATTGCCGAGGTGAGCGTGAATTCTTTGAAGAAATGATTAAATGCTCACCCCAGAACAGTATTGGCCCTTCAGCGTCAAACTTGTTCCTCAAGAAGTTTGCTACGAACAGGCAAGAAGCGAAAAGCGCTTCGAGGAAGAGAAGGAAGCTTGAGAAGAAGCAAAAGGATGCCTGAGAGCCTTGGAAACTGAAAGCATGCTCGGTGAGAGAAACTCTTGATTCAGAAGGTGCAACCGGCCTCACAGGAGGAGAATGACGAATATATGAGCGACGACGACCAGCGGGTTATTCTTCTCTCTGTGGAGAACATCGGGATGGAACAGGGCCGGGCGCGCGCTGGTACGGACCTGTGGATCAAAATCGAAAAACCCAGATCGGGCGCATCCCGCGCCGACTCGGACTCGGCGTTGGGTTCAGAGGTCTTCGGTGCATCGTGCGCTGGCCTCGGGGGCGTGCCCGCCGGCCCATCTGCGGCTTGGGGCCCCCTGCCCTGTCCGTGCTTCTGCTGCTTCTTGCGGGGCCGCATGAACTCACTGCGCTAGCTCCAACGAGCTGGAGCGCGCATGGATCAACGCTCAGGGTGCTGCGCTTCTCCGCGTATGCCGGCTGCCGCGCCTGCCAGCTGCCGCGCCTGCCGACCGCGGAGCCTGCGCGCCCGATTCGATGATCGACGCCGACGCTGAACTGGCAAAGCAGCTACTGCACGCCGCCGCGTACGTCTGTGCACTTTTTCGCTACCGGCTGCAACGGGGATTCAGAGCGCGGCGGCGCTTGCGGCCGAGTCGATGAATTGCGTGATCGACGCGCTCCGCTTGCGTGTGGAGGGACCTGCAAGACGTCGACAACAAAGACTTGTGGGGTACACCCAGATTGATTTTGAATTAATTTCGATTACGACGTCTCCCGGCCCGGCCCCCGCTACCAGCCCCAACGCAACCTGCTTACACAACGACTAGGCTAGTATTTGATGGCGGACAGTCTCAACGTAGCTAGCGCTTAAGCTTGCGACTGGGCCAAGATCCTGGCCCGCGGCCCCCGCCCACATCTACTTCCCCCTGCCCCTGCCTTCCCCCTCCCCTCCCCCTTCTCTCCTGCAGGTCCCAGTCCCGGTCCCACTGGATGGATCCGCCCACGTTTGTGTGGGAGGGGAATCCTGTGTGTGTGTGAGAGAGAGAGCAAGTAAAAGACACGCCCACGCCAGCACCACTGCAGCTGGGTATGACAAAACCGCAGAGGCCCCTAGAGGGGCGTGCAAGGATCTGTCAGGGACCCACTAGCGTGGGTAGTGATGAAAGATGCTCTCAGAGTCTCGAGAACCTGCGAAAAATTAGCTGCACAAAGTCGCTACCCGGGCCGTAGGGTCCCCTGTGAGGTTTCAGGGGCTACTAGCTGGGTCCCAAACCCCCACTCAGCCAAAATCCAAATCACCACAGCCAAAAGAGCCAGATACATTCTGGATCACCTTGCATTGTCATCCTCATCAGGGATACAGGACCTGAATACCCCTTTGTTTGTGTGGGTTGGGACCACTACTGCCCACCGACAACGCGATGCTGCACACGCCACACGAGCGGCTTAGGCCATTGCGAGGGTGGAACGGTACTCCCCTTTCGCGCCTTGGGGGGAATGGCCGGGCCGGCAACGGCGAGGGCCGCACCCTCCTATGTGTAGCCCACACAGGCGTAGGTCACAGATGCAGCTAGCTAGCCGCTAGCTTGCGTGTCTATGCTGAGCGCAGGCTTGCCGTGGACACGAAACCGGTAGATGCAAGTGTAGAGCTTATTGCCATGGTTAGAATCCACCCAAAGGCGCAAGAATCGGTTTGTTCGAAGTGCAGGAGTCAGTGTAGTGTCCACATAGAATGTCTGAGTGGAACATCAGGTCAATACACGGCAAACATGATAAGGACGCAAAGACTTCAAGATCTTTGAATGTAAGCAGCGTTGATTCATTACCTGCACTTTTCCATTGGATGGCAGATAGGTGTGACGAGCAATGACCTCCCCCTTCGTCCCTGCAGTGGGGAAGTCTCCAAGTGCCTCCACACGAATGTCCTTTGGAGCTGTATCCTGCAGAATGAAATTAAATGAAATTAGATACAGCCGAAACAATGACAGTGCATACAGCCGAAACAATGACAGTGGGTTCGAGATGCTGAATGCTAAAAGCCTCAATTACTGCCCGCTCCGGCAATCGAATGGTTACATATCCAGACTGGCCAGCCATCGGCCAGCACTGCCCACGATCGTGATGCGCCTGCGTACTGGTGATTATCGTATGTACAACTTAATGAACTCAGAACTCACTTGAAGGATGACTTCGGGAGCATGCGTAGACTGTGTGTATCCTGTTTGAAGTGAGCGGTAGACAAGGTCTCCCTGAAGGGCCAGAGTACCAAGAAAGGCTAGCGTGAGGTAGTTCCTGGCCAGAACGACGTAATGCCTACCGCCCAAAATATTAGCTGCTCGACCGGCTGGCCGGGGGCGCCGGCACTCCAAAAACGTACAGCGGGATAGAAATCATATAGTGCTTGAACATGGACCACGCCCTCTCATGGACCAGGGCACCCGGAGGCAGCATCTGCGCTTGCAATTTAGAAACAATAAATAATGCGGATCAGTGGTGACCTGTAGCGGTCGTTTGTTCGTTGGGAGGAACGATGGCGCCGTCCACCTGCCTTTGCTCACACACAGAAACGAATGCATCCAAGGAGAATGATGCACCCACTTCCGTGCACTATACGACCACCGCCAGAGTAAAGTGCCAGATCGGGGAGGCCGATCTGAATGAAGGCGTCGGGAAAGGAGGGGGAGGAGGGGAGGGGGGGGGAGGGAGGGGGAGGGGGGGGAGGGGGGGGGAGCAGAGTGCAGGAGCACGAGGATGCAAACACATCACGCACCTCATCAGCTGCGAAGACTTCGAGCTGTTCACGAACAACCTTCATCACCTGTGAACGAAGGGTCACAAATTGAAATTTTTAAAAGCTTCCATCCAGGCTACCAAGGCTGTCAGATTCAGCTGTTCTTTGTGTCCTCTCGCGCGGTCCAAGGCGATTGCCAGCTCATGGGGTGAGAGCAGAACCTCATGAACGGCCTTCGAGACCCAGGCCTTCACTGGGGCCGAGTCGAGAGCTTGAGATAGATGTTTTGGGTCTAGAGCTGCCCCAAGACGATCAGCCTCTTTCCAGAGCTTCGCGAATCGTTCGTCGATACTGTGCTCCAGCTTTGGCAGAATCTCCGCTGTTACAGCCACGACCTTCTCCTCCAGACTCTGTGTCAGACTTTCGCTGGCTTGAGCCGTTCTTGGTATCATCTTCTTTACGCTCTCCATTACATCCTTGCGCAGAAGTGACAGTTCGCCTTGAAATTTATGCTCGAGGGCCAGTGTCACTTCACTACCTGTCCCCTCCTTCTCTTCTGCCTGCACTTCCTCAGCCTGAAAATCCTTCAGCATTGCTGCAATGTGCAAGCATTAGAAAGAGAGCACCTTCACTTTAGGAGGGGAATGAGGTTTCTCGGCCTGGAGTCGAAGCTCTTTGACGGCTTGGGAGAGCTCGTCCACTCGGGAGGCGAGTGCCGCAGCTGTCAGGGCAGAGCCTGTCCAGGTACTTCAGATTGCTGCGCATCACAGATAGAAACCAGGAAACGCGCGGGATTCCAAGGACGCTTCCAGCTTATTCAGTTGCTCTGTCACTGTCATCTCCGCTAGCGAACGAAATCTGCACAGCATTGCATTTGGACACTGTGCCAAACTTTCGCCGGCTTGAGCCGTTCTTGGGAGGGACGAAGGGAAGACTAGAGGGACGAACTTGTGATCCAGGTAGTCATGCCCGGTCAGAGGAACTGTGCACGTATTGTAAGGCAGAAGTAACAGGTTTACGAGCTCGCACGAGCTCGGCTCACGAGCTCGGCTACGACCGCCAGGATAATCGTGTTGCACGAGCTCGGCTACGACCGCCAGGATAACGAAGAAAACGGCGAGTGACAGTGCTCCTTTGAACAACCGCCTGCATAACCCGCTGCTTGAAATAGCATAGTAAGCTGTTTGCAGCGCAGTCGCAATCGTATTCGAAATCGTCTTTGTGCCAGCAGACGGATCCACGTTCAACTCCTCCTTGTCCTCGCTCAAAAAATCGGTGACTGCCGCACCCTCCCCGTTCTTCTGCCTTGCTCGGGGAGGGGAGAGAGGCGGGAACTGCGGAAATTGCAAGCGGGCCGGTCAAGTGCCTGCTCTTTCTTCTCTCCCAAAACACCATCCGCGCGCTCACTTTGTAAGGCGCAGAGTCGACCGCAGAGTAGTTCCTCGAGAGGCTCGCGCTCCGCGAAGGCGACGGCGTCGTCCGCGGCCGAAGTATTCGGGGAGTAGCGCTGCGGGGCGGGGTTAGAGCGCGCGCGCAGTGATGCATTCACCGCGTACAGGGCGACGTCGCCGACGCTTACGTCCGCGCCGCCTTGTGTGCGCCTGCGCTAAGAATTCAAAAACATCCATCCGCAGCGCGCGACCTCTCATAGGAACCTTCCGCCGCTGCGCCGCGAGCTGCGCTCCAGCGTCATTTTCGCTAAGCTGGCTGGGGCGCTGAGCCGCGCTCCTGTGCGTGCGTACCCCCCTGACAGTCAACACACACACAACGAACCACCGCCAAAGAGGACAATGGCCGACGAGCGTGAGGCGCAGGTGCGTCGGTCGATGTGTTAGAATGTCGCCGGCTGGCGACGATGCCGCCGCGGGCATTTAGCGCCAGCGCGAGCGTCCCCCTACATCGCGTTGGCTTACGACTTCGTGGTGTACCTTGTCGTGCGCTCATCGTCCAGGTCTACATGGCCAAGGTTCGCCTTGCACGATCTTCCCGCCACTCACCTTAGGTGGCTTGAGATCTGCGGCCTGCGCTGACGCCTGAACCCCCGCCCCTTCTCGCAGCTGGCCGAGCAAGGTGAATTGCTTTATCCGACACTTCTCTGCGCAACCTAGCGTGCCTCCTGGGCTGTTGAGAATAGCACCCGGCTCTGCACATTCAAACCGTTCCTCCTCTTGCCGCTGACTCCGGCGATTCTTTCCTCCGCATCGTCCGTGCAGCTGAGCGCTACGATGAGATGGTTCGCGCTCCAATCGCCGGCTGCGCGTCCGAACCCTTGACGCCCTCCTCCGTTTCGTCCTTAGGTGGAGGCCATGAAGAAGGTCGCTAAGCTCGACTTGGAGCTCACCGTCGAGGAGCGCAATCTCCTCTCGGTTGCTTACAAGAACGTCATCGGCGCTCGCCGTGCGTCGTGGCGGATCATCTCCTCCATTGAGCAGAAGGAGGAGAACAAGGGCCAGACTGCGCACGTGGCCAAGATTCGTGACTACCGCATCAAGGTCGAGCAGGTGCGATTGGCTCCCTTTGCTATGTTTCGGCGTGGTCCAATCCTTCTGTGAGCAGGAGCTCGCCGGCATTTGCCGTGACATTCTTAGCATTTTGGTGGAGCACCTCATTCCGGCCGCGACGAGCGGTGAGTCGAAGGTCTTCTACTACAAGATGAAGGGCGACTACCACCGCTATCTCGCGGAATTCGCGACTGGCGCGGACCGGCAGGCGGCTGCGGACGACTCGCTCGCGGCTTACAAGCAGGCGTCGGACATTGCGTCGTCGGAACTGCCTCCGACCCACCCCATTCGCCTTGGCCTCGCGCTCAACTTCTCCGTGTTCTACTACGAGATTCTGAACTTCCCTGATCGGTTCGCACTTTCCGGCGCGTTTTTGACAACTTCGCCTCAAGTACTCCGTACAGCGCGTGCCAGCTGGCAAAGCAGGCGTTCGATGATGCGATTGCGGAGCTCGACACTCTTAGCGACGAGTCGTACAAGGTACATTTTGTCCACCAACAACTGCACGGTCCTTGCCTTTATGATGGATTCTCTTTTCGGTTCAGGACTCCACCCTCATCATGCAGCTGCTTCGTGACAACCTGACCCTCTGGACGTCGGATATGCAGGAGGAGACCGAGAAGGTTGGTTTTTCATGCCTCTCTGAGCGCTGGCGGCCAATGACGTTCGGTGAGCAGAAGGCGGGCAATGACGGCACAACTGTGGAGGAGGTGGACGACTAAGCCGCTGAATTGTGTTGCCTTTGTAGATAAGTCCCTTTTTTTACTTCGAGAATGCATGTTTCCATTGCACGTGCGGAGGGGGTTGCACTTTGGGGACAGGAGGTCCGGTGAACGCATTTGGACACGTATTAAAACGCAGGTCCGGGCTACAAGTGTGGGAATGTACACTGCGGCCGCCGCGGCCGCGGGCCCAGCCCACCAGCGAACTGGCCGGCCGGGCCCTGCGTGGCCCCCTAAGGAGAGTAATGCGCCTCCCCGCGGACACTCTAGCTGGCTAGAGCTACGTGTGCCCGCATGCACGGCGTGGTGCTGCATCGCGTCTTGTGGCGGCGGGGGGTCGTCTTGGGGCGGTGGCGGCAGCCCCTACGGGCCCTGGGGGGCCCCGGGGGCCTGGCATGGAGTCAGCCTGCGGTGGGCGCCGGGGGGCGCGAAAAGGGGTTAGATCGAAATCGAAAGGTCTTGAGATCCAAATGAAAGCAAACGGGGGCGCACTCCGATGTGAGGGTCCCCGTGGGGGCGCCGACATGGAGTCAGCCTGCGGTAGGGGGGTGCGCACATCAAGGACGCCCTAATGGAAAGCGGAATACTGGTTGGACAATATTTCGATTTCGATCATGGTTTGGTATATGTACCGATCCCCGGGGCCGATCGCGATTGCAAATTTGAGCATCGGACTTTAATTTGACTTTGTTAATTTTCTTCTGAATTCGAAGCATTAACGACATGCATGATGGAGTCAGCCTGCGGAGGGGGGGCGCGCACATCAAGGACGCCCTAATGGAAAGCGGAATACTGGTTGGACTTTGATTCAATATTTCGATTTCGATCATGGTTTGGTATATGTACCGATCCCCGGGGCCGATCGCGATTGCATATTGGAGCATCGGACTTTAATTTGAATTCGTTAACGTTCTTCTGAATTCGAAGCATTAATTATAACGTTCACGTTGATCGTGCATATCGGCCATTCGAATTAATATTCAACCTTCGCGATCGTGCCCTCACGTGCACAGCTGCATGCGCACTGCGGCAGGGGCTCGCCTTTAATTTGGTGGAGGTTTGAACGTATATATACCTATATTCACGTTGCGATCGATCATGATCAAGTGCGCTCCGCTTGCTTCGATTTCGAATTCAAAGTTTTTCGAATTCAATTTCGATCTGACCCTTTTGCGCCCCCGGCGTATGCTGACTCTATTTTGAGACTACCCCGCCGCCCCGAGACGCCATGCACCTGTAGCCAGAGTCTGCGGGGAGGTGCATTACTCCCCTCAGTGGGCAACGCATGGCCCGGCCGGCTGGGTGCAAGCTCCATGGGCTGGGCCCATGTTAACGACACTGCAGTGTATATCCTGCACCTGTAGCCCGTACTTGCGATTTAGTTCCGTCCTAATGTTGCTACGGATTCTCTGTTGCTAGAGCGGGCCGTTGTTGTGTGGCCAGATCTGGATCCAGGTCAGGGTCAGGGGGAACTTCGCCTTTCTCAGCCAACACCTGCGCACTTTTTATGAACAGTTTCGAGGAAGAGTGCCGCGCACAAAATAGCAAGAAAATGCTTACAAAGATGTCTAAATGTCCCTCTCCAAATGCTTTAAATGCACCCTCGAGCTGTTCTGGACCCTGAAGCTCGAAGCCAGTTTGTGACTGGGAGCTGAAAAGCAGCATCAGTCGTGAAACCACCAAAAACAAGTGTCCACTTTTGCACACTGCACAGCGATCAAGGTCCTCCCTGCGGCCCATGCTGCACCCCCGCTGGTAAGAGTAGTGTGACAGCCGGTGGGGTTCACTCACCCTGATTCATAATATCTCTTTGTGTGAGGAAAAGCAGCCTCTTGCCCAAGGGTAATCTGAAGAAGAGCATGAGCGAGACACATGCGGACCATTAGCACGCATGAGAAGGAGCCGCTACCTGGTCTGCTCATTCCGTGTGCTTATTAGATTCTCATTCATTTCCTCTATAATAGATTCGACTTCTCTCTGCATTCTCGCAGCAGTCAGATGCCAGATGAGGCTTAAGCAAAAAGCAACACCAACCTCCTGCTCTTGCAAACTTGCAAGTTGCTCACGAAGACGAGAGCATTGTGAGGACAACTGCATGTTCGGTCCTCGCCAGGCCCAAGAATTTTTGCCCAGCTTTTCAATCAACTGGACTGGGCATCTAGAATTAATTCGAGGAACACTGGCAAGATCGCATTGCTTTTCCGCACCGCCCTCCAGCGTGTTGATGATATCGTAAAGTCTTCTCTTCGAAATACTCAGCTTGTCGGCGGCAGCATTCAGATCGATGCTGCCGTTAGGGGCTAGAAGAGCGATGAACTGCGCGCGCATAAGAGTTTGTTGGTCCCGTTTGTGAGGGCTCGCACACTCGTTTGGTCAAGAGCGCCAGCGAGCTGCTCGAAGTTGCGCTGGATGAGGCTGCGCTGTCGCCGGAGGACGACCGCGTCGGAGGGCGCCGAGCTCGCTTTGCACGATTTGTATTGTCGTGCTCGTCATCTGTCGTATCCGACGGCCCCGGGCGCGCATCCGCCTGCGCACGGTTAGCGACGCTCGGGCAGCGCGGGCAAGCGCATTGTACCGACATGACAGATCGATCAGTTCGAAGCCGCTCGTCGCTCCGACAACCAAGACCTGGAGCACTGTACCCCTGAAAGGAGCAGCCAGGGCTGCAGCCTCTCTCCTAGCCCAAGGGCAGGCGCAGCGCGGAGCATCACCTTGCGTTTGGGAAGCTAGCAATGGCGACTGGAATGGCTGGCCTTGGCGATTGCCACTTCTTCGTCATGGGCGCCTGCACGCGGGTCAGCGACTCGAGCGAGCTTATGCCAGCGACTTCTTTCGCGGCTATCTCACGCGCGAGAGCAGGGCGCCGCGTGTACATTCAGGCACTCCGAGGCGGCGAAGGCCAACCCGACGACCTGCCGCAAGTGGATGCCCGGCGTTGGCGGTTGCGTCGATCGAGCCTGCACATTTCGCCACCCGGTGCCTGTACCGCTTCTCGTGTGTGTTGCGTTTGTCTGATGATCAAATTCGTTCGCAGACTCGCGCTGTGGCGCCTGTTCTTGCCCCCGTGGCGCCTCCTGCAGCTACGCCCTGCCGTTACTGGGCCTCTCCGACCGGCTGTAACAAGGGAAACCTATGCCCGTACAGTCACGACGCGCGACTCGCCCCACATGTCCAGCCTGTTCAGCCCGTCATGACCGCGCCACACAGCAATCTTCTCATCGATCCTTCAGCGGATTACGAGCAGCCTGGGCCGCAATCTCGCCGCGTCGTTCCCGCGCATGGCGATGCGGCGGGCCGCTTTGCCCGAGCTCCGCCGCCGATCCAGCAAGCTGGAGGTCAGCAGCGGCGTGCCGGCAATCTGTTAGTCGCAGCCATCTCGCAGACAGTAAAGCAGCGCGATGAGCGCGCCCCCGTCGCCGCACGGCTCGGAACTCCGCCAGGCCGACCGGAGCGGAGCGACTTAAGGACGACGCTGGCGATGAAGCAACAGGGCGGGGCGTTCGACGAGAAGCCGCTCGCAACAAGACCACGCGGCGGAGGGCCGATGCAGCGCGAGCGAGACGCGATCCCTCGACCCCGGCCGTACGATCGGCCCGCGCCAATCGATCGACCCGCCGTGCAGCAGCCGCGTCGTGACTTCGAGAACGGCCCGCATGCCATGCGCGGTGGCTTGAACGGGCGGGACGTACACCGAGATCAGCAGCGTCCGCGGATACAGGAAGCGCAGCGACCCAACGTGGGCGGCTCGGCGCCGGAGGGCCCCCAGGAGCTGGGCAAAGTGAAGACCTTTGACGAGATCATGGCGGAGAAGAGGAAAGAGAAGGAGCTCAAGACGGCGCAGGCGGCCGCGGATGCTTCCGGCAGCGGCTCCGAGGGGACTGCACCGGCCTCGGCGGCGAAGAAGCGGCCATCCGTCGAGTCCCCAGCTTCTGGGGGCGCCAACAAGCGAGTCGCTGTCACTGGAAAGCCCGTTGCTTCTTCCGGAAGCTCGGGCCCTTCTTCTGGGGCGAAGACGGCAGCACCAGCGGCGCCCGTAGCGGCGGGCAAAGTGGCGGCGGCGGCAGCAGCAGGAAAGAAAGCTTTTGGCGTGAAATCGTTCGACGAGCTCATGGCGGAAAAGAAGAAGGGGAGCTCTTCCGCGGATGGCGCTGCCGCCACGCCAGCCGCATCCGCTCCGTCTGCCGCAGTTCCACAGACATCGGCAGTCGGGATGCCGCGGAAGAACATGACTCCAGCAGCCCGCGCAGCGGCCGCAAAGGCCGCAGCCGCTGCAGAAAGCACTGCGCCAGCCGCTGTGCCCCTGTCTGCAGAGTCGGTCGTCGCAGAAGAGGTTCGCGTGGGTCGGGGTGTGGTGCTTCATGCTTGTCCGAGCTGTTCCGCGCAGGTTGTGGAGTCGGACGTGCTTGAGGAGGGGGTGGAAGGAGAGGAGGACTTCAGTAAGATGGAGGAGTACATGCTTTCCATGCAGTAGATCCCGGAGCGGACCGATGACCCCGTCGCTTCTTTCCCAGCATCGAGTGATGTGCATATTCGACTTGCCACATTTACAGAGTATGGCGGAGCCCCAGGGCTTCCAGGCTAGCGCTGAGGCGCACCGATAGCCCCGTCGCGACTTTTCCAGCATCGCATATATACATTCGAATTCGTCCAGATCTGGGCTGCCGCAGTGCGGGTCCTTGTCGATGATCATGATCAGAGGAAAACTCAGATGCAGTGCTACGATGTCCGCCGAGCAAGTGCATGTGCATACGTTCACCGGGTGTCGGCACGTCTACTTATATAGTAGTTGCATGCCTACGTAAATCTATACGTTGCTAAAAGTATCGGTACGGGTTCCAGCGCTAGCATTCGTAGACGATTTGGGGTGCGGCAGCCTCTGGCGAGACATAAGCTAGCTGCCTACCCCCTAATGATCACATGATCAGTTGGGTGAGAAGCGCATCCACCCTCGGAGCGCGCGCGACCAACGGGGGAGCGGGTCAGGCCGTCGCAATGTGGATGACGTTTGTGTCGAAGTCCATCAAGAATGTGTCATCGACGTGCGGCTTCAGCTCCCGCAACTGCAAGCACCCGTCAGTCCGCCCCGAGCCCGCGCGGCCCGAGCGGCATAGCACCTCGGCCATGGTGAAGGGCGGGATGCCGGCAGCTCGCGTCTGGACGTGCAGCTCGCCAAGCAGGGCCATCATAGGCGCCTCCTGCGCATGCGTCAGAGGGCGCGCTGGGTATAAAACGGCGGGGCGCGCCTGGGCGTTATTCTGCCGCCGCATATAATCCCACGTGTAGCGCTTGAAGGTGGCGATGCTGCGCCTCCGTCAGCGGCGTGAGCGGTGGCCGGTCCGATGGGCCGCACCGCTCGGCCGTCAGCGGCACCAGCTCCTGCTCCTCGTCGGCCGTCTCCTCCAGCGAGCTGCGCGCCGTCAGCGGGGCAGGGGCGGGGGCCGGCCGGGAGAGGTGTACCGCTTGACGCCGGCGGCGCGCTTGAGTGGCGTCTCGCCGACGATGCCCTCCTCCGCGTCGCTCGCCTGGCTCCCCTCCCCATCCGAGCCGGCGCCCGCCGCGGGGCTTTCCTTCCCCCGCCCGCCCTTCTTCCGCGCCGATGACGACGGGGACCTTCTGCGGGGGCGTCGGGGCCCGCTAGCCCGCCGCCTCGCAGCCGCACGCACCCGATAGTCGTCTTGCGGCGCGCCGAGCGGGGCGCCGAGCGAGGGGCTTTCTCCGTGGGGCTGCGCGCGATTGGCGGGGCGTAAGGGGCGGGCAGCGGGACTTCCGCACTCGTAGTCGGAGCCGCCGTCGTCTTCGTCTTCGGAATCTGCAGACCCGTCGGCTGGCCGCTGAGGCGAGGGGCAGGCGGGCCGCCCACCCGACGGGTTCTCGCCGCGTTCGCGGGCCGCCTGGCGGCGCTTGGCCTTCGCCTCCGTCTCTTCCTTGTCCGCCTTCTCCTCATCATCCTTTCGCTGTGGGGCGAGCTGCTCGTTCGGGGGAGAGGGTCGGACGAAGGGAAAGGCGCCTTCACCTTGGTGCCCTCGTCAAGGATCTCGTTCACGAAGGAAGCCTGCGGGGCGCCGTCGGCCGCGACCTCGGCACCCGGAGGGCGCGCCGCACCCGCGTGAGCGCGATCGCCTCGTCGGCGTCGAGCTGCCGGCGGCGCTGAGCGCGGGGGAAAGGGGCGCGGGGCCGGCTCCCCCCACCTCCTCGACGAAGTGGGAGAGGCGGAGCTTGGCGTGGGCGGTCGCGAGGCGGATCATCGTCTCCAGGGAGCGCGCCGTCACCGCCAGCGTCTGCGAGCGCGCACTCGTCGGCGCCGCGTAGGGGCGCCAGGGGCCCGGCGCTCGCACGAGGTTCTTCTGGGTGGCCCGCAGGTCGGCGTACGACTCGGCGATGCGGTCACAGGCCTGCGGGGGCGTCACGGGAGCGTCGGGAGCAGGGGGCGCCGGCGGGGCGGGCCTGGTCGGTCATCTTCGGGTTCGTGATCGCCTCCTTCGCGTAGCGAATGTACTTCTTCAGGAAGGGTAGGGAGAGGATGCGGTGGCCCCTGCCCCGCGCCCTCAGCACCCACCCCGCCGCGGCGCCCCGCGTGCCGGCGCACTGGCGGCTGCGAGTCTGACGGCCCTCCTCCGGCGGGTGCAGCAGCGGATTCGGCTTCTCCCACACCCAGTCGTCCCCTGTGACGGTCGTCAGGGGCCGCCGGCGGGCGGGGCGCGGCAGAGCGGACCGTTGGCGTCGGCGGCGGCGCGGGACTCGTCCTCCGAGTCGTCGTCGTGGGTCTTGTCCGGCACCGGCTCTGCGCCCCGGTCGGCGGGCGGCGGGGCCAGCGGGGCGGGGATGGGGCGCACGGCCGGGCTCGAGGTTGTGGGGCCGGTAGCGGTGCATGCGGAGCACGTGGTCCGCAACAAGCGTGTCGTGCTCGGCTTTGATCTGCGGTGTGGGGGTGACGGGTGCGCGGCGCCGGTGCGCGGCAAACGCGGCGGGGCGGGCCTCGTCGAGGACGATGAAGACGAGGTCGAAGCGGGAGATGAGCGAATCGGGCATGGCGATGTTCGCCGGCAGAGACCGCTCCTTCGAGTACTGCCGCCGCGTCGGCCCGCGCGCGGCACGGCGGGGGAGCCGGGGGGCGGACTTTGCCGAAGGCAGGGTTGGCGGCGGCGACGACGGCGCAGCGGGCGTTGAGAGAGGCGTGCACGCCCGCCTTCGCAATCGTCACCGTCTGCTGCTCCATCACCTGCCACGGCGTCAGGGCCCCCGCCGGGGCGGGGAGGGGCGGCGGGGAGGGGCGCGGCGCGCCTCGTGGATGGCGACGCGGTCGTTGTCGCTCATCTTGTCGAACTCGTCGATGCAGACGACGCCGCGGTCCGCCAGCACCATTGCCCCCGCCTCCAACCGCCGCTCCCCTGCCCCGCCCCCTCAGCTGCCGGCAGCGGCGCAGGCGGGGCGTGCGCGCCGGTGTCGCGGTCCTGGGTGACGGCAGCCGTGAGGCCGACACCCGTCGAGCCGCGGCCGGTGGTGTTGATCGCGAGCGGGGCGATGTGCAGCACGTAGCGGAGCAGCTGCCGGCGGCGTCGGGCCGGCGGGGCGAGCGGGGCCGGCGGGCGAGCGGGGCCACCTGCGACTTGGCGGTGGACGGGTCGCCCACGATAAGGATGTTGATGTCGCCTCGAAGGTGCGTGCCTGCCGCCGGCTCGAGGGCGAAAGGGGGGACGGGGGCGGGGAGACGGGGGGCGGGCGGCGCCGGGCGGGGCAGGGCAGGGCACCGTTGGGCAGGTTCTTCTCAACGCCGCCGACGAGGAGCAGGAGGAGGGCCTTCTTGATCGCCTCGTGTCCCTGCGGGGCGCTGAGAAGCTGCGCCGGCGGGGCGGGTGGCGAGGCGGGCGCCTTGATCGAGGGGGCGAGCGACGAGGAGAGAAGGTTCATGAGGACGCGCACGCGACCCTACAGCGCCGTCAGGCGCCGCGGGGCCGGCGGGAGAAGGGAGCAGGGCGAGCCTTCTTCTCCGGCCCTGATAGGCGCTCGAAGTCTTCCTCGGGGCTGATGTCAGTCCCGTCGACGCCCCGCCTCGCCCGCTTCGCCCGCTTCCGCTTCACCTGCTCCGTCTCAGCCGGACACCAGCGGCCGCCGCAGCATGGGAGGGGGAAAGAGGGGAGTGGGGTGCGGGGGGGGGGGGGGGGGGGGGGGGGAAGGGGGGGGTGCAGGCCTCCTCGCGCGGGTCGAAGGCGATTCGCCGCATGAGTTCGCTGTCCTCGCTCTCCCACTTGCGCTGCGCGCGCCTTCGAGAGCGCCCAGGGCGCGCGCGCGGCCGCGGACCGCACCACGACAACGGCCGTCTTCATGACTTTCACATTGTTCCCGATGACCATCGTGCTGCGGCACGCGAAGGCACGTCAGCAAGACGCGACTCTCACAAATCTAGAGAGCGGCAACCGCGCGAACCGGAAGACGCCGTTCGTGCTGCCATTATTTTTGTTGGGGAGCGTCTTGTAGATGCCCATGACCTCGGGGGGCGTCAGCCTGGCGAGGAAAGAAAAGGAAAGGAAAGGAAAGGAAAGGAGAGACCTGGACCCGGTCTCCTGGTTTACACCTGTCCACGAGGTCGCCTTCGAAAACAATATCGACCGAGCGAGGGAGCTGCCCCGCCGGGGCGCGCTCGGGCATCTCCTGCACTGACATCATCTGGTTGTCCCGGTACGTGCAAAGGCCGAACTCTGTCTCCAGCCGGTTTCCGTCCGCGTCCTGCGCGCCGCTGAGTTCATAGCATAGTCATGGTGCTCGAAGGCGCCGAGCGGACCTTCGTCGGGTAGGAGGAATTGGTCGGGGCGCCGGGGCCGGTGTGCGTCATGTCGCGATACTCGCGAGTGGTGAAATTCTTCGTGGCAGGGCAATAGTGTACGCTGCGGACAAGCTTGGGCCGAACAAGGGAACCTGCAGCGACTATTAAGCCGCAAAAAAGCGGCACGGCGCGCGTAGCTTACACTTTGTCACAATGCCCTCGATGCACACCATCTGATTCAGCTGCGAGGCCAGCAGGCTGCGAGGGGAAACGAGGTTGTTGCCGAAGCTGCCCGCGACCCCGATCCGGAGCTCGATGTGGGGGTTGTTCTTCAGGTACGTCGAATCGATATCCAATACAACGTCCTTCATCGCGTCCTCGAAGGGCGCCATGTTCTCGAGTGGGTTGCGGAGCAAGCTGCGCGTGGATCAGTAGAGCCCGCTGGGGGCAGCGCACTACGCACTTCTCGGCGAGCTGTGCGGCGAGCGACCCCTCAGGCTGCTCTTTGCAATAGTTTCGCAGGTCGTTCAGCTCCACGATAAGCCTGCCCTGCTTGTTCTCAACCATCTGCGCGAGCCGCTTCCTGTACGCGCCCTCGCCAAACTGCGCGGCCCCACGGAAAGGCCACATCGCGAATGTCAGCAAGCAGCGCGGCGCAAGGGGCTAGCTGTCCGGCGGCGGCGTCGGCGCACGTCGGCGTCCAGGAAGTCCTGGTACGCGCGCTTCGCCGCATTGAAGCGCTCATCGAAGGCCTCGTCGCGTGGTTGCGCCATCCCGCGGCTATGCTACCGCTGCTCGCCGGGCTCAAGTGGCGGGAAGTGGGGGGGTCGGGCCGAGCTTGGGTACGGCCACCGGTGCGTCTCGGGTACAAAGCCAACGAACCTCGCACCGACCGCCACCCCGCACACGATCCGACGTCGACGATGGCATCCTATCAGAAGAGCGGACAGGAGCTCATCCGGTGAGCGGCCCTGCGGTGACGCGCGCACGGGCGCCGCTGCTCTCCCGAGCTCTCCCGAGCTCTCCCCGGCTTTTCCTGAGTGTGCACCTCGCTGACGCCGGCGCTTGCGAACAGGGAGGCCGAACGCCAGGCCGCAGAGGTCATCCCGACGAGCGCCGGCTTCGAGGTCTGCCGCGGATCGGATTGCTTCGCGTGCACGTGGAGCGCTAGCCCGTAGTTCTCGGAGAGTTGGCTCTTGCGCATTGGGCTGCTTATTTCACGCACCACGCGTTTTTCCGAGCGCTTGTACGCGACGCACGTTGCATCTTGACTCGACTCGCCGTCCTCGCTTGGCTTGGCAGATCCTGATCCCTCGTGCGTGCAGCCCCGCCACTTTGCGCCATCGTTGCTCACGAGGAGCCCGCGCAGCCGGAGTCACCCATGAGCAGGCCGTCGAGGCGCGCCTTGCGCCGACGCGCGGCAGCCGCGCTCCCTGATGCTCTCCTGCGCTTCGCAGATCTGCATGGCGAGGCTGGAGCAGCGGAAGCGCACGCCCCACGCCGTCATCGGCGGCGGCATTCCCGCGCAGGCGCGCTGGATTATACACATCGACTCCGCCGCTTACTCGCCCGTTTCTCCTGATGCGGCGCATGGGCGCGCAGTACCACGCGCGGAAGGCGCAGGCCATGGAGGTGAGTCGGAGCGATGCGGCGTCGAATTCCCGCCGCGCTATGACACGCGCATGCAGGAGTTCATCCGTCGCGAGATCGTGCGACGCCGGCCTCGGATTTTTCAGGGGTGCCGGGTTTGACTGGATTGCGCTTCGCAGGAGGCTGGCCGTGTGGACCCGAACCGTCTGAACCCTAGCGACCCGGCCACCCTGGTGCGGTCCCGAGCACGTCGCGCGGTGTGTGCCGTGCCGGTGTCGGGCTCAGAGAATTCCGCTGCAGGCGTTCCCGGGCGGCGTCCCTGGCGGCGGCCCGTTGATGGTGCTGCCCCAGCCGGACGATCCCTTCGCGCAGTACGCCACGCCAGGGCTCCCCGGTGCGAGTCCCGCCTCCCGCACACTCGAGGCCCGTCTCACGCGTCGCAGGCGGCGGCCTTGGCCGGCAGCTTGGAGGCGGGCCCGGCGGTGCGCCCACCGCAGCCTCGCGGGCCCCGCGCCGCTAACCTGCGTTCGGACAGGCTTCGGGGGGTTCGGCGGCCAGGGCTTCCAGGGCGTACGTTCTCACGCCCTCAAGCCTGCGCTTTGCGCCTCACATCCGGATCCGCAACTGCTGTGCGCTCAGGGCTCCGGGCAGGGCGGCTTCGGGCAGGGAGGCTTCGGGCAAGGCGGCTTTGGGCAAGGCTTCGGGCAGGGCGGCTTCGGGCAGGGCGGCTTTGGGCAAGGCTTCGGGCAGGGCGGCTTCGGGCAGGGCGGCTTTGGGCAAGGCTTCGGGCAGGGCGGCTTCGGGCAGGGCGGCTTCCAGGGCGTGCGCACAATTTCTCTTTCCGACCGTATCGCTGCTTCTCGCTCATGATCAGGCTGAGCTACCGTACCCAGGGTTTCGGCCAGGGTGGCTACCAAGGCGTACGTACCTTGCAATTGCAATTGCCATCGTCTCGAATCAATCTTCGAAGCGAGCGGTTGACGCTCTCTGCACCACAGGGACAGTTCGGGGGCCAGGGCGGCTACGGGTACGGGCAGAGCCAATTCCAGGTACTTGCGACCCGGTCAGGTACTTGCGTGCCGCTGGCCGAGTTGAGCTGATCGCAAGACACGTACGACACAGTAGCAGGGCGGGCGCTACTAGGCTAGATGATAGCCTAGTAGCTCCGAGGTTCAGGTTGCACGCGGCATTGGCATCAGAAGCTTGAATGCTCAGTAATTTCTATTCGAAGCTTGAGCTTGATCATGAATCATCATTTGCATGTCGCGCGGGGCGGGACGTAGTATTTTATGGGTAGTAAAGTAGATTTACTGAGGTTAGCCTAGTAGCGAGTCGGCTAGTCGAGCCTCAATTATTTTACAGACCGAATTTGATCCAAGTCGCCTTGAGCTAGCATACCCGTTTTTCGCGGCAAAACAAGCGCGGCGCCCGACTCGGCGAGCCGCAATTTCGTGTTAATTACACTCGTGATCAATCAGCACGCTGCCGCAGTGCCAGGCTGATAATCATATGAATGAGCTGTCACTGTCGAGTCAGCTGCCAGGCCCTCAGGGCCCGGCCTGAGGCTGCAGGCTGCCGCAGTGCCGCAGCCTGCCAGGCTGGCAGTGCAGCCCGCGGCCGCGTCCGGCCCGGCGGCACTGCGGCAGCTCAGCGGCTGCCAGCCTGGCAGGCTGCACTGCGGCAGGGCCTCGCCGAGTCGGGGGCCGGGCCAGTCGGGACTCCCCGGGACCGGGGCTTTAACTCAGTGACTAATGCGAACTTGGCCCAGTGGAATCATGGCATCCGATCATCATCATCGGATGACTCAGTGATAGATCTCAAAAACAAAGTGGCATGGCCTGGCAGGCAGGCCGCAGTTGACCGCAGTGGCATTCAACTCATATGCATGATCCGATGATCAGTGCCACGGTGCACGGTGTTACTTGCCAAGTTGGCCGCGGGCATGCGCATATGCATGCCATGATGCGCAAGCCTTAAAGCCTCCGACTCGGCGAGGCTCTAGATCCGATGATCATCGGATTTGATCATAAGCCGCCGCGAGCCCACGGCGCCTACATGTACATCATCACTGAGTCATGGCATCATGGCATGGCATCTAGATCTCACTCAGTACGTACACTAGTCAGGTTTCAGGGCCTATATACCGTAGTACTATGATAGCTATATAGCTAGCTTGGAAGTCGATTTCTTTCTATTTAATTTCAGGCACCTTATTTTGAACCTCAAATCACTGAATCGAAGTCCGGCCCTTCGATCAAAGACCGAATTGCAAGTCGCCTCCTCAAGTTGACATTCCCGGGTCCTATAGCTATACGTATACAACGGCCTTGCCGCGCTTCGTAGGACCCTTGGAAGCCCCCTTCAGCTTGCCGGGCCCTCGCCTCCGCTTCGTCGCCGGCACCTGCCGCCCGCCCGCTGAGGCGTCCTGCACCCGCCAAGGCTCGCGGGGCCGTGCACCTGCTCTTCCTCCGGCTCGGCGGCCTCCGGCTCGCCGGGGGGAGGTTGCGATTGCTTGAGGAAAGGTTTGTACGCGGGAAGATCAGCGACGAAGAGGGTGTTGTGAGCTGTCAGGCTGTGTGAGTTCACGTGTGTGAAAACCATGCCCCGAGGGCAAAGGAGCAGTGCACCCCAGCCAGCGTACGGCCCGAAACGCTGCGGGCTTCGGTCGACGGGGGCCGGAGGGGGTCACTCGCGATCGCGGGCGGGGCGGGCACCTCGCGAAAGAAGGCTCCCACAGCATCGTGCACGGCCGGCTGGAGGCGGCCTGTTGCGTGGCGGCGAACGCGTCCGGGGGCTCGCGGGGGTGGCGGACCGTGAGGGACTTGTTCTTGAGATGCGGTAGATAGTGGCGTACGGCGATCTGCCAGACGTGCTGCCCCGCTGTGAGCGCTTGGGCCACGCGCGTCCGCACAGAGTGCCGCGATCGCCGCAAGCACCGTGTCCACGGGGATCTGCGGCGGCGGGGTTCGGGCCCCCATCGGCGGGGCGCTGCTCGGGGCCTATGAGCACCTCGTCGTGCTTGTCGAGGGAGAAGAGGGCAATGCAGGCCGCCACCTGCGCCCGCCTCGTTAGCGCCGCTGGGAGGCAGCCGGCGGCGACCGGCGCTGCGACCTTCTTGCCGACGCCGGGCAGCTGCGTGAGCGCTTCCTGCACCTCCTCCCGCGGCCGGCCTCGCAGCGAAAGCAGGTACTCCTCGCCTGCCGCGCGCGGGGATGGGCTGCCTGTGGCGGAAGGCGGCGGGCCGGCGCACCGCCGCGCTCGAGGAGCATGCGGGCGGCCTTGGCGATCCAGGGCGCGCGGTAGCCGAAGCTCGCCTCCCGCAGGGCCTCCTCCGAGACCGACTGCAGCGCCTCCAGGGTGGGGAACTGGTAGTACGACTCCCCATCCACCTCCCCTGGGGCCCGTCGGGCGCGGCGCGCGCCGCCCGGGGCGAGGGCGCGGACCGAGGGGCCTGCCGAGGGCGCGGCAGAGGGACGCAACCATCGACGTGATGCGCGAGATGTTGTTGTTCGACGAGCAGATGAAGGAGAAGACGCTGCGCCCGCCGCGTATGAATTCCCGCCTCGCGGCCCGGCGCCGGCGCGGCGGGCTCCCGATCGCACCACTCCACGGGGTCCTTGCCGAATCATGGAGGGTTAGGTGCGACACAAGCCAGAAAGCAAGCGAGGGCCTATCGGACCTGGCGCAGAACCCGTGCGCCCGGTAGGCAGGGGCCGACCTGCACAGGCGTCAGACATCGGCCGCCAGGCCCGGGGCCCACCAAAACTCCACGCTGACCGCGCGAAAACGACAATCCGCCTCGACCCAAGAAGAATACAACGACTCCAGCGGGTGATCGAGATTGAAAAATTCGACGAGCAGCTGCTCCGCCGACGCAGGATCGCCGACGCCGTGAACTCGATACTGAAGGCTCTCGGGGTCTTGTCGGAGGCTTACGATTTTGTCTGGGTGGAAGGTTAACGGGACAGAGTTCTTAGCTGCAGCTACCGGCGACGACCTCGAACGACGCCCCGCCACTCGCCGCCGCCCTCGGTCCGCGCGATCTCTTTCCAGCGAAACGTCTGCCCCGTGAGAAGAGAGAATCTGCGCCGGGCGTCGGACGTCGGAGCCGCGCATGGGCGCGGGGCCGAACCGGAGATCTAGCTCTGCCCGCCGGATCTGAAGCCGCCTCCACTCCTCCCCCTGGTCGCACCCCACGAAGGACGTCGAAGTTTCGACGCGAGAGCTCGTCGCGTCCTTTATGACCTCGCTCTTTGCTGTCGTCGTTCTTGACCTCGCTACCGTGCCCGGCGGGGCACTGATAGCGCTAGATTTCGACATAATGCGCGCTTTCGCGTAACTGCCGCTACTCGCGTCGCTGGGCTCGAGCTGTGAAATGATAACTGGACAACTGAAGAATCTAGCGTGCAGGCCGTTTCTACGTATACGCGTACGTACACAGACCGCGCCGGCGTTGACAAACGCGTATGCCGCACTAGTACTGGAAACGCTGCGCATGCAAACAATCGCTGTACCCCCCGACAGATGATGCCCAGGCTGCCCCGGCTGTACATGTGCCTTGCACGCAGCGCCGCGCGCCGGTATATGAGTATCCGCCGGCACAGGCTCCGGCTGCAAGACCCCCCCTCTCCCAATGCGGATGAGGGCTTGGTTTCGTTTGTGAGAGAGGGGGAATGGGGCAGGATGGGGAGCGGGGCGCGGCTAGTCGTCTTCGAAGACGGGCTCCTCCTCTGCGGCGTCTATCGAGGGCTCTGCAGCTCGCCGCGGCGCCGGCTCCGGCCTGGGGTCCTGCGTCAGCCCCACTGCGCCCCATGGGCCGACTTGAGCACCGGGGCAAACCATGTGAACTCGATCTCGGGCTTGTAGGGGATGTCGTCCTCGGGCGTCGCGGGGCGGCCGCTGCGCTGGGTCATGAAGCCGTTGCGGTGCAAGGGCGGGGCTGTGGGGGGCGGACTCTTTCTTCTTGTCTTTAACGCCGAGCATCTTTCTGATCCACTTGAACGGAACCTCCGGTGCCGGCTTCCCGTCGTGCGCGTGCGACTCGCCCTCAAGCGGCGCGTCGCGGCCCCGGAACCAGGCTGCGGCGGCCTCAGGGCGAGGCGGAGCGCACAGAGGCGGAGTGGGGCGCTGCGTGCCGTGCTGCTTGATAGTGTCAAGGGTGAGGCGCTCCTTCACGTCGACGGTGAGGATCTTGCGGATGAGGTCCTGCAGTGCGCGGCGCCCCCCGTCAGCCGGCCGGCCATCCGCGGGGCGGGCCGGCGCGAACCGCGGCCTCGCGGGAGACGCGGTTGGGGATGGGGGAGAAGTCGGCCTTGGTGACGCGCCGCATGAGCACGCTCCAGTTCATGGAGGGGTTTCCGAACGGGTACTGCCCGACGAGCTGTGCGCGCGTCGGCAGCCCGGCCGGGCGGCGCCGGGAGGGCCAAGGGGCGCACCATGACGTAGAGAATCACTCCAAGGGCCCAGACGTCCACGGGCTGGGGCGGAGCGCGTGGGCGGGAGTTTAGGGCGCCGGCGCGGCGCGTGGGGCCCACCTCGCCCTGGTACTGCTTGCCGGAGAAGATCTCGGGGGCCATATACATGTTCGTGCCCGCCATCGTCTGGAGCACCGAGTCCTGGCTCAAGTGCCGCGAGAAGCCGAAGTCTGCGTGGGCGGTCATCGCCCCCCAAAAGAAGGAACGAAAAGGAACGCCGCACCGATAAGCTTCAGGAGGCCAGTGCTCGGCTCGATCATAACGTTCTGCATGCCCATAAGCAAGGGCGGCGACTATGCTGGCGAGCCGGGCGCACCTCCAGCTTGAGATCACGGTGGCAGATGCGCCGCTTGTGGCAGTACTCCACGCCTGCGCCGCAATGAAACCATCGCTACAAAACGAGACGCATGATTCACAACGGACCGGCGACGATCTGACGGAAGTAGTTGCGGGCGGTATCCTCGTCCAGCGCACGGCTGCTGGCTGCGGGGGCATGAGCTGCTAGCGGGCACGCATTTTCTTGGAGCTGACGACGACTAACCAACTTTCTCGTAGAGCTCCATACCCTGAACGCGCTCCAGCACGACGTAGAGGTGGGAATCATCGAAGACGACGTCCTTCAACTGTGCGCGGATCAGGAGCGGCGGCGCGGGCAATCACCTGCGCTAACAGACCTCGACAATGTTCGGGTGGCAGAGAGAAGACATGTTCTTGATCTGCGCGGCCTCAATGGGGGCCAGCGATGGAGGGCCAGCTGGCGTTGGGCGTTCACCTCCTTCATGACCTGCGGCACACGCTTCTCGTCCTCAATCTTCCGCCGATCCATCTTCTTCACCGCGACCTTGTCGCCCGACTCCACGTTTTGGCCATCAAACACCCTGGCGCGCGGCGCTTATGTGAATAGGCGCAAGGCCGAAGCTGCAGCTGCGACGCACTCTCCGTACTCGCCACGGCCAAGTGCCTGTAGAATGAAGGTCAGAAACAGCTCACGCGCGCTGCGCTGGGCCATTAACCTTGCCGATGATGTACTTCCCAACTTGCATCTCTCAGTTCCCCTTCAAATCGGCTAGCTTGCTTCGCTAGCAGAGGCTTGGTTCGCTAGCTTGGATGCTTTTTGCGCCAGGGGCGCTTTCGCACTTCCGAAATGCGATAGCCCCCTCCAAACTCAAGACTCAGTCTCAAGACTCAAGTCTCAAGACTCAAGTTTCAAGGCTAAGCTAGCGCTGCTTAACATCCCCAACAGCCTCTAGCCAGTAGCCGATCCGCCTGCTCCAGCGCCGCCTGCTCCGCCTCTTCCTGCATCCCCGCAGCTAGCTAATCCGACGATCCTCCAGCCGCGCCCACTGATCCTTCGCTATCAGATGATGATCCATCGTCCAGTAGCTAGCTTTGAGCTGTGACCGACTGGTCTAGCTTTCGAGATTCGGTCCGGCAGCGAGGTTGATGGAGTCCGCACTGCGCCTTCCGAGACCAGATGCAAGAGGTGATCCAGGCGAAGTCGCAACACCAGCCAGCTACCTGCCGCCCGCTATCCTGCAGGTTGCGGAGCGTGTCTGGCAGGCGCTTGCAGTGCTAGACGAGTCGCAAACCACGCACTACCTAGACATTCGAGAGATGCTGTTGCTCATTGGCGATGTGCTGGCGCGCGGGGACATGCAGCTGGACCGGATGGCGGAGCGCCGCATGGCCGAGCTTCTTAGGGGGCAGGACGAGGTCCTCACTCGGGAAGGCACGCCGCCCACGCGCGCCGACCCCCGCCGGCTGCTGATGGGGCGGCGTGGGGCGGGCAGATTTCCTGGACGGCACCGGCTGGTCCTTCGTGCAGGCGTGCTTGGCCACGGAGCGCGGGCGCAGGGCAAGCCCCGCCCAGCAGCCCCGCCGACCCGCCTCACCGCCCGTCGCCAGGCCATGTTCACGGCCCTCGCCGGCTCCCTCGAGGCCCGCCTCCCCTGCTCCGAGGTGCGCCCCCCCAGCGACCCCTCGGCGTGCGCTCCCGGCTGCCACAAGGCGCCGCGGCGACGTGGCGCCGGCGGGGGGCAGCTGGCGCGCTTCGTGCGGGCGTTCGAGCCGGGGCTGGGGCCGGCGGAGGCGGAGTGGCTGGTGCGGCAGGCCGCCGGCGAAGCGGCCGCCGCTCTCGGGCACGTCGGCCGCAAGGAGTTCCTCCGCGCCTTTGCCGGCGGCCTGCCGAGCCTACTGCAGCGCGCCGAGACGGCCCGCCGCCTAGGCACCGCCGAGCGCGTGTGGCTCTCCGGTCTCCAGGCCCGTCAGCCCGTGAGGATCCCTCCCCCGCCGCCGTCGCCTCAGCTGCCGCGCAGCACGTTGCGCCAATCGAGCCGGAGCCCTCACCGCGGGTCAAGCTAGACGTGCCGCCATCTCGGTACATGAGCCCCCGAAGGTGCCCGCCCCAGAACTTGCCCCGTCCGGCCCCGCCGGCCGCGAGCGCCGAACGCCGTGTGGGGCCAGGCGGCTGCAGCCGGCGTCGGCGCCCTCCTCGCCCTCGAGAGGCTTCGCGGGGCCGCACCCGCCGCCCTGCCCCGGGGGCCTGTCGTGTCCGCCCTCCCCAGGCCGGATCCTCCACACCACACCCCTCGTGCCACTCTTCTCGAACGCCCGCCCCTCCCCCCGCCGCCGTGCGCGCTTCCCGCCCCAGTACCTGGCGCCCGCTAACCTCCCTGCAGCAGCCGCCGCCGCCTCCTCTCTCCGTCCCGCCACCTCCGCCCGAGGGGGCCCGCCGCAGCTGCGGAAGGGGCCGGGGGGGCCGTCACGGCGGCGGCGGACGGCTCTCTTCGCCCTGTGGTGGCGGGCGCTGGCGGTGGGGGCGCCGTGGCTGGCCGACCACGCGGAGGAGGTGCGCGCAGGGCGGGGCGCGGGCCGGGCGGTTGCGCTCAGCGAGGAGCGCGCAGCTCGGGCGACTCGCCCTCGCCGCCCAGCTCGCCGGCGTCGCATTCTCCCGGCCGCCCCCGCCCCCGCCCCGCAGCCGCGGCGCTCCGCTCCCGCCCTGCGGCGGCCCGTGGGACAGCCTCATCGCAGGCTTTGCGGTGGGGAGCCCGCGCGCGGGGTCGAGCGAGGCCGCCGCTGGCGAGCTCGAGCCGCGGGGTGTAGAGCCGCACGGGCGCGGGCGGCGGGGGACGGGCAGCAACAGCTTCCCCCCCTCCGTCGCCCCCGGCCGCGTCGGCGCGGCGGGGGCAGCCCCCGCCGCGCGCCGCAGCATCGCGCTCTCGACCCCCCGCGCCCTCGCCTCCCCCTGGGGCGAGCTGTAAGCTGTAGCGGATGCCGCCCTGCTGCATTCTACCACGCAGCGGTACGCCCGCTCCCAGGAAGTCGTCCGCATTGTCAACGGCGTTCGTTCGTCCCGGTTTGGCCGAATGTTCTGGCATTCAGCCCCGCGGGCACACCCGCACCTCGGGCTCCACCTAGAGCCGGCTGCGGGGAGCGGGGCGGGGCGGGCTGGGCCCGGGCGGGACGGGCGGGGCGGGGGGGAGTCAGGCGAGGGCGAGGGCGGCGTGCATGACGTCCTCCGACGCGTTGTAGTGGCTCTGCGCAGCCCTTTAGCGGGGGCGCGCGGGGCGAGCGGGCGGGGCGGGGGCGCCTCGAAGCCGAGCTGGTCGAAGATGCGGCGCATGCCCGTGTTCTCCGCCAGCACCTGCGCCCCCGCCATCTGCCCCGCCCCAAGCACGCGCCCCGCGGCGGGCCCCGCGCGCCTCGGCGTGCAGCGAGCGCAGGCCCTCCGCCCGGCAGACCTGCCGGCGGGTGAGACGCCGGCGGGGCGGGGGCGGGGGCGGGGCGCCGGGGCGGGCGCCTCGATGAGGCGCTGCATGAGGATGCGGCCAAGGCTGCGGGGCGTGGTGGGGCGGGGGCGGCAACGGGGGCGGGGCGGGGCCGGACCCGCGGCCCTGGAGGGAGTCGGAGATGATGACGCCGACCTCCGCCTCGTCCCAGAGCCCTGGCCCCGCCCCGGCCCCTCGCCCCCTCCTCTCCCGCCCCGCGCGTGCCGCTCACCGAGCGGCCCCGCCTTGCGGACGGCGCGGGCGACCCCGATGCAGACGTCCTCCGTCACCGACTGGGCCCGGCCCCGCACGCCCGTCCTGCCCGACCGGCGGCCGTCGGCGGGGTGGGGCGGGGCGGGCGGGGGCGAGGCAGCACTGGAGGGAGCCCATGCCGGCCGGGGCGCTGTCATCGGGGTGCGGGTGCGAGATGATTGCCGCGAGCGCCATGTCCCTGCCGCGCCCCTCGCCCAGTCCCCGGCCCCGCGCCCCGGCCCCGCGCCCCCGCACCGGTCGTAGTCGATGAAGCACGTCTTGGCAAGGCGGTCTGCGCTCGGCCATCGGCGGGGGGGCGGGCGGGGGCGGGGCGGGGCGGGCGGGGCGTGCCGTGCGAGGTGCGCTCGGCGAGGCTCACGGCGGCGAAGTAGCGGAAGTAGACCGACCTGCGAGGCATTCGAGGCGCGGCGGTGGGGAGCGCAGCGCCGCCCCGCACCGCTCCGAGAGGGTCGAGTGGAAGGCGACCTGGCGGCCGGCGGCATCATGCGGAGGGCCGGCGGGCGGGGGCGGGGCGGCGCGCCATGAGCGGCTCGTCCTCGGCGCGGACGGGCCGGAGGGTCACCTGCAGGTCCCCGTCCAACCACGAGCTCGGCCCTGCCGCCCGCCCCTCACGCCCGCGCGCACCGCGCCGCGCGGCGGCGAGCGCACCGCGCGAGGCGGCGGCGGCGGGGCCTGCGCTGGAGGCCGGCCTGCCGCGGGGCTCGGGGGCGACCGGGGCGGGGGCGGGGGGCGCACCGCGAGGTGGGGGCGTACTTGGCCCACGCGGGAGCCTTCTTCGCCGGCGGGCGCCCCCGCCCCCGCCTCCCCCGCCGCCGGCGCCTGCCGCCTGCGCGGCCCCGCGGCGTCGGCACGGGCGGTCCAAGGGCGGCGGCGGGGGCCCGCACTTGGCCGGCAGCGTGAACTGCGAGACGTACTGCGGCGGCGTCGGGAGGGGCCAGTTGGCGGGCAGGCGGGCGGGCGGGGCACACCTGACGGGGGAAGGGCCGGATGGCGAGGGGAGGAGGGGAGGAGCCCGGGGGGTGCAGGCAGATGCGGGCGTCAAGGCAGCAGAGGGCGCCTGGCGGGGGCGTCGGGGCGGGGCGGGCGGGGCGGGGGCGGGGCGGCGCGCCGTCCTGAAGGGTGACGACGAGGGGGTTGGCGTCGATGCTCTCGATCTCGCCGTACTGCTCCACGACGAGCTGCGAGAAGGCCACCAGCGCCGCCACCAGCCCCTCCACGTCCGTCTCCTGCACCCCCGCCGCTCGCCCCCGCCCGCCCCGCCCCCCCGCCGGCCCCGCACCTGCGAGCCCCGCACGCCGCCCTGCGCCGGCGTCAGGGCAGCGGGGCGGCGCGTGCGGGACGGGACGGGGCGGGGCGCGCGGTGAGGGTGTGGTAGACGCGGGTGCGCTCCATCATGCGGCGCGCGAGGGTCGAGTTGAGGGGCGGCAGCGAGACGGCCCTGCCGGCGCTCAGCGGCCGCCGGGGCCCGGGGCGGGGCGGCCGGCGGGGCACTTGTCGCGCTGGACCTCGACCCGCACGCCCCCCGCCCCGAAGAGCAGCACCGGCCCGAACTGCATCCTCGTCAGCGCCCGCCGCCCACGGAACACGCGGTGCGGGGTGCGCCTGCGCGTCCGTCTTGCTCCCGACGATGAGCTCGCAGGTCGCTGCGCAAGGCGGCGCGTGTCGGGGCGGGGCGGGGCGAGGCGGGCGGGGGCGTGGAGCACCCTGCGGCTCGAAGCCGGCGGCTCCGGCGGTGAAGCCGTGCTGCCTCTGGACGGTCACGCCGATGGCCTCGGGGCCCTGCCGGCCGTCGGGTACGGGAGGGGGCGCGGGGCGGCGGCGGGGCGGCGGGGCGGACGCCGAGGTCGGCGATGGCGGCGAAGGCGCTGCGGACGGCGGCCTCGTCGTGGAGGTGCAGCCGCACGCCGTGCCGCGCGCTCTTGTGCGACACCTGCCGCCCCTCGCCGCCCGCCCCACGCCCCGCCCCTGTCGGCGGGGCGCACCTGGTTGGAGAGGAGCTTGACGACGACCTGCGGGGCGTGAGGGGCGTCCCCGCGGGGCGGGGCGGGGCCGGCACGGGGAAGCCGATGCGGCGGGCGGCGGCGGCGGCCTCGTCGGCGGTGCGGGCGATGAAGCTCTCCACGCACGGGATCCCTGCGCCCCGCCGCTCGCCCCCCGGCGCCCCGAGGCCGGCCGGCGCGCACCGTAGGCGGAGAGGACGGCCATCGACTCGTACTCGTTCAGGGCGGAGCGGCCCTCCTCCCGCGCGCGCCTGCGCGGCCGGTCGCTGGGGCGCCGGGGCGGGGCGAGGCGGGGTGGGGCGGGCCGGATGAGGGCGGCGACGGCGGGGCGGTCCGGGGTGCGAGAGTCGGTGTCGAGGGGCAGGGAGGGGGTCTCGTAGAGGAGGCGGAGGTTGGCGCTGTAGTGGTACATCTCGGCGCAGACGCGCGCCGCGACGTCGGGGAACTCCGCCATCGGGACCCCCGCCGCCGCCAGCACCTGCTCCCCCTCCGACATCCCCCGGCCCCCGAACCAGCACCCGATCACCGGCTTCGCCGGCGTCGCGTGCACCGCCCCCTGCGCGTGCGCCTCCCGCTCCCGCACCTGCCCGCCCTGTCGCCCGCCGCGCGGCCCAGCAGGCGGCGGGGCGGCGCGCGATGATGGGCTTGATGCGGTGGGCGAGGGAGAGGGGGTCCGAGGCGGGCTGCGCGCGGTCGAGGGTCGGGCCCCCGGGCGGGGGCGGGGGCGGGGCGGGGCGGGCCTGGGCGGCGACGAGGACGAGGAGGCCGTCGACGCCGGGGTCCCGGATCATCCCCTCCACCGCCGCCGCGTACGCCCTGCGCTCCGTCGGCCCCCGCCCGGCCCTCCGCCCCGCCGCCCCGCCCCCGCCCCCGCCCCCGGCGCACTCTTCGCCGGCGTCCGAGGGGACGATGAGCGGGTTCGTGGGGGCGTCCCAGCGCGCCGGCAGCGCCCCCGGATCGCCTCCCGCGTCGCAGCCGCCACTTTCGCCAGCTGCGCGCCGCGTCGGCCCCCGCGCGGCGCTGCGGGGCGGCGGGATGGCGGGGCGCGCCTCGCAGCCGCCGGCGAGGAGGGCGTCAGTGGCGATGATGCCGGGCCCCCCCGAGTTGCTCACGATCGCGATGCGCCGCCCTGCGCGCCGCTCGCCCCGCCGCCGCGACGGGCGGCGCGGGGGGCGGCACCGCGGCAGAGGGGCTGGCAGTGGAGGGCGCTGGAGAGGCCGAAGAGGTCCTGGGCGGGGGTGGGCGCAGGGGCGGGGGGGAGGGCGAGGGCGGGGGGCGGGCCTGGAGGTGCTGGACGCGGAGGACGCCGCAGCGGCGGAGGGCGGCGTCGACGACGTCGTTGTTCTCCACCAGCGCCCCCGTGTGCGTTGCCGCCGTCGACGTCGCCGCCTCCGACACCCCCGCCTTGTACACTACGATCGGCTTCTCCCGCGCCACGCTCCGCGCCGCCGACATGAACGCCTGCCGCCCCGCCTCGGCCCCCGCCCCGCCCCGCCCCGCCCCGCCCCGCCGCGCCCCGCCCCGTTGCGCGCCTTCGTATCCCCGATGCTCTCGATGTAAAGGAGGATGCTGCGCGTGTGCGGGTCCATCCCTGCGCCGCGTGAGGCCGCCGCCGGCCGGCCCCGCCGGGCCGGCCGGCCGGCGGCGGCGCACCGAGCATGTTGATGACGTCGGACCAGCAGACGTCGGACATGTTGCCGAGGGAGATGAGCGCCGAAAAGCCGACCTGCTGCCGCTGCGTCCAGTCGATCAGCGAGTTCATCACCGTCCCTGCGCCCCGTCACGCCGCTGCCCGCGCGCCGCTGCCGGCGGCGGCGGCACCGGACTGGGAGACGAGGGCGACGGAGCCCGGGCGGGGCATCCCCGTCCAGCCGATCGACGCGTTAAGGCCCGTGTACGGCATCATCACCCCGAGCTGCGCCGCGTCGGCGACCCCGCGCCCCCGCCCCGCGCGCCGCGCACCGAGTTAGGCCCCAGGATCCGCATCGGGGCGATGGCGAGGCGCTTTGCGCCCGGGGAAGCGGCGGCGCGGGCGGAGGCGGCGATGCGGACGCGGGCCATGATCTCCTGCTCCAGCTTCGCCCCGGCCTCCCCCTGCTCCTTGAAGCCCGATGACACGATGATGCATCCCTGCGCCGCGCTTCGGACTCCGCTCGCACCCGCGCGGATGAGGGGCGCACCTTCACCCCGGCGTCGAGGCACTGCTCGACTGCCGCGAGCACCTGCGGCGCCGGGAGCGCAATGCACGCGAGCTCCACTGGCTCGGGGATCTCCTTCACGCTCTCGTAAGCCTTGATGCCCAGCACGCTGCGCGGCAAGCACGTCATCCCGGTCGTTCCGCCGGCCCGCGGCGCCTTTCCTCGCCTGCGTCGGTTCGGGTTGATCGGGAAGAGCGTGCCTCCGCACGGTGACGATACGAGGTTCCAGAGCAGCAGCCTCCCAACGCTCCCAGGGCGTTCCGTCGCGCCGATGACGGCGATCTGAGCGGCGCGTCACGCCCGACGTGCAGGCGCTCGCAATCGCGCGTCAACGCGCAGAGAGCTTCATCGCTACGCCGCACGCACCGTGGAAGGCCTGCAGAACATCTTTAGCGGGTTCTCCAGCTCGCTGTCCAAATTGCAAGGCGCCGGCGAAGGCGCCGGCGCGCCAGCCCTCGCACGCAGCCGACTCGCCTCGCTCGGCGACATCGCACCGCCTCCGTTCATTGCAAGCGCCGTTGTCGCTTGCTTCGCTAGCTAGCGTTGTCAGTCTGTACCCCCCTTAGTTGCATGTTCAGAGCCTGCTTCGTCGCTCGATCCGCAGTTTCTTCATCAGCTATGAGTACGAGCGAGTTCGTCCTGCGGCACCCGGGCTCGTGCACAGGTATAGAAGGGGGGCGGCGCACCGCCTCGAATCTCGCACTGCCTCAAATCTCGCACTGCTCGCAGGCATGTACTGGAGAAAAGATCCGAAGACGGGCGGTACGTTCGCCGGACCTCCGGAGTGGCCGCGGAACGGCGCGATTGTACGCGCCGCTTCGCATCCGCTACGTATACAAGCCGCTGATGCGCTTTCGTCGCTACAGCTTCGCGGGATCGTCCACGAGACGCCGACGGGGAAGGTGCACGTGCTGGCTAGCTTAGCTATAGCTACGGTTGAGCGCCGGCCTGATCCTGCGCGCTGGCCAGTTCCTGCAGGTTTCGGAGTACAAGCAAGCGGGAGCAACGTCCTTCGAGAAGGTCCCGCCCCGACGCCGTTCTGAGACTGGTGACTAGATCTTGAGCTCATCTGCACGCCAGACTCCCGATGGAACGTTTATGCCCTTCGACCAAGGCGGTCTTCTGTTGCATTCAACGTCTTGAAATATACTATCACATTCTACATCGTAAAATACAACTCACACCATTCGGTGACCAGACTTTGGGGAGAGTAGCATGGCTGTGTTAACTGTGCACGAGATAGCGAGGGCTAGGCCGAAAATCTGTACAAGTGGGGTCTTCGTCAACTCCAACGCGGAGGGAGTGCAGCTCTACACACTCGAAAACTCACGCACGCGAAAGGACAGGCCGAGCGTGCCGTGAATTCCGTACATTAGCAAACAAAGCAGAATCAACGCCACGAGGATGCCGTAGAACACGGCAGGGGGAAGTTGCTGTGCACAGGTCAGTTGCAAGTCCAGTTTCAGCCAGCTGGCGGGGAGATCTACCCCGACACGCCGCAGCCTCTCACGCGGAACGCGCTCCCGAACCGCGCCAACTTGCTGAGCGGATGAGTCAGAGTGCGTCAGCTGCGGACGCAGCTGCCAGCGGTGCAGGCGTACCTTTCTGGTCAAATCGATGTTGCCACTGCGCGCTGCAGGGGCGCGCACGATCAGCTATGTCGCAGCACGGAGTATGCGGCAAAGCACGCGCTTAGCCAGAGAAACCCGAGCGGTAGCAGTCCTACGCGAATCCGAGCGAATCAGGAGGCGACAAACGACCCAGAGCGCGCCGGTTACCGATCTCCAGCGTCGATCGAAGGTACCCGCTGCTGAATGTGATAACGATCGAGAGGAGGACGAAGACGGCCGCGCTAATCCCGCTGATCAATTTGTCTTTCGTGGACTCTTTCATCGCTCAAGCGGAAGCTAAATTCGAAGCCGCGGCCTTGTACAGCTCAGGCGCCAACGGTGCGAGGGTAGTTTCGTTGGGCGTTGTAGGCGTACCCCTCAGAGCAGTGGGTCACACTGTGGGTGACTGCTAGTTCTAGTGCTCGTTCAGATTCATCTAGTCCTGTAATCTATATTACAGATGATGACTTCTCTGACGCTGCTTCTGATTCTAGTCCTGTAGTCTTTATTAGTGATGATGAGGATGCCCTTGACATCCCTTCTATCTACCCCAATTTTGCACTTTGAGACGCGATACCCCACCCGTGCCGTTCAGGGAGCCGGTATCGGGGTGGGATTCGTGTATTTGATATCTTTTTTCTCTCTCATTTTGTAACCACCACCCAGACTCGAGTTCGAGTCCTGGGAGTGTCTTTTACTTGCTCTCTCTCTCTCGGGTGACTGTGGGTCACTGTGGGTGACTGTGCCTCACACTGTGGGTGTCTGTGGGTCCGTAGACCGTGGTCCGTGGATCGTGGACCGTAATCCGTGGTCCGTGGGGGCTACCTCAGCTCAGCAGCTCCGGGCTCGTTCACTTCACTTCACTTCAGCCGCGGCAGTGGTGAGCCGCGGCAGCCTTCACTTCACGAGGTGAGCGGCGGCAGCCTTCATTCGAACTCCCACCGGCCTCCTCTTGGGCGCTCGAGCATCCGCCTCACATTCTCAAGCGCGGGCAGGCGTAGTCCGAGCCTTAGCTAGCTCGCCCGCAATGCCGTCGGAGGGCGAGGGAAAGCCGGCAGCGTCAACGGGCCTGCCACCTGATCCCAGCCCTCAAATTGCGGTCCTCCGGCGAGTGCGCCCACGCCGCTCAGCTCGCCTCGTTCGAATTTGTACGAACCTCGACCTGAGCCCCCGCACGGCAGCTCCTCGATGACCTCATGGAAGCAATGACGAAAGACATCCCCGCTTCTTCACGGCCGGCCCCAGAGCCCAGCGCGATCCTCGAGACGGCAGACGGACCCTTCCTCTACCTTGGTGAGCCGTTTCGCGCGAAACCCGGCAGCGGCGCTAACGCCGGCGCCCAACAGGGACTGGACGCGATGCGCTGGATCTCGATTGCCTTGGTCGGCTGGGGATAACCCGCATCTTCAACCTCGGTGAGCGCCGATTGCTATAGTTCTGTTACCCCTGCCCTTGTGCTGCTGACTTCCCCCCTAGCGCCGAATGTCATCCACACGGGGCAAGTATTCTATGGAGAGGGCTTTCAGTACAGCGAGATCGACGCTGTAGACACAGTCAGTCCGCCCCCCCCCCCTCCCCCTCCCCCCTCCCCTCCCCTCCCCCCCCCCCCCCCCCCCTCTCCCCTCCCCACCGCGCTTGGATCCCGTGCTCGCGCAACCCCTGACGCGCGGAGCAGGACGAATTCCCGATTCGCGAGAAGGCATTCGGCCCCGCTTTTGAATTCTTTGACAATGCCCGTGTCCGCTCCCTGTTTCGAGTTCGACTCCGCACTGCTACCCACTTCTTACTCCTGTTATGCAGCGGGATAAGGCGCGCGTTCTATGCCACTGCCAGGCGGGCGTCTCGTGCGCGGCCCGCCTCGCGTCCACCTGTGGTCCCAGGCCGACGCGCTACGCCCCGCAGACGATCTGCCACAGTCGTGATTGCTTACGTCATGAGGGAGCGGCACCTTGGTGCTGAGGCCGGTGCGGGCGCCCTCCCGCCGCTCGCTCCTCCCTTCCCTTGCCCTCCGCCAACCAGCGTCCGATCGTACACTGCTCTCAGCGATTCGCCATGTTTCAGCACAGCGCAATCCCCGCAAGCTCGTGCGCCCCAGGGCCCCCATGTGGCAGCGCACAGGGCTCACCGTTGCTTCTGTTACAGATCGTGTATCCGAATGACGGATTTCTGGAACAGCTTTTGAAGTACGAGGAGGAGCTGCAGAGGCAGGTGGGAGGCAACGCCCGCAAGGCGGCTGCCACCTGCTGGGCTCCGCCCCTCCCCGAAGCCCGCCCAGAGCCTTCCCAGTTCAGTTGTGTGCTCTCTTGAGTGCTTCTAGCTTCCTGTATTATTACTCTACTATAGCTAACCTGCGAGCTTGTTGAGTGTTTTACGTAAGTTACTAGCCATACGTAGTAGATTTTGCATGTACGTAAATGTTAATGTCACATTTAATATCAATCAATTGCAATGTCATTGTTGCAATTGGCGCAAGCGCTCAGGGTCGACGAGCGCAGCTCCGGATCCCAAGTAGGCGCCGGCTAGAGTAGCTATAGGCCAAGCGAGCAGGCGGCCTCCCCCGTGTGGAGGGATCGGCTAGCAACGCACCGTGGCATAATCTCCACCTGCACGTGATGCACGTGACGTGGTGGCCCTCGATGAGGCCGTCCGGATCCGGGCGCGAATCAGACGCGCTCCGCGCGTCGCGCAATTGCAAGCCGTAACAGCGCGTAGCGCTCCGCATGGCCCAGTGGGGGACACACGCACGCGCTCCGCGCGTCGCGCAAGCCGTGCACTGCGCATGCGACAGCTAGACTTAGATTGATGTCACGCACTGCGGCAGCTAGAATAATAGCTATAGCTATAGTCGATGATCCCGGGTCGAAGCGCGTTGAGCTCCCGTGCGCCTTCGCAGTCCTGCGTGAACATGACGCGCGCCCGCGCCGCACGCGCTGCATCCTCCGGCGTCTCCTGCGAGCGCCGTCAGAGGGGCCAGACCGGCACGCGCATGGCAGCACCGTGCGTGGGTGTCTCCGCTTCGCCGTATTGTCGAGGATCTTACGCAGGGCCACTAGCTCCTTCTTCCCCTCGTCGATGAGCTCGTCAATCCGCTCGCCGGCCGTCTCGCCGGCGTTCGCCTGCGGATCGGCACGCGTTCGGCCGCGGGGCGCACTCTGAACACCCCGTCGATTTTCGCTGCCTGTATCGGAAAACGGTCCTGTGGTGCAGTGGTGAGCACATCAGACTTTGAATCTGAAAACCCCAGTTCGAATCTGGGCAGGACCAGATTATGGGCGTCTCTGGGCACCCGGAGAATGTGACCCGGGAAGCCAAGACGAGCGTCCCGACCGGGGTGGAATTCGTGTGTCGGATGAACTCAAGGCATGCGGAAGCGCCAAGCCCATGGCAACCGAGCCGAACTCGGCGAATGAGCAGCTGCTGGTGCAACAAGTGTTTTGTCCTCGTCAGGCTGTTAATTAAAGCTTGAAGCCCGAACTTCGGAAGCTAGTTCTGGTACGTACAGAACTTCGGAATTCGTACAGATCTAGAACTGCAACTTTGTTAAGAATTTGAACCGTACTCGTTGATCATGAACTTCACGCTTCAATCATTGAATTGCAAATTAACTTGAAAGGCAAGCCTATATATACAACTTGGGCAAGCCTTAAGCTTGCATGATCATGAAGTGCACTAGTGCAAAATTGCACTGCCAGTCACTGAGTGCAAACTTGAAATGCACTGTACGTATACACGCACAATGTGTATGTCACAGTGTCATGATCAATGCAGCCGCTGACTCAGTGTGAGCGTTAAGTTCAACGGTTCAATCCGCATCATGGCATCATGGTATGCCGCAGTGCCATGCATACACACTGGGACACTGCGTGACAGTTAAAATCACCGAGTCAAACAGATCTAGATCTAGAGCCGCTGAGCTATACTCAATTCAAATGGTTGTGAATCTGTTCTGAGCAGGCCTAGGGCTACTTGCTATAGGCTACACTACACACTGTGACATGATCATGAGGATGAAGACTATACTCAAGCTCCGACTTGACAGCAAGACATGTCACAACGCCGTGGCGTTAAACGTTGACAAATACAGAGATCATCTTGCAATTGAGGGCGTTGCGGCGCACAGCGGGGGGGCTCCCCCCACGCTCTCCTATATACGAGGAAGGAAACCTAATTCGTTACATCTGGGAGCCTGCCGCGCCACAAGCGACAGGGAGCCCAGTGGGCTGGGGGCCAGAACGCCATGTGTGTGGCGACAAGCTGGGGCCAGGCGATTTAGGGTATGATACACAGGCCTTGGCGAACCACGCCCTGCAGCTGGCACGGAGCCACTGGGGCGCAGCCTGGCAACCTGGGAGTATAAGTACAGTGCCCGAAGGTGGGCGGGTGCTCAGAGGAGGGCGTGAAGGAAGCCGTCGTCCTCCTCAAGTCCATCCTCGGCAGGGCCGACCGTCCAGAAGGGGTCGTGCGGCATCACGTCCCGCGAGCAGCGGAAGTGCTTGTTCGGGGCGATGAAGCGCTGTCGAGGGCAGACAAGCGCTCAGCGAGGCCACGTTGATGCGGGAGGTGGCGCTCACGAGGTTCGTGGCGCGAGACGTGTACAGGCACGCGTAGTTCTCCATCTGCGTCGCGAAGCGCGAGTTCTGGTACCCCGTCTTGAGCATCTGGCCCCAGACCGGGTGGAACTTCTCGTGGTACCGCTGCGCCCCGCGTCGGCGGCGGCGGCGGCGGCGGGCGGGACGGCGCGGGGCGGGCCTGGAGGAGCTCGCAGAGCTCTGTGTGCGTCTCCTGGTACGCCGCCCTCAGCCTCGCCAGCCGCCCTTCCAGCTCCTCCCCGCTCGGCGCTTTGCGGCCAGCCTCTCCCGCCCCGCCCCGCCGCCTGCGCCCCGCTCAAGCGCGCTGCGCGGACGCGGGCAGCGGGAAGGGGGGCGGACCCCTTGGGCCTCGCGGAGGAGGAAGAGCGGACGGAGGCGTTGGCGCCCACGAGGCGGAAGCCGGAGCCCTTCTGCGGGGCGGCTCAAGGGTGCCGGGGCGGGGCCGGGGCGGGCGGGGCGGGCCTGGAGGTCGGGGGCGCCGGCCTCCTCGATGTAGGTGCGGAGGATCTGGATGCGGTCGTCGAGGGCGTCGCGGCGGTGGCGGAGCTCGTCGAAGCGGATGAGGTCCTCGCGGTTGCGGTGCAGCACCTCGATCTCGTGCTCGAGCTCGGGCACGAGCAGGATCGTCCGCCACCCGATCTCCTTCTTCGAGCGGAGGATGTCCCCGTAGATGTGGTCCCCCACGTACTGCCGCCGCGCCCCTCGCACCGGCCGGCTGCGCCTCGCGGGGGCGGCGGGGCGCGGGGCGCACCAGGACCTCGGAGCCGCGCTCGACGCCGAGCAGCGAGTGCACGTGGTCGTAGTTGCCGCCCTGGAAGACCTTGGCCCCCTCGGGGAAGCCGACGCCGTCCACGTTGCGCAGCAGGCCCGTCTCCGGCTGCACCTCGTAGAGCGGCGGCGCCGACATGAAGAAAGACGGCTTGGCGGCACCCGTGATGACCACCTCGAAGAGCTCCAGCCACTCCTCGCTCAGGTTCTCCGGGTCGTACTCGCCCTCCCCGCAGATGTAGTTCATCACCGCGTGCGTGTACCCCCACAGCGAGTTCGTCGCCAAGAAAAGCTTCTTGCCGACCTGACGCGGCGTAAGGGGGGCGCCCGGGCGGGGCCGGGGCGCGGCGGGGCGGGCCTTCTTGAGGTGCTTGAGGGTGGGGACGAGGTTCGGGTCCCGCACGATGTAGCGGCCGGGGTCCTGGCAGACCTTCTCCTTGATCGACCCGTCCCTGCGGGCCCCGTCAGGCCGGGGAGGCCCCGCGGGGGGGCGGGCCGGGGCGGGCCGGTGGCAGAGGTCGACGGCGGCGCGGACGTCCCTGTAGATCTCGGCGAAGGAGCGCTCGATCGACTCCGGGGCGCCCTCCTTGTGCTCCACCAGCCGCGAGTAGAGGTACGCGTCCGTCAGGCTGAACCACGTGTCCACCAGCGCGTACGCCGGCTCCTGCCGCGCCCCGCCTCAGCCCCGCCACGGGCGCTGCGAGGCGGCCCGGGGCGGACCGTGTACGAGTCGGCGGTGTTGCGCGAGTTGGTGTAGAGGCGGCGGCGCTCCTCCTGGGGGAGCGTTGGCGCGCCGCGGGGACGGGGCCGGGGGCGCGGTACCTTGGAGAGCATGCGGAGGCCGTGGAAGCCGACTTTGACGTACTTGTGCCGGTCCATCTGCGCCGCCTCAGGCGCGGGGCGGCGCCGTCCGGGGGCGCGGGCCGCGCCTTGAGGATGTTGCCGCGGGCCTTGTCGATGATGAGGCCCCGCACCGCGTGGTGCGGGTCGAAGTCCCACTCCAGGATCTCCCGCGGGTACCCCATCGCCACCTGCCCCGCGCGGCGCCGTGGGCCGGCGCTCCGACGGCGCGCGGCGGCTGCGCCGCACCAGCTTCTCCCGGGCGGACTCGAAGGCGAGCCGCTCGAATGTGTCAGGGTTGTACACCGCCAGCGTGTCTGCCTCCGCGTCGGCAGGGCGCAGGAGGAGCGAAAAGGAAGGAAAGGGCGCACAGTCCATGTCGAAGCCCACGCACTTAATCTGCTTGAAGTCCAGCGAGCGGTTGCAAAAGATTGCGTGCGAGTAAATGAACTGTTCGTCGCCGCCGTCGCCCGGTCAGCGGCAGCGTGCGGCGCGGAGGGCGCAGCGATAGCGCCGGGCGCCGACCTCCTGCTCGTCGAAGTCGGCGGCGGCGGCGGACTTGATCTTCGTCTCGTGCGGATGCGCCGGCGGGGGGTTCACCAGCACCGATTGCCGCGCGATCCCCTTTCGGATCTCAGTTAGCCCTGCTGAAGTGGTCAGCGGTCCGCCACAGTCTCTTCGAGAGCGGGCGGAGAGGCGCACGATCCCTTTGATCCTCAGCCTTGCTCTCGATCAGATCCGCCTGTGGCGCGGGGGTCTTTGAGCGGCTGCCGCCCTTCTTCGACGCCTTGGCAAAAACGAGCAGCCGCTCCGTGCCCTCTGCATATATTGTCGGCGAGTGCGGTTTGAGATACTGCAGTGATGCTTTGCAGCACGTTCGCCGCACCGCAGCCGGTCGAGCCAAACAAGCGGCGGCGGAGCGGGAGAGCCGACCCCAGCAGCTCGCGCCGGGCCAGCCGTGCGCTGGACGTTGAAGCATCAGCCCTGCGTGCAGACCGTGAGAGGTCGGGTTTTAGAAACTTTGAGCTGGGAGCGGTACCTGCTGGCCGATTGCGCGCGGGTGCCGTCCGCTGGCGTCGCCGGCCGGCCGGCCGTCGCCGGCACTCCAGCACAGATACGTACGGCCGGGAGCGCGGCAATGAACGCCATTGCCGGCGCCTGAAGCAAGAGTCGCGCTGCTGGCCGATGCGACGAAGTAGTCGTGACTTCGGTCCAGAGAGTGGTCGCAGTCTAAATATGTCGATGTGCGCCGCAGATGCGATGGGGGATCTGGGGGGCTGTGGCGGCCGGCCGGGGTACCGCACGGTGTAGTACGATACAATACCCTTGTCATAGCAAGGCAGCCAAATGCAAGGCTTCGGTCGACGTGAACTGCGCATGCGCATGCGCATGCTATTCCAGCCGCTGAGCGCCGGTAATCCGTTAGTATGCATCGATTGCACATAACTAAAGGTCCCCTCAGGCCTAACCTTCTTGAGCGTGCGGCCGCGGCGGCGGCACTGCGGCAACGGCGGCCGGGCAACGCGCGCGCTGCCAGGCTGTTCGATAGAGATGTAGATTATACCTACAGCATCGGTACATACCTAAAGAACTCCTACGCTACCCCGGGACTAGGGCTAGAAGGAATTTAAAGAAACGGCGAGAGTCGCCGAGGGGACGGCCGCTCATCCGTCGTTCATTGCGCGGTACGTGGCAACGGACGAGGGCGAGATGCGGTTGATGTAGTTGAAGATCCAGAACTTCAGCAGGCAGTCCTGCGCGCGCCGCCCGGGCCGGCCTCGTCGGCCCGCGCCGGGCGCGGGGGGCAACGGGGGCGGGGCGGGGCGCACCACCATGACGGGGAAGGTGGCGATGAAGACGAAGATGAACTCCCGGCTCTGCGCGGGGGGGTCGCACGGGCGAGCGAGAGGGTGCGGGGGGAGGCGCGCCTCGCCGATGCCCCAGTGGCGGGCCCAGTTCTCCATGAGAACCTCCCAGCTGCGGGGGGCGTGAGGCGGGCGTGCGGGGTGGGGCGCGGGGCGGGGCGCGCCCGTGCGGGGAGTGGAAGCCGACGAGGATGTCGGAGAGGATGATGATGATGAACGACTTGGCCGTGTCCGACATCCCCACGATCGACTGCCCGCCCCCTCAGGCCCCCGGGGCGCCGCGGCGCGGGGCGGGACGCACGCGGTCGAGGAAGCCCTTGAAGACGGAGACCTCGCGGCGGCGCGAGAGGAGGAAGAGGGCCGTCCCTGCGGCGCCGTCGGCGGGGCTGCGCTCGGGGGCGGGGCGGGGCGGGCGGACCGGCGAGGGAGAAGAGGTCGGAGAGGACGTTCTTGAGGGCGTCCGCCCCCTCGTGCCGGTACTGCCGCGCCGTCAGGCAGCGCGCCGCGGCGCCGGCGGGCGGGCGGGCGGGCCTCGTCGGCGAGGGCGAGGGCCTTGTCCTTGAGCTTCTCCTCGAGAGCCTCGTGGTCCATCTTCGGGATCTTCCCGATCAGCATCTCGAAGTGAAGCCGCTCCTGCGCGACGCTCGCGGCCGCCCCCGGTGCCGGCTGGGCGGGCGGGGCGGGCGGGCCTCGAAGCGCTGGAGCTCGGAGAAGGCGCGCTCCTCCATCGTCTCGTTGAGGAAGATCTCCGACTGCTGCGACTGCCGCATGTCCACGATCGGCCCTGCCCCGCCCCGTCAGCCGACCGCGCCGCGCCGGCCGGGCAGCGCGGCGCGCCAAAGACGAAAGTCTTCACGGTAGAGGAGAGGGCGAAGGGGAGGAAGAGGATGGAGACGAGGAAGCGCAGAGCAATGATCGTCTGCTCCCGCCGGATGCGGAGGGCCTGCCGCGCGGGAGGAGCCCTTGCCTCAGCGAAAGGAACCGAGGGGCGGGGGGGGGTCCTCCTCGCCTCCGCCACGGCGTCCTCGTCGACGTACTGCCCGTCCGAAAGAAACGTCGCGAGGAGCGAGCGCGCCCGCTGCCCGCGCCCCGCTTCAGCGCACAACGCCAGGGCGGGGGTCGCCGCCCGGCTGCCGCCGACGCACGCTTTCGACGCGCTGGGCAGCACCGTTCGAGCGCCTGTTAGCGCCACCGGTCCCGATCTGGCGGTCCGAGCGGGAGGAGCGCCGCCGTCGCATGTACGCCCGCTCCTCGTCGCTCAGCGCGTCGTATCGCTCGACGCGGCTTGCTCGCCGCCGCGGAGGCCGCCCGCCCGCATCGCTTCGAGCACAAGGGGTCAGCTCGCGGAAGCCAGCGAACCGGCGGGGCGTTCACGTGAAATCGCTTGTGTCGCCGTCGCGCATCATGCCGGTCGAGTAGAAGATGTCGTTCACAGACTGCACCGGCCCCTTCCGCGGCTTCCGAACAGCTGCGCCCGGCCCCTCGAGCTCCTCGATAACCTCGTCGCTGCGGGCGGCCGGGGTCGTCGGCTTTGGCAGCGTGTGGGCGGGGACGGGGGCCGACATGTACTGCACATCCTCGCCCGCGATGTCCTCGTCTTCCACGTACTCCACATCCTCTACGAACTCGCCTGCCGGGCGTAGCATGTGAGAGCCACGCTTCACCAAGCGATTCTCGGCACGCGCGCTCTGCGAACCAGGCGTGTCTGGGCGGCGGCCCCGGCGCGAGCCGCTCTCGTCTTCCCGTCGCTGGGCCGCCAATATCCGATACAGCTCGGGAGCCCGCTGGCGTGCTGAGGCCGAGGCAAACCAGAAGCGCCGGACGGGCGCCCCCCAAAGACCAGCGCGGCCGAAGCCCAGCGTGTTCCGCTGGTAGCGGCCGAGGCCTGCCCTCAACCCGCGGTCAGGCTGCAGCGCGCCTCCGGGTGCGCGCCAAGCTGCGACTGCCGGTTGGACTAGGACGCGCGGAACTTCGACCCGCGGAGGTGCAGGTGACTCCCGCAGCGGAAGCGGAGCCCCGCTGCTGAAGGCCTCCATGTCGGCGCTCCCCCCTGCGAACCCTGTACCCAGCTGTACGCGGGTACACGGTCAACATGGCGGCGTTCAGCATCGGCCTCGTTCAGCCCCTCGCCGAGAGGCGCGTCTTCTTCGGAGCGGCGCAGATCCGGCCCGCCGCCCGGAGCGCAGCCCTGCCGCCCCAGCGCGCCCCTGCGACCATCTTCTGCGGCGAGCCCGGCGCTTCGGAACGTGTAGAGCTGCCGTCGGGACGCGTCGCTTACCAGTACACGGCCAAGAACGGAGGCAAGGTCAGGATTGCCCGCCTCCCAAGATCGCGCATCCGCTGAGCCTCGAGATTCTTCGCAGGTCAGGCCCTCGCTTGATTTCGGTGCGAACCGTCACGATCCCGTCACGCAAGGGAGCGATGGTAGCCGCTAATGCGATTCGAGCAGTCGCGGTGCGGCGCGAGGAGGTGAAGAAGAAGACCGCCGGTGGCATCCTGCTGCCGGACAACGCGAGCGACTTCGAGAAGCAGTTCATCGTCGGCGAGGTCATCGGTGCGTTGCAGCTAGCGCATCTGCACCGCGACCGGGGCACTTGCCCCCGGCAGCGCCGTGCTGTGATCCGCGCTGGTCCAGCCTGAGCGGCCCTCGCAGCGCACGGGCCGGGCATCTACCGCGACTACTACAACTCGAAGGTCCGCACGTGGCTGCTGGCGGGGCAGCGGTGACGGCCGTGTGATGCGCGCTCGCGCAGGGTCAGAAGAAGGAGGTGTACGAGCCCGTGTCCGTCAGCGTCGGCGATCGGTGCGGCAGGCGCCCCTGCAGGCCGCAGGCGTCGCTCACGCCCGCGCCGCAGCGTCATCATGCCCGCGGGCTTCTTCATCCAGGAATCGTTCGGCGAGGAGAAGTGCGGGGGCGGGGGCGCGGGGGCAGGCCGGTCGCTGAGGGGCGCGGCGCGCGCAGGATCGACTTCATTAAGGAGACGAACATCCTCGCGGTGGTCGACAAGGACCTTAAGATCCAGCACTTGCTCCGGAGCCAGTGACCCTCGGGCCGGTTGCCCCTAGCCAGCCCGTCATCAGTCTAGCTTTTTCAAGGTAGGAAGCCGCAGTGTGCTCCGTGGAGTTTTACGTGCAGTCTTTGCACCCTCCTGAGGCAGGGAGGGGCTAGGGCGTGCCCACGTCTACTCAGGTGCACGCGGCGAGGGTGCTGCTAGGTTCGGGATCAACTAGATTTGTTAAACTCAACCTCGCTCCATCTCTGTGGCCGCAGACGAAGGCGACACGCGCGGGGCAGGGGCCGGGGACCGTTGCGGGGGCTAGGGGCTTGCGAAGCAAGAGATGCAAGGGTCTACGAGGGGGCAGGGCGGGTCGGCGAGGTCGGAAAGGAGGTCGATGGCGTTGGAGAGGGAGAAGCGGGCGGCGGGCGGCCCGGCGTCGTCGACGACGAGGCGGCGCAGGCGGCCGTGCGCCCGCACGGCGTCGCGCAGGGGTCCGACGTCCTCCCGCGGGTCGGCGCGGAGGGCGTCCAGCCGGAGGTCTTCGAGGCGCGGGCCCCCCCGCAGGAGCGCCTCCACCGCCTCGCGATCGCCAGCCGCCGCCTCCGCGGCCGGCCCGCAGAGCCGGAGGGCGCGCACGCGGGCGAGGAGGTCGCGGGGGAGGCCGGCAGCGGGCTCCCAGGGCCCCTCAGCTGCCTCCAGCGCGGGGCAGCAGTCGGCGAGGGCCTCCCAGTAGGCCGCCGCGAAGTCCCGCGGGGGCGGCGGGCACGCGAGGGCCACGTCCTCAAGGGCGCGGCAGGGCGCGGCGCGCACGGCGGCGGCGAGCCAGACCGCGAGGGCGCAGCCGCGGGCCTCGCAGCGCAGGCGGAGCGAGGCGAGGCGGGCGAGCGCCGCCCGCTCCTCCTCGCCGGGGGGCGCCGGTGCCGGCCCCTCCTCCGCGATGCAAAAGCGAAGGCGGACGAGGGCGGGGCAGGAGCGCAGGGCCAGGCGGGCGACCTGCCAGTCCTCCGGGCTGTCCACCGCCAGCTCCCGCAGGGCCTCGCCCCAGGCGTCCCGCGCGGGGTACTGCCCGGGGCGCCAGCAGGAGATGGCGAAGGCGGAGAGGGAGGGGGCGGAGAGCAAGCGGCGCGGGGCGGGGCAAGAGCTGGGCCCCCGCGCGTCGAGAAGCGTGGCGGGATCGTAGTCCAGGATGGCGAGGCGCAGGCGCGGGCCCTTCGCCAGCGCCGGCACCCCCGTGTCCAGCAGCTGGAAGCCCCGCAGCACCAGCTCCCGCAGGCTCCGGCCCGAGGCCGCCGCCGCCGCCAGGGCCGCCCCCGCGGGGAGCGACGAGGCGAAGGAGCCGTCGAGGGTCAGGTGAAGGGTCTCTAGCTGGCTGCCCCGCAGGCCCGCCTGCACGGCCGCCGCGAGGCCGGACATGCTGGCGCTTTCCGCCTCCACGGCCGCCGCGAGGGTCCGCAGGCCCCGCATGTCTGGGAGCCCCGCGAAGAGGGCGCACGCCTGCTCGGCCCCCAGGGGCGAGCCCAGGCGGAGAGTGCCGACGCGGCGGGCGGCGCGCAGCAGGGCGGCGAAGCCGGCGGCGTCCCCCCTGCGCCACTCGCGCGCCTCGACGGCGAGCAGCTCGAGCGCCCCGCGCTCCGACGCCCGCTCGACGAGGCGCGCCACGATCGCTAGGTCCGCCACGAACGGGCCCTGCCGCGCTCCGTTCATGAGGCGCCGCGCCGCGTTCGACAAGTGCCGGCCGCGGCCGCGGCTTGCGCGGCCATGGGCCACGCATGCGCACCTTCAGAACCAGAGAGCGCAGGTCGTCCAGCCGACGCACGGCGTTTTCGAGCGCCGAAACGCTTGAATCCCTGTCCGCTGGTGCGAGACTCGCGGCGACGAAGCGTAGCCGAGGCGAATCCGCCAGGATTTGCGCGAGGCGGGCTGGCTGCAGGCGCTCGGCTGCGCTGAGGTCTAGCTCGCGCATTTCGGCCAAACGGAAAGATTGCCAAAGCTCGGAGCCTGCGTCCAGCGCGCGCTCCGGGATCTCGCTGAGCCCCAGATCGAGCAGCTGGTCGAGCGCCAGGGTTCGACGCTCCGGGGGCCCTGGGCTCCCAAGCCTGTAGCTCCGGTCCCGCATGGGCCCCGCCGCCGGGCCGCTCGCGCGGCGCGCGCGTGTACGTACTACTACGGTATATACGCGGCTGCAGCTGCGACGTCGACCGTCGGACTCGGCAAGCCTGGTTCTCGGCTCGAACGCATGCAGTACCCGGCCCGCGCTCAAATTGAATCGAAGAAGCAAGAGGATCGTTCATCACGGCCGGGCATGCACCGCGCCGGCGATTGTTATAATTAACGCGTACGTCAGCGCGTCCGAAGGTCATCATGATCGCAGTAAGTATACGTATAGTTAATTTACAAGAACAGGATTTTGCATGTACATGGAACGCCGGCTGTTTCAAAGTTTAGAAGCGAAAGCTGTGCACATGCGAAAAAAATGCAGCTGCAGGCCGCCGGGCTCTAGGAAGGCCCGGCCCGGTTCCTGCAGCCTGGCAGCTGCAGCCTGGCAGCTGGCCAAGCCGAGGCCTCGAGCGCTCGCCCCGATCGCGAGCTCGGATTCACGGGGCGAGGACGACGGAGAGGACGCCGCCGGGTCGCGGGTCGAGGATAGGGACCGGCGTGTGCGCCCCGTGGCCGTGGCCGTGGCCGTGGCCATGGCCGGCGCCGGCGCCGTGGCCGTGCGACGCCGACTCGCGCCGGTCGTGCGGCGCCCGGGGCCGCTGACCACGTGCGCCGGCGCCAGCCGACCCAGCGGCCGCGGCCGGCACCTCCCGCGTAACCTCCGCTGCTCCGGTGTCGTTGGGGGCAGCCCGAGCCGCAGCGGGCGGCAGGGCGGTTGCGGGAGTCAGCTCGTCGAGCTCCAGCGGTGGGGGCACGAGCTCCATGCCGAAGAGCTCCCCTGCCGCGCGGGAGGGCACGCCCTCGCGTCAGCCGCGGTTTGCCGAGTCTCGGGGCGGTGAGGCGGAGGCGGAGGGAGGCACCGAGTGTCTCCATGCGGAGGGAGAGGAAGCAGTGCAGGCCGAGCGAGGGACCCTCCGCAGCCCCCGCGCCCGAGCCCGCGCCCCCGCGCCGGCTTCGCCCGAAGAACCCGCTGGAGCGCCGCGCCTGGGCAGAGCCCCGGTCAGTAAGACGGTCGCGCGGCTCGGGGCCCACGATAGGACGAGGGTGGGGCAAGGTACCTTGCGGCGGACGATGGTCTCAATCTCGGCGGCCATGCGGTCGAACTGCGTTCGCGCGAACGGCCGTGAGGCCCCGGGCGGGGGCGCGGGTGGGGGGCGGGGCGGCGCACGTCCTCGCGGGAGTAAAGGCGGGAGGGCCGCTGCCAGGGCTCGCGCGCCTCGGCCTCCTCCTCGGCCCGCGCCGCGTCCCACGCACGCGGCACTTCCACCGCAAGGTGCACTGCCTGCGACGCCGGGTCCCAGAACGCCACCCGCCGCCCCTCTGGCGTGCCCGTCACCGGCACCCCCTTGCCGCCAGACTGGAAGGGATCTCCTGCAGCTGGCGGCGCGGTGGCGGGCCGGGGGGCGGTGGGGCCGCCGTCGCCAGCAGCGGCGCGGGAGAAGGCGGCAAAGAGCGAGCGGCGGGAGCGGGGCCGGCGCGGGTCGGGGGAGGGGAGGTCGAGGGGCGGGGGGTGGACGTCGGCGGGGCGGCGGGGGGTAGAGGCGGCGCTGGAGGGGGAGGAGGCGAGGGAGGCGGAGGCGGAGGAGGCGGATGCGAGGGACGGGGCGCTGGCGCTTGCGGTGAGGCTCGCGTCCTCCGCCACCGACCGCGACGACGTCGACGGCGACTCCGACGGCGCCAGCGACCCGCTCCGCCCGCCCGTCGCCACCGGCCGGTCCAGCACGCCGGGCTGCCCCCCGAACGCCCGCGCGCCCCTCCCGAACCTGCCGCGTGCACAGTCTTGAGCTCGAATCGACTCGAATCGAGGGTGGATCCGGAGTGGCGCTCGAACCTGACTTGTGCGAGGAACGAGAGGAGCAGGAGGTAGATTGGAGCCCGATTGTCTTTGTCCAAAATAATCTTGACGACCAGGGGCATCGGCTGGCGGTTGCACGTGAACCGGATCGCCTTGACCCCGAACACCACTGCACGCACAGCGCATGCGTTAGATATTGCGCCGGCGATGCGCGGTGCAAGGCAGCGCGCGGGGAGCTGCGCACGGTTCACGAGGCACTCGTCCTCCACGTTCTTGAGGGGGAAGTTCATGCAGGAGAGGGAGCGGCTGGCGGGGACGAAAACGATGCGCTTGTTGTTCAGGTATACGTGTCCAGGGGCGAAGAGAACCACACGCCCCGGCATGCCCCGCGTGCAAACGTGCATCTGCGACCCGATTAATCGAGGGCTTCGGATGCGCGGGAAGGAAAGAACCTTGGCCTTTCTTTTGACAGACAGCAGGCTCTCACCCTGCGCACGTGGACGTCCGCAAGCGATCAGGCGCCGGCAGCTGCAGCTAGCCATAGCGCTGCGCACGCGTGTGCGCAAGCGAGCCGCGCCGCGCCGGCGCCTCGAGATATCGATCCGAAGTGACTATCCGCTCGGGGGACCGGGAGCACCAACCTCACACATAAGCGAACAATCTAGAGCGCACATAACCGCGGCTATGCGCGCGTGGCGGAGCTGTCTTCGTCACCCGATATAGCGCGGATACGGTCTAATCGCCTCACGTACGCCCGCTAAATCGAAAGAAACGCACCGTCAGAAGCTCCGGGGGCCTCTCGGGTGGGCGCCATGAGGAAGGATCGTGCAAGGGGGCGGCGTCCTCGCCGGAACGGAGGAGCTCCATTTCCCGGTACGCTCGATACAGGGTGTCCAAACGATATATCTAGACTGCCGCGCAGGCTTCCAGGGTCGCGCAGCGCTGCCGGGCTGAGATTCCGGGCCAAGTCAAACCAGTTCGTCCGCCAGACAATTCTCCGCTGGCGCCCAGACAGAGCGTCTACTAAGCTTGCGCGGCAGCGATTGCAGCGTACCGCGCTGGGCGGGGGAGGCTGCCCGCTCACGCAACTCGATGCCACGACTCTGAGAAACCCGAAGTACGCTCTACCCCCCGCAAGCAAAAAAGAGCGCTGGTGGGGGCGTTGCGCTTCAATTCTCGAACCCACTCGCGCTGGAGATTCCCACAATTGCAATGGCGCGCAATATCAAATCGATGGACGGTTCGCGCCCGCCGCGCCAAGGCGTACAGCTTGGATAAGAGCTTGCGCCGCGTCGCGCGTGCGCCTGCAGAGGTGAGCGACAACATTTCGAAATTCGAAGGTCCGCTACCGCTAGCTCTCGCGTGCGTGGCGCGCGGGCCGCGAATTCGAAGATCATGATCAGCACCTCTCGCGCCTCGCTCGGCGCCCCGCACACGTTACAGCGCCTGACGATCATCATCCAAACGTGCTCGCAGAGGTCTGGAAAGATCATCCGAACGTGCTCGCTGAGTCTGGCCTGTGTCCTGGTCCGCCGGGCCGCTTCCTTTTCCCGCAGCTTCCTCCTAACCGTGAGCGCGCGCGTGCGCGCCGCGCCAGATTGCAATTGCGTCGCGATGCGGGCTCCGAGCGGCACGACCTTGGACGTTGAGGCGTCCCTGGAGCCGGCTTTTGAACCTGAGGCGGATAATGGCGCGCAGGGCGGCGGCCTGCAAGCGAGCGGCGCGGGCGGGGACATCGACAACACCGAAGAGATTTCGAACCGCGCCCTCCGAGAAGCCCACATCCAGACCTCCCCCAGCTGAGCTACCATAGTACGTAGCCCACATCCAGACCGGAGCCGCGGAGTTCGCTTTCCCGTGCTCATGATCATTGCTCATGATCATTGCTCAAACTGTACATGTGCTGCCTTGATCATGTCTACCTGCCGCCAAAGAATGATCTGCGTCTTGATTAAGAGAGGTACATCTGCAGGGCTGCCAGGCTGGGTGCGAGCGGCACGAGCGCCAGGCGCCCGCGCACCGAAGCGCATCGAGGATTCCGGGCCGAAGCGCATTTAGCTCCCGAGCGCCTTCGCCGTCCTGCGTGAACATGACGCGCGCCCGCGCCGCACGCGCTGCATCCTCCGGCGTCTCCTGCGAGCGCCGTCAGAGGGGCAGACCGGCACGCGCATGGCAGCACCGTGCGCGGGTGTCTCCGCTTCGCCGTATTGTCGAGGATCTTACGCAGGGCCACTAGCTCCTTCTTCCCCTCGTCTATCAGCTCGTCAATTCGCTCGCCAGCCGTCTCGCCGGCGTTTGCCTGCGGATCGGCACGCGTTCGGTGGAGGCACCACTAGTCCGCCGCGAGGCGCACCCTGAACCGCGAGCGCGTGTCGTTGAGGATGTAGGGCCGCAGGCTGGCCTGCGGCCGCAGCTCCGCGACGCCGTAGTCGATTGCGAGCTGCATGAAAGACTTGTACAGCCGCAGCGCCTCCTTGCGCCTCACTATTTCCATAGCTACCTGCTGCTGGCAATGCGGCAGAGGTACCGGCGGCGGAGATCACAATCGATACCCCCTCGGTCTTTCCCCCCCCTTGCGTTTTGAACCTGGTGGTTGTTGCATTCATGGAGGCCGCGGGCAGTGCCCTGAGCCAGCATGCACAGACGCCGCTGTGGACCCTAACGCTTCACGGCGAAATCAAGGGCCCGCCACCTGTGTTCCAGCAGCCTTCGCAGCTAAGCCCAGGCGCGAGCGCGCCCCCCACGGCAACCCGGCAGCCTCCGCAGGCCTTAGGGGCTGCAGCTGCATCGTTTATGCCAGTACATATCGCTGCAGCCCCGGTGTCAGAGGCCTTTCGCACCGGCGCGCCAGCGTTGCAGCCGGAGGCGCCACCTGAGCCAGCCCTAAGCTCGCTGTTAGGCACGCAGCTGGCCTCGAAGCCGGTAACGAGCTACGTCGCTCGCCAAGAGCCTGCCTCCGCGGCGGCTTCTGTTTTGGACGATGACTTGCCGAAGCCTGTCGAGCCAGCCACGTGGCTCGTGGTCACCCACTCTGAGGTTCGCTGTGCTCTAGCCGGGACCCTCGTGCGCTGGGCGTAACGCCTGTGCAGCTGCCCATCGTGACGCACAAGCGCTTCAAGAACTCGCTTTCGCTGGACGCCTTCAAGGAGAAGCTCGAGAGGATCCTGGGCACGAGCCCGCTGAACATGGAAATCCATCTGTTCGACCGCGCTTCGAAGGCGGAGGCGGTCTGGGACGACCCGGCGCGGAACCTGGGCTCTTTCGCGCTCCCCGACTACAGCCAAGTGAGTCATTATCTGAGCTTTCTTTACCCACAGACAACCGATCGCTCTCAGGCGGTCGTCGTGGACCTCGGCCACGTCGAGTTCGCCGACGCTTTCCGCCACGCGCACGGGACGCCCCGGAACGGTGAACCGCTGCCCGCGGCCGCGTACGAGCAGAACGTTGCTAAGGCCACTACACGGGTGACCCCCGCGCCCCGCTGCCCCCGAGGGGCGGCTGCCCACGCGGTCGCAGCTCGGGGACGTCACGGACACGGGGAAGGGCGTGCTGCTGATCGACACGACGGATCTCTGGCGCGCCCGGGGCCCGGCGGGGGCGGGAGAGGATCACCCAGGCTCAGGCGCCTCGGCCTCCGCGTACCGCCTCCCCCACGATGCCGACGTGCACCGCGGCGTCTCCCCCACGCGCGGCGGCGGCGCCCCGCGCCGGCCGCCGGCGGCCAGTGATCGCGAGGAGCCGGCCTGGCCGCCGCAGGATCGCTTCGAGGATGAGCACCGCGCGCCACAGCGGGGCCAGCGGGAGTCCCCCCGCCGCGAGAGCTCCGGGCCGGAGATCCCGCACCGGCCCGACGAGGCGCCGCTGCCGGCTGTGCGCGGGACGCGGGCGGGGGGCGGGCAGGTGGTGGCGTGGGGTGCGGGTAAGCACCACCAGCTGGGGACGGGGGACGAGGCCGACCGCAGCTTCCCCGCACTGGCGGCGCTCGACGAGGCCGCGGGGCCCCTCCGCGCCGTCTTCTGCGGCTGGAACCACTCCGCCGCCATCGCCGGTGCTCTACTCACGACCTGCCTCTCCCCTCGTCCCTCACGCGCCGCAGGGGACGGCTCCCTCCTCACCTGGGGCTCCGGCAAGTACGGCCGCATCGGGTGCGCTCGCGAGCGCCCTGGAGCCCACCGCTGCGATTCGACGCGGGTTGAGCAGGCACGAGACGAACCTGAAGCAACCCGTGCCGCGGCCCGTGGCCTCCCTGGAGCGCCTTTCTGTTCGCCAGGTCCGCCGCCACCGCGAGCCCGCCCCGCCGTCCTCAGCCGCCCGCCAGGTCGCCTTCGGCTGGTCGCACACCCTCATCCTCTCCGGTGCGTCGTGCTGAACCCCCGTCGCCGCTTCCGGTCGCCAACGCGCCGCGCAGAGGGCGGGGCGGTCTTCGCGATGGGGTACGGCGCGTTCGGGCAGCTTGGCATCGGCGACGAGCGCCGCGTGCGCAACGTGCGCCACTCGCTCCGCCGCCGCCCCTGACGCCAGGAGCAGGCACCGGCGCCACGGCGGGTCGAGGGCTTCGGAGGCGAACGCGTGCTATCCGTCGCCTGTGGGGGCTACCACTCGGCGGCCGTGACCGAAGGCGGGCGACTCTTCTGCTGGGGCAGCGGGCCGCTCGGCTGCACCGGCCGCGGCCGCGAGGCCCGCGACTCGTCTACGCCGGCCCTGGTGCCCCGTACCGCGCGCATCCCTTGGATGCACGGCTGACGTGGGCGGCAGGTGGGGCTGCCGGCGGGGGACGGGGCGGGAGCCGTGGTGGAGGTCTCGTGCGGGGCGTTCCACACGGCATGCGTCACCTCCCGCGGCGACCTATACACCTTCGGGCCCGCCTGCCTCCCCTCCCCCCGGCGCCCATGACTGAGCGCGTGCGGCAGGTGGGGCGCGTATGGGCAGCTGGGCCACGGGGCGCTGGAGGGCGAGTGGGTGCCACGCCGCGTCGCCGCCCTCGAGGGCCTCCCAATCCGCTCCGCCGCCGGTCCGCGCCCCCACGCTGAGCTCCCCGTCTGTCCGCACGCCTCACCGACCTCGGGGCCAGCCGGCGGATTCCACACCCTCTGCCTCGCCGGTGCGCCCTGCCGCTCGCATTCCTCCCCGGCCTCGCTGTCCGATCACACCGACGCCTTGTGCAGCGAACGGGCAAGTGCTCGCTTTCGGACGTGGCTCTGAGGGCCAGCTCGGCGCTGGCGATCTCCTCTCCCGCGCGGGGCCGGTGCGCCCTGTGGCCCGCTCCGCCCGGCGCCCGGCGCCCGACAGAGCCCGCCGCAGACGCCGGTGAAGGTGCCCCTGCGGCCAGGGGACGCGGCGGCCTCCGTGCAGGCCGGCCTCCGCCACTCCGCCGTCCTCACGGGTACCCGCCGCCTTTCGCCGAGCGCTCGGCGGGCCTCAGGCGGCCGGCAGAGGCGGGGCGGCTGTATACGTTCGGTTCGAACTCGCGGGGCCAGCTGGGACACCCGGGTAAGAACCGTGGGGATCAGGGGCGAAAGCAGGTGCTAACGTGGCGCAGCGTGGCCGGCGGCCCCGCTCTGCGAGCCGCGCCAGGTCGGCGTGCTCCACGGCATGCCCGTCCTCTCCGCCTCCCTCGGCTGGGACCATTCCCTCGCCCTCCTCGCCGGTCCGTCGCTCGGCCTGAGGCCCCGGCCGGCCCCGCCCGATCTCCCCCGCAGGTCGTCCCTTCGACGAGGCGACCGCCGAGCAGCGCGCCTCTGCTCTTCTCGCAGCCTCCTCCGTGCCGCAGCCCGCCCCCGCCCCCGCCGCCCGGCAACGACCGGTCCCCGTTCCGGGGCATTCCCACGCTCCGGGCTCCGCCCCAACTCAGGACGCCCCGCCGTCCGCCTCGCCCCTCCGCGCCCCCGGCGGCCTCGCGCTGCCTTTCGCCGCCCACGATCTCCCGCCCGCGCCGGCCCCCGCAACGCCCGGGCTGGTCGGCTCCGTGCCTTCGTCGGGGCCCGGGACGCGACGGTCGAGTCCCGGCGGGCATGCTGGGCCCGGGTCGGTGGGCGTGCGGCGGGCCTCGCCTGCACACACGGACGTGGCGCACCGCGCGGCTGCGATGGGCGCCCTCGCCGCCAAAATGGAGCAATACCTCGCCCAGCCGGGCGTCGGGTGCGTCCGGCCCCCTGCCCCGGCCCGCCAGCACAGGAGAGTCACCCGGGGCGCGGCAGGTACGCGGCGGGCCCGCCGGGGGCGGCCACCGTGCGGGAGATGGTGGCCCTCGCAGACGCCGGCTGGCCCACCGGCTTTCCTCCCGACACCGCCCCGTGCGCCCCGCCCTCCGCGGCCCCGGCCCCCGCCGATTCCCACTTGCGCAGCCGCCCGGCGCCCCTGCCGCCCCCGCTCCCCAGCTACGCGGACGAGCCGATGATGGGCGACACGTGCGCCTCGCGGCCCATGTCCCGCCACGGGATGAACGCAGAGACTCACGGCGGGGCGGCAGGCGGCGGGAGGTGACGGTGGCCCGCTTCGAGGGGGCCCGCCTTCAGGAGCCCGAGCGGCACGCCTGCCCCGCCCTCCCGCCCTGCGCCCCCCCGCGCCCTCACGCGCCACGGCAGGGCGCGAGCGGCCCTGCGCGCCGCGATCTCCCGCGTCGAGGCCCGCCGGAAGACCGCCGACGGCCCGCCGCCGCCCCCACGGCCCGCCCAGACCCAGACCCCGGCCTTCCGCGCCCCGTCTCCGGCGCCGCGCGCACCATCGCCAGCCCCGGCCGCACGCGCGCCACCGTCGGCGCCGTCGCGGCCAGCGGGCCCGCTGCGGCGTTCCTACTCGGCGCCGGTGCCGCACGGGCACCGGACTCCGGGAGCGCACGCCCCAACGCAGCCCCCGGGGGGGCCGGGGTACGAGGACTTCGAGGGGGATGCGTGGGCCGCCTCTCTCCGCAAGCCCGCCCCCGCCGCGCCCAAGAGGTGCTCCAGCCCCCCTTCCCACCTTCCTGCCGGTGCGAGGCGGGGCGGTGCAGGGGCGGCGCGCCGCCGCCGGCGAGGCGGGGGGCGCCGAAGAAGGCGCCGGGGGGGTCGGAGGGTGGCGAGTACAACGCACAGCTTCGGGAGGCCCTCGAGGGTGCGCCGCTGCGAGCCGTGCCCAGCCACCTGCGGGGGCTCACCGCCAGCGGCTGCGGGGCAGGTGCGGTGATCACAGAGGCGCCGGGGGTGCGCTGGAGTGAAATCGTGGGCCTGCGGGACGCCAAACAGGCCCTCTTCGAGGCCGTCCTCCTCCCGCTCCGCTTCCCCCACGTGCCCCGCCCCGCCCGCATCGGCCCCGCCCCTTCCCGACGCGGGGCGCAGCTCTTCACGGGCAACCGCCGCCCGTGCTCTCGCATCCTCCTCTACGGCGTGCGCCCGCCCCGCGCCCTCGCCCGCGCCGCGGCCCCTCAGGCGGCGCCGCAGCCGCCGGGCACGGGGAAGACCATGCTCGCGAAGGCTGCCGCCGGGGCCCTCGAGGCGCGCCCCCCGTGCCGCCGCCCCCGCCGCCGCTCAGGCGGCCGCAGGGGGGCACGTTCTTCTCGGTGAGCTCGGCGGACCTCCTCTCCCGCTGGTACGGCGAGTCCGAGAAGTGCGGCCCCGCCCCGCCCCGCCCCCCGCCGCGCCGTGCCGGGGGCGAGGCGGGGCCGGCAGGCTCGTGCGGTCGCTGTTCGCGATGGCGCGGGAGCGGCGCCCGGCGGTCATCTTCCTCGACGACGCCGACGCCCTCTTCCGCACCCGCCAGGCCCGCACCCGCTCCCCGCGCTCGCCCCGCCGCCCCGCCGCCCTCACCCGCAGCCGCAGGAGGCCGAGCACGAGGCATCCCGCCGCCTCAAGAATGGTGCCCGCGCCGCCCTCCCCGCCCTCCCGCGCCCTCACGCCGCCCCCGCATGCAGAGTTCCTCGTCCAGATCCAGGGCACGCCCGCCTGCGCACGTGCTGGTGGCCGGGATGGGCGCTGAGGGGCGGGCAGGGCTGGGGAGCGACAACGAGGGGGTGGTCCTGCTCGCCGCCACGAACATCCCCTGGCAGCTCGACTCCGCCTTCCGCCGCCGGCCCGCCCCGCCCCCGCCCCTCCCCCACCTCCACCCTGACGCCCAACTCCCCGCAGATTCGAGCGCAGCATCTACGTGCCCCTGCCGGACCGCGCCGCGCGCGCGCGTATGCTCCAGGTCCGTCGGCGCGGGGTCAGGGCTGGGCGGCGCTGGGACCGAGGCGGGGGGGGCAGCTGCAGGTGGGGGAGACGCCGTGCGCGCTCGGCGAGGAGGAGTTCCTGCGCCTCGCGGACCGGTGCGCGGGGTACAGCGGCTCGGACCTCGAGTGCGTGGCGCGGGACGCCCTCATGGAGCCCGTCCGCGACCTCCTCGCCGCCACCCACTTCAAGCCCGTGCGCCCGCCCCGCCCGCCCGGGCCGCCCCGCCCCGCCCGCGTGCGACCTCCCGCGCAGATCGAGGTGCAGACGCCGGAGGGGCTGCGGCAGGTGGCCATTCCTTGCCCGCCCACCGACCCCACGGCCCTCCGCATCTCCCTCCTCGTGCGGGCGCCCCGCGCGCTGCCGTTCGCCGCTCATCGTCGCGGGTGGCGGGGCGGCAGGAGCTGCAGCGGGGCCACGTGGTGCCGCCGCGGATGGTGGCCCTCGAGGACTTCGAGGCGGCCCTCGTCCGCTGCCCCCGCACCGTCTCCCCGCACGAACTCGCCCGCTTCGAATCCTACACGCGCCAGCTCGGCCCCGGCGGCGCCCCTCCCGCCTCCTCCACCCCACCCCCCGGGCCCGCAGAGGCCGCCATGCAGTAGTCCTAGTCTAGGATCCCCGCGTTGTAGTTTCCGCGGCTGCGAGTGTGTTAACGTTTATGCCTGCGCATCCGTTTCACAAATGTGTGTGCGGTTCTGGCACCCCGTTCTGCGTCGCAGTCCATTCAACGCAGAGGTGACCATGACGGTTTCTTGATCAATTTTCACGGGGAATGATCTTCTCACGGGTACACGCAGACGCCTTGCCGCGACTTGCTCCTCGAGCTCAACACAGACAGACCGGCGTCGCAGGATGTGTCATTACGGCTCCTCAAACGTAGCTATATAGCGATCGGTGGCCATGGGGAGCGCCGGCGAGGTCGTCGTCGTGGAGCGTAAGCAGCTCCCAGACGGATCGATCTACTCCGGACCGCTGCAACGCGGTCGTCCGCACACGAGCCAGAGCCAGCCGGAGGGCAGCTGGCTCGGAAGCCTCGCCTGCAAGGTGCGCTGCGGCCCCACGCACAACGCGAGCGAGTGGACGCCCGCGTCCGGCATGTCTTCATGACGTCCAGCGAGGGCACGAGGGGCTCCGCCTGGACACATTCACGTTCTCGATGTCCGACCCTCCGCCTCGATCCGCAGGAGCGCGCTGGCGCGGCGTACAAGGGCGAGTTCGTGCGGGGCTTGTTCCATGGAGAAGGCTCGATACAGGTGCGCTCTACTGCAGAGCCGCACGGCGCGAGCGTAGAGATCGACACGCAGCCGCGCTCAGTTCGCGAACGGCGACAAAGCCCAGGGGACGTGGGTCGAGGGCTCGTTCCGATCGGGGATCTACGAGTGGGTGAGTATATGAACTGCAGGGACCGCTCCGCATGCTCACCCGGGCGCAGGGGAATGGGAGCAGGTACGAGGGGGAGTGGCGGTCGGGCAAGCGGAGCGGGAAGGGGTGCGAGAGCTCCCTCTGCCGCGACAGAGCGCCCGCGCTGAATGGCGGCACCGATCAGAAAGTACATCTCCACGAACGGGGACGTGTGGGAGGGCGTGTGGAGCAACGACAGCATGGAGCGCGGCATCATCGTCTACGCCGGCCAGGCGCCCCCGCGCCCTGCCCCCCGCGTCTTCTCGCGCCACCTGAACTCCTCCTGCCCGCCGCGCAGTACGATAAGCACCGCTACATCGGCGAGCTGCGCCTCGGGCGCCGCCACGGCAAGGCCCGCCGCCTCCCCGTCCCCTCCGCTTCGCCCCACGCCCTGCAGCTGAAAGCGAGGGCGCCGCGCCGCGCAGGGCGTGTACCTATACCCCGACGGGGGCAAGGACGCAGGCACGTGGGTGGACGGGGCCCTCAGTGGCAAGAACTGCCTCAAGGTGAGGCGCCCACCCCAACCCCGCCCCCGGGGCCGATCGCCCTGGACGACGGCTTCGTGCAGCTCTTCCCCGACGGGCGCCGCGAGGAGGGCGAGTTCGTCAGGAACAAGGTGGCGGCCGCGCCGTGGCGGGGCGAGCCGCTGATCTGACGCGGGCCCTCGCTAGCTGGTGCGGGGCTCGATCTCGTGCGGCGGCACGCGCGTACAGGGCACCTTCCGCGAGTCCGACGGCAAGCTCCACGGGCCCGGCTGCTCCAAGGCCCGCCCCGCCGCGCCCCGCCCCGCCCCGCCCCGCCGCGGCCGCGCGCCCCACCTGAGGGGGCGCCGGCGGCAGGTGACCTCCGACGGGGAGCTGCTCGAGGGCGAGTTCTCCGGCGGCGTCCTTGTCTCCGGTTCGCACAGGCCCGCGCCTGAAGGCCCCTTGCACCGCTGACACCCCGGGCCTCGCAGGCCGGCGCCGCCTTGCGGACGGCACGCTCTTCGAGGGGACGTGGAACCCCAAGGACGGTGCGCCGCGCAGCTTGAGCGGGGCCGAGCGCGAGGGCGAGCCGGGGCGGGCTGGCAGGCTCCTTCGCGCGCGGAAAGCGGACGGATCCGAACGGGACGGTGCGGGAGGGGGAGTGGCGGGCCGGCTACCTCGTGAGCGGCACCATTGCGAACGAGCGCGGCGAGCGGTGCGCGGCGCCGGCCGGTCCAGCTGTTTCCGCGGGGCCGATGCGGGGCGGCAGGTACCGGGGAACGTGGCGCATGGGCAAGCCGGAGGGGCTCATGATCTACGCCTGCGACGCGCGCCCCGCGTCGCCCGCGGCTGAGGGCGCCGAGGGGCCACCCCCCGAGCCCCGCGCCGCCCGCCTCTGCCTCCAGTACTACGAGAGCGGTGCGCCGGCCGCCCCGTCTGCCTTGCGGGGCGCTGACGGCGGGGCGGGGCCGTAGGGGAGCTGGTGGGTGAGCGGCCCCTCCCGCCGCGGCTGGCGGCCCTCCCCTTCGAGAGTGCGCCCGGCCCGCGCGCCGCTGTGCGCCGCGCCGGCTGACGGCGGCCGCGCAGAGCTCGGCGTGGAGGGCGCCGCAGCGGCCGTCGCCACCAGCGACGCCAGCGACAGCGGGTGCCGGCTCCCGGGCGCGGGGGGCGGGCGCGGGGGCCGACGCGGCGGGGCGCAGGCTGGAGAGCGAGGAGGAGAGCGGGTCGGCGTGCGGGAGCGGGAGCGCGACGGCGAGCACAGCCGCCACCGCCGCCGGCCCCGCCGAGGCCGCCCCGCCGCCCCCGCCGGGGCCCCCGGGAGCACGGCGACGGCGAGGAGGACGATGCGCACCACGAGGACGGCAGGGGGACGGCGAAGACGAGGAGGACGAGGACGCGGGATCGAGCGAGGAGCACGAAGCACAGGCGGCCGAGGCGGCGGCCGCAGCAGCAGCAGCAGCAGCGGCGGCGGCGGCGGATGACGACCCGGCGGCGGCTTGGTCTCTCGTCGACCGCAGACGCACCCGCTCCGCGCCGCTTCCGCGCGTCGGCCCCGCCCCGCGGACCAGCCGCCGCGCCGCCGCGCAAGCTCCCGCGCCCAAGCCGCGGCCGGCCCCGCCGGCGCTCACAACAGCAGCGGCGGCGGGCCGGCCTTCTGGGCGCACCAGGCGGCGGGGCGCGGGGGCGGGGCCGGAGGGCGCCGCGGGCGCCGCCTCGTCGTGGGCGGCGGTCGTCTCACCCGAGAAGGCGCGCCTCGAGCGTCCCGCCTCCCCCTCCCACCCCGAGCCCACCGGGCCCCGGCGGCGGCGCCCCTCTCCCGCGCGGAGTGGCCCCAGCTCGCCCTCCAGCCCCCCGAAGCCCGCGCCGGCCCCGGCCTCCGCTCCGGCCCCTCCTCCTCGCCGGGCTCCGCGTCGCCCGTCCCCTCCCTCCAGCGCCGACACCTCCTCCCCGTCCTCCTCCCCCGCCCCCGCCCCGGCCGCCGCGTCCGCCCAGCCCGCCCGCCGCTAGCCCCGCGCTCCTCTCTCATGCACGCCGCAGGCCCGAAGGTGATATGCTTCCAGCACCGGTTGCGCCGTCCCGCCCGGACCCGACGCCGCCCGTGGCGCCTCCCACGACCCTCCACCCGCTGCCCGGCCCGCCGCCCGCCGCCCACTGGTCCGCCCCCCGCGCGCCGCGAGAGCCCGCTGTGAGACCCGACGCCGCCCGCGCAGGCGGAGCGCGTGGGTGACCCTGCGGGACGCGATGGCGCTCACGGCCAGCTGGGCCCCGGGCGAGCGCGCCGCCGCCAGCCCGCCGGCGCCCCTCGCGCCCCTCCTGAGGCGCCAGGCCGCCGCCTCTTCAAGCTTCGCGGCGGCCTTCTTCGAGCCGAGCCTCCCGCGGGCGCGCCGGGGCCCGCCCCAGTGGCCGCCGCCCTTCCCGAGGGCCCCAGCGCGGGCAGCGCCACGCCGGCCACGCCCCCGGCGAGAGGCACCACTCCTCCCCGCCCCGCCCGCAGCTCGCCCACCCGCCCGACGGCCCGCCGCCGCACCCTCCCACCCCACCCCAGCACCACCACCCGCGACACACCCCGCCCCAGCCGCAGCGCGCGCCCGGCTTCTCCAGCCGGAGCCGCCCCAGCCGCGCGGGCCGCGCCTCTCGCCACAGGCGGTCGGCGCCGCGGACTCGACGGGCCGGCCGCCGCACCGGCGGCGTCACTCGCGAGGCCACCGCGGACAGAAGGGGCACGGCGCGGCGGCCGCCACAGCCATCCTCGCGGCGTCCCCTCCAGCACCTGCGGCGGGAAGCAGCCCCGGAGCCTAGCGCGCGGCCTGTATGTTTCCAAAAGCACCAGGCCAATATGCTCGCGCTGCAGCTGCTCGCGGGCTCCTGTGACCGATCGCGAAAAACAGAGGAAGGCTGCCGGGCGGGTACCGGTACGGCCAGTGGTGCGACCCGGGTACAAAGCCAACGATCGCACCGACCGCCACCCCGCACACGATCCGACGTCGACGATGGCATCCTATCAGAAGAGCGGACAGGAGCTCATCCGGTGAGCGGCCCTGCGGTGACGCGCGCACGCGCGCCGGCTGCTCTCCCGAGCTCTCCCGAGCTCTCCCGGGCTTACCCTGAGTGGGCACCTGGCTGAAGCCGGCGCTTGCGAACAGGGAGGCCGAACGCCAGGCCGCAGAGGTCATCCCGACGAGCGCCGGCTTCGAGGTCTGCCGCGGATCGGATTGCTTCGCGTGCACGTGGAGCGCTAGCCCGTAGTTCTCGTAGAGTTGGCTCTTGCGCATTGGGCTGCTTATTTCACGCGCCGCGCGTTTTCCGAGCGCTTGTACGCGACGCGCGCTGCATCTGACTCGCCGTCCTCGCTTGGCTTGGCAGATCCTGATCCCTCGTGCGTGCAGCCCCGCCACTTTGCGCCATCGTTGCTCACGAGGAGCCCGCGCAGCCGGAGTCACCCATGAGCAGGCCGTCGAGGCGCGCCTTTCGTCGACGCGCGGCAGCCTCGCTTCCTGACGCTCGCTTCGTAGATCTGCATGGCGAGGCTGGAGCAGCGGAAGCGCACGCCCCACGCCGTCATCGGCGGCGGCATTCCCGCGCAGGCGCGCTGGTTTATACACATCGACTCCGCCGCTTCCTCGCCCGTTTCTCCTGATGCGGCGCATGGGCGCGCAGTACCACGCGCGGAAGGCGCAGGCCATGGAGGTGAGTCGGAGCGATGCGGCGTCGAATTCCCGCCGCGCTATGACACGCGCATGCAGGAGTTCATCCGTCGCGAGATCGTGCGGCACCGGCCTCGAATATTTCAGGGTTGGACTGAATTGCGCTTCGCAGGAGGCTGGCCGTGTGGACCCGAACCGCCTGAACCCTAGCGACCCGGCCACCCTGGTGCGGTCCCGAGCACGTCGCGCGGTGTGTGCCGTGCCGGTGTCGGGCTCAGAGAATTCCGCTGCAGGCGTTCCCGGGCGGCGTCCCTGGCGGCGGCCCGTTGATGGTGCTGCCCCAGCCGGACGATCCCTTCGCGCAGTACGCCACGCCAGGGCTCCCCGGTGCGAGTCCCGCCTCCCGCACACTCGAGGCCCGTCTCACGCGTCTCAGGCGGCGGCCTCGGCCGGCAGCTTGGAGGCGGGCCTGGCGGTGCGCCCACCGCAGCCTCGCGGGCCCCGCACCGCTAACATGCTTTCGGACAGGCTTCGGGGGGTTCGGCGGCCAGGGCTTCCAGGGCGTATGTTGTCACGTCACGAGCGTGCGAGCCCCTTCTGACTTGCAGATTGGTGTTTTCGTGCGCAGGGCTTCGGGCAGGGCGGCTTCCAGGGCGTGCGTATCCTGATCGCCGCCGAGTCGCACTTGACCTCCGCCTGCTTGAGGACCCACTATTCTGCAGGGCTTCGGTGGCCCGCAGCAAGGCTGGGGCGGCCAGCAGGGCGGCTGGGGCGGCCAGCAAGGAGGCTGGGGCGGCCAGCAGGGTGGCTGGGGTGGCCAGCAGGGCGGCTGGGGCGGACAGCAGCAGCAGGGCGGCTGGGGCCAGCCGAACATCCCGCAGGTGAGATCTGAAGTTTTCTGCAGCTGTCGCCCGGCCAAGCCGGCAGCCCGACTGGGCACGTTCACGTGCAGGGATGGCAGCGGGCTACGAGCGGAGGCGGCTTCGGCGCATTCGGTAACACGTTCTTCAGCGTGCGTCGCCCTCGCCTCTCGACACTGGCGCCCCTTACCCCGGATTCCGTGCAGCGGGCCGAGCAGCAGAGGGGCCAGGGCTGGCAGGGACAGCGCTCCTCGCAGCCGCAGGGCCAGGGCAGCTTCCAGGGCCAGGCCGGCTTCCAGTCGCAGGGCGGCATGCAGCAGGGCTCGGGCCAGCGCCTCCGGGAGTCCGAGCTGTCGTCCACAAGCGGCCAGGTGCGCCCTCGCCGCCCCCGCTGCCCCCTGTACGCGCCTCGAGCTCGTGTAGGTCGCCTCAAGCCTCGAGGGGGCGAATCTGTGAGGGCTCTGACCGCCCGCCCGCCAGCCGGGGCAGAACTTCGACAACTGGGACAACGTCAACATCGACATGCCCTTCTGAGCTAGCTGAGCAAGTCGCTGCATCCGTCCCGGCGGCCCGTGCACGACTCTTCAAGGATTCGGCCCTCGTCTCCGATGTAATGTATTCTCGAATCGGAAGCGATCGTTGAGCACCCGTCGTCGCTGCTCGCACGTGTGCGCTAATTGTGCAATTGCGCGCGCGCTAGTTTTCTAATTGTGACAACAATATGCTATCCCTGGCCGTCCCTCGAGCAGTGGCCCCCCCCCCCCCCCCCCCCCCCCGCGCCCCGTTTCTGTAGCTACCAATGAGGATACCGTGGGGCCCCGGCCGCAGGCCTCACCGGTGCCATGGCCGCGCCCCGCCGGGCCGGGCCCCGGCCGGCGCCGGCAGGCCTAGGGCCGGGGCTCGGGCCCGTGGACTGCCAGGCTGCACATGTGCATGGATTATTTATATACATCTGAGACAACACTGTCAGAGTGATCCGGGGCACGGCCGCGGGACGCCGCGCTTGCAGCTGCGCATGCAGGGCTTCGAATTCGAATTCGCCATGCCGCGATGCCACGTATGCATACTATGATACGCAGCCCGTCAGCCGGAGTTTGAGAGAGCGCCCGGCTCGCCGCCTTTCGTCGAGTCCGCCCCGCTGCGCGTGCCGGGGCCCTCCGCTCCGGGCTTCTCGTCGCCGGCGCCGGCGGGCTGCCCCTGGTCGTCGGTGTACTGCGGCGGCGGCGGCCGCGGGCTCCCTGCGCTCACATCAGGTGGTGGGAAGGCCGGCGCCCCGGGCCCTGCAGCGCGAAGGGGTTCAGACCGCTCGGCTTTCTGTGCTTCAAGAGCTCGTCGAGGACCTCCGGCGTCACGTCTGAAGCGAGCGTTCGGCGTTCAGGCCGCGGATCATGACGAGATTGAATCGGACGCGCACCGGATGCAAGGCGGGGCGGCGCGGCACCGGACTCATCAATGCGTGTGCTGTCGACGTTCTCCACCAGTGTTGCGCCTGCGCATCCGCGGGGTCCGTGAGCGCGCGCCTGCGCAAATTCGGGGCGCAGCAGCAAACAGGATCGCGGGTAAACCGATTGAACGCGACAACGTGCACAATCTGAATCAGACGGCAGCGCAGCGCGCGCACCGGGCGATCCGCTCGGGCTCGGCGATCCGCTCGGGCTCGGCGATCCGCTCGCGCGGCGTGCGGCGCAGATCGCGCACGAGCGCTGCAGCGCGCCGAAGCGCTGCTCGCCGAGGCCCGAGAGCGCCCGTGAGGCCTGGCGGAGCATTGGAGCGTGTACCCGCAAAGGCGGCTTGCGGCTGCACGCGCGACGCCGACAGAGGCATGGCCGGCTTCATTCTAGCAGTTCCTGCCACTGAATCCAGCCGAACGACGCCTTTAAGCTTGGCCTGTCCATTCCGCGGCATCAGCCTTCAAAAAAGTTCCTACAAGGCGCCCCGGCGGTTTTCGCCGACGAGCCCGGCGCCCCCTCGCCCTCTGTACGTATATGGTACGTTGCAATCATCCCCGTGTGTCGCTCCCGGAGCGATGTGACGTGTGTCGAAGCAGGGGAGGCCGTCGCCGAGGCGCCAAAGCGGAGCCAGCAGCCGCTCAGCCCACTTCTAGAAAAGGCACTGGCGAAGATAAAGCGCACGAAGGAGCCGTCTGTCATTGAGCCCAGTGAGCTCCAGGTCGGTTGTGCGCCTAGTGAGCTCCGCTGCTGACGCGCGCCGCCGCAGCGCCAGAGTTGGTGGCGGACGAGGAGAAGCTCGAAGCGCCGAAGACTAAGCGTGCCGCCGCCGCGCGCGCGCGCAAGTCAACCACCTCTCGGAAAGCTTCAACGAAAACCAAGGCGACAGCGGCGTCGGCTGACAGCTCGGCGCAAGCGAAAGAGAAGCGCAAGAAGTGCTTTGTTCTTGTACGCACGGTCTTCCGTCGCGCCGCGCACGCCAGATCTAGATTCGGTAGCGCATCTGACGCTTGCTCCCTACTTCATTCAGGACACGAACGTCATTCTGCACGACAGCTCATGTATCTTCAGTTTTACGGATAACGACTTGGCGATCCCAATCAGTGCGCCGCCCATCAGCCCGCCGGGCCCGCCTGGCCGCACCAAGTCCCCCTGCACGGCTCACTCGCCCCTGTCTTAGCGGTCCTCGAAGAGCTCGACCGGTTCAAGAAGGGCAATGAGCTGATCAATTGGCACGCGCGAGAGTTCCTGCGCAAGATTGACGACCTTTGCGTCGCCACGGAAATGGCGTCCAAACGCCAGTCCGAAGGCAGCGACGAGCTGTTCTATGGTCTGCCAGTCATCGCTGGTTTCTTTTCTTGCCTCTTACTGCGTGCACAGGCGCTGGGGTGCGCATTGGCGAAGGGTTTGTTTCCTTTTCATCCCGAATCTACGTGCGATGCACCCACCTGCCTCGCGCAGGCACGGCCGCATTCGTGTTGCGCTGACGGAGAAGGAATCTATCGCGAGCGAAGTCTTTGCGGTATTTTCAGTGCTGTTCACGAGCGCTCTCGCTTGTCTTGACAGCGCCCCCAGCGGGTCTTTCACGAGAATACTGCGGACCACAGGATTCTCAACGTGCCTCTTTTCTTGGTTTCGTGGGCTATGCTGCTCGCGCTCAAGCATCCCATCCGACAGGTTGTGTACCAGATGCAGCGGGAGCAGGAGATGCTCGAACAGGAGAAGGCGGGCTCAGCGCAGCCCATCGTCCTCGTCTCCAAGGACGGTGCGCCCCGTCGGACCTCCTGAAGCCTCCGAGCTCGGGGGCAGGTCCTGAGGCCCCTTTCCTGCAGTGAACCTGCGAATGAAAGCCCGCGCGCTCGGTCTGCAGGCCCAGGGTGCGAGGGCCCTTTTCGGAGGGTAACAGCGACGCCTCTGACCCCCGCGCCCCTCCGCAGATTACAACACGGATCGCGATACTTCTCTCGTGATGCAGGAGTTCACTGGCAAGCGTACCATCGAGAACGTGCCGTCCAGCGTCATCGACGACTTCTACAGGGAGCCCTTTCATGTGAGCCGACAGCCCCGTAGCCCCGTGATGCCCGACGGCCCTCTAAGCGGTGCATCAGGTCGCCGCCGAAGAGCTGGAGCACCTCATCTCCGACCCGACGGCCAACGAGGCGCGCCCGCCCCCCGAGACTGGCCTCTTATCCCCGCTCACGCCCCTCTTAGAACTTCATCTTGAAGGGGCCATCGCGCTCTGTGCTCGCCTACTACGACGAGGAGCTCGCCGCGTACGTCCGCGTGGCGAAAGAACCCGCAAGCCGAATCAGCCCGCGCAACGCCGAGCAAGCCTTCGCACTTTCCCACCTCCTGAACGACAAGATCACACTCGTGGCATGCCCTGCTGCGCCGCCTGCCTCGGCGACGCTGAGCTCCGCGCAGTCGATCTCCGGCAGTGCCGGCACGGGCAAGACTCTCCTGGCCCTGGCGGCGGCTCTGCAGAAGCACGCGAAGTACCAGCAGGCAGGCCCCCCACACCGAGAATTCAGCTTTCCATCATACTTGCCTGCAGATCTATCTGGCTCGCCCGATCGTCCCTTTGAGCAATCGTGATCTTGGGTATCTTCCAGGCGACATGAACGCCAAGATCGATCCGTACATGCAGCCGCTCTACGACAACCTCGCAGTGATCAAGCACCAGGTAAACCCCCAACTCCAGCACCCAAGTGCCTCCACCTCACTCCAGTGTCTCTAGTTTGCGGGTGAGGGCGACTCTTCCTCGAAGAAGAAGAGCAAAAACGGTGGCGAGAGCACTGGCAAGGACGTCGTCAATTCCGAGAAGCTTGTGATCACGCCGGTCTGCCTTGACCCAGAAGCGAAATGTCGCCTCCTTGCTGAGAGTCTCTCGCAGCTCGCATACATTCGCGGCCGGTCCCTGCAGGAGTGCTTTTTCATCGTTGATGAGGTCCTCCTTTTGTTCACATTTTGACATCCTCATATGAAAGCTAAGATTTGCTCCAGGCTCAGAACCTCACACCTCTTGAGGTCAAGACCATCATTACTCGCGCTGGTGAGGGCACGAAGATTATCTTCACTGGCGACGTGCAGCAGGTCGGGGTTTTCATTTTCTGATCTGTTGTAGTGATGCTCACCTTTATGTCTTAGATTGACACGCCGTACTTGGACCGCTTCTCCAATGGCTTGCATTTTCTCATCTCGCGTATGCGGGGCCAGGCATGCTACGCCCACATTACGTACGTCCTATGTCACGGATTTCTGTCAGATTTTCCCTTACTCTTGCTTGTATACAGATTGGAGAAGGGGGAGCGTTCGTCGCTGGCAAAGCTCGCTTCAGAGCTTTTGTAAACGAGATTGTTTCGACCGTTTGCTTTTTTCTCTTCGCTGGCTCTTTTTTACACAGCTAGTGTAACAAAGTTAGCTCTTATCCACGCTATCCGCTTTTGCAGATGCCTGCTTGTCTGCTTTTGCAGATGCTTGTACTGTACCTGTGCACATGTACCATTACTCTAGTCTGATTATTCCGTTAGTAACGTCTCATTGTAGCCCGGTGGATCACAGATGCCATGATGTGCTGCTAGCTCAGGCTAGCCGCTAGCGAACATCAGAACCAACCTGATCATGAATGAAAGTCAAACCAAAAGCTCTGAAACCGACAAATGCTCTGGAATCCAAAATGCTCTGGATTCACATCTCTAATCTAGATCTTCTAGATCTCGAGCTCGCCTTAGCGCCTAAAAAGGGCACGCCAGGCAAGGCAGGATGCATATGCGAGGAAATTCAATTGTTATACAAGACAATCTAACGAAACTAATCACACAGAGATGTGCCGTCTACTCAGGCTTCGTGACTTCCGCCTGCGCCTTCAGGCCAGCGAGGGTGCGCCTCCTGAGCAAGCCGGTGTGCATTCAGCATCGTGCCGGGGTGCGATGCGACTGGAACCTACGCAAATGAGCTAACACGCACCGGCCCTCGGTAACGATGTCCATCGACTGCTTGAAGGCGCTGAGCTCCTTGTCGTAGAGGATGTCTGGGGTGCTGCGGCGAGGCTTACGACATGACAATGGTGCGCAGCTTCGCTGAGGCGCACCGAAGAATCTGGACATCACCGAGTGCCCTGCCGCGGCAGAAAGTGAACGGAAGCCAGAGGCCGCGGGCATGCCGCGCGGTGCGCCAGGTGTGCTGCGCACCGGGACGCCTGCTGGTTGTAGTGGGCGACAACTGCAAGGCCGCCGACGCACATAGCGCCGAAGAAGCCGAAGAGCGCCAGGGCGGACGGGCCCCCGGTCGGCAGATTCCGCTGGAACTTGATGACCTTGAAGCCGCCCGGAGGAGGGCCGTCCTGCTTCGGCGGATCTATAAGAGGGCGAACCATGGTGTGCCGCTCGGGTGCCGGCTTCTCCGGGGGGGTACTCGTCTTCAGTCTTGCAGCCGGGCAGTGCACATGTACATGGGCTCGCGCGGCTTCGCTTCGAGCGATTATGGTTTTGATCGCGATCTGTAGATCTGTACAAAGTTGAGGGGCCTACGGGCTATACCTAGCTAAGACACAGCAAGGAAGGGCATGGCTAGACAGAGCACTCAGGGATGCTCATCGGCCCTTCCCGCGGAGAGGGGCAAGGAGTTCGCTCGCTGCAGTTCGGACCCTGAGGTCCTGAGATCCCTCCAGCTCAGAGAGGCGCTGCAATGGGATAGATACTGACGTTAGGAAGGGGGCAAAAGAGAACATATCAGTGCACAGGATGTACCTGGAGGAGGCGAGGGTCCCTCTTCACAATATCCCTCCGGCCACCTCGAATGGCAGCGGAGTTTAGGCAGAAAAGGGCAACGCTCTCTAGTTCCATCTGCCAAGGACGGGTAAGAAGCAGGTACGATTGCTGAATGCAGAACAGCATTGGACCTGCTCCTGAGCGTCTACTGGGGGGGGAGCATAGCTGTTGAAGATGATGCGAAGAATCGGGTCCAAGGCCTTGTCAGCCACAGTCCTTGCAATCCTCTCTATTCCCTGTTTAGACATCGCACGCAAGAGCTTCTGTATGCGCACCATGCATAGAGAGGTTGCAGAGCGCCCACAGCGTGTTGCGCTTCACTGGCACGGTGGTCTCGTTGCTAGCCAAGAGGGTCGAAAGTCGCTGCACAGCCCCAGCATCATGGACTCGCATTCGGCGGTCGCTCCTAGAGGAGTGCTCTGCGTTAAATTGGGTTCAGCTCATTTCAGACGTTTTGCAAATGCGTAGTAAGCAGCCACACACGTTGGTCATCGACTCCTGGTGTGTGCGCGCCTGCAAGGATATCAGCATCTTTAGAGCAAAGAGCACCGTCGGACTCGGACTATAGCTAGCTATATGCTTAGAGTCAAGTTAGAGACTGTTAGGTTCAAGGCATACATAGATTCTGCAATGCTCCAGTCGCTGCTTCCAGCAACGCGTTGTTCCAGTAGAAGCTGTCACCGGCTCGAATAGGGCCCACAAGCCCGACAAGTGCTGGGATCAAGTCTACAGGCAACAAAGTCAGTGACATGCACGTTAAGCATGAGACACGGCCAACTAGCCTGGTGACTCCCCCATGACCAGGCGCAGCTTAGCTGGACAAGGAAGACGTCAGAGAGGTAAGGGAGCACATAGGTTCGGGGGCGTACGGTCAGTGGCCAGGGTCAGCACTGTGTGGGAAGCAACCGTGGCGAGGTCCGCCTGGCCAGAATGCAGCAGGTGAATGACTGCCGTGAGCCCGCCGTGCTTGACGACAAGCTCCCGGGTGGTATCTGACGCAGTTGACAGTGAGCTCGGCCTGGAACACACACACTCTGAATCGGAGGCATCGCCAGCGAAGCTACCTTCCCTTGCGAAGTCGTGGAGGCTCACGGCCGAGAAGAACACCTGCAAGGTGATTAACACGTTGCAGCTCGCGACGAGCGCGGCGCTTTTCGGCGGGGCGATTGTTTGTTTGATTCCGATTCTCTAGCTAAGCCGTCCGGGCGTGAGGCCGGAGCGTGGACACAGGGCTACTAGGCGGCGAGAAGCGCTCCGACTTCAACTAAGCCTTCGCAAAGCTTCGCACCATTGAAAATTCCATCGGGAGCACCTCGAGGGGCGTCTGCGCACTGCGAGATCCTTAGCCGGCGCAGAGCAGTTGCGGGAACGGGCGGCGGACATCAAGCGGACTGCCGACACGATGCGCCCTTCGCTGCCGATGTAAACCTCGCCCGGCTGGGGGCCGGGCGCGGGGGCGCCGCCGGCTGACATCGTTTTGCCAGGGTATAGCAACTCCTCGGTTCAAGCACCCGCCAGTTCTCAAGGCCTCTGGACTGCTACAAACCATTGCTCTTTAGGCGCGCGCGGCACATTCAGTCCCCTTCGCCGCACGGTGCACGCTTCCGTCGTCGGATGGCCAGCTTCGAGCGCCCAATCCACGGGCGCTCGGAGGTGCTGATTTCGAACCCGCCAGTTCTCAACGCCTTTGGACTGCTACAAGCTATTGCGCTATAGGCGCGCGCGGCACATTCAGTCCCCTTCGCCGCTACGAAAGCGCTCGGAGGCTGGCCGTGAACTTCTTCGCAGAGGCGCTGGCAGCAGCCGCTGCATCTGCTCTTCAAAAGCGAGCGGTGCACGCTTCCGTCGTCGGATGGCCCGTTTCGAGCGCCCAATCCACGGCCGATCGGAGGTGCTGATTTCGCCCCGGCCTCGCTGCTGAACGCTCTGACCGGAACGCTTGCAGGCGCTGCAGTGGCTGAATGGGCTGCTGGACGCCGACTATATCAAAATAGAGCAGCTTCAGGTGTGTAAAACTGCCGCCTAAACTGCCATTAATGCAGCCCAGCCTAAACTGCCGCCGGCCGTCGCCCGGCCGCGTCGGCGGCGGTTTTGTCGACCCCGGGATCGCAGGACGGGATCGCGTTCTGCGAAATGTGTGTGCTTGCAAGAATGCAGAGCTCACGGTTCGGCCGGTTCGACTCGAGCTGACGGGCGCGCAGCCTGAACATGCTCCACCCGAAGGCGGTCCCGCTGTCGCGGCTGCTGTACACTGCGCGGACGCCGGAGGAGAACTTGCAAAATCTGCGCCTATTGGACACGGCGATGCGGCGACTGGACTTGCGGCCTGTGCCTCTGCAGGCCCTTTCGAAGGGTGCCCAGCCCCCGAATGCACTGCCGAGGTGCACATCGGTGACCCGCTTGCGCAGGCCAGTTCGCTGCATGCATCGAGGTGCCCATCGCATCGTCCACTTGGTCTCTCTCATCTCAATCTCATAGCTTACATCGCCTCATCTCTCGCCAGTTTTTGACATATTTCCGCTCATACTACGAGAAGGCCCGCCCCCGGCGCGCCTCCGCCGCCCGCCCGCCTGCCCGCCTCACGGGCCGCAGTTCCACGGAGCCGGCGCCGCGCCCACGGGCCTCGGGGTCTTCGAGCAGAGGAAGAAGCGGGCGATGGGGGCGGACGCGCGCGGCTCGGGGCAGCAGGGCGGCCTCAGCAGCCACCTCCTCCCCAACAAGGTCGAGGCGATCGGGCTCCTGCCGAAGCAGAAGAGCTCGCCCCCCTTCCCCACGCGCTCCCAGGCCGTCGCCCCCAAGCTGGCCCTCGCAGGCGCGCCCGCCGGCCCCCATCGCCGCCCCTCCTCTCCCCGACCGCTCGCCCGCAGACGTGGAGAGCCTGCGCAGCTACAGCGGTGCGGCTGGCGCGCGCGCCTGCCCCCTTGCCGGCGCCAGCGAGCGGCCCGGCAGGCAGCCAGGTGGCGAGCTCGCCCGGGCGGCCGCCGTCGGCGCTGGGCGGCCACGCGCCGGCGCCGGAGGCCTCCACGGCGCGCTCGCTGCCGTCGAGCGCGGCGGGGGCCCCCTCGTCGGGCGCCTCCCTCGACGCCCCCGAGGCGGCCCCTGCACCCGCGCCGGCGCCGGCGCCGGAGCGGGAGGGAGGCGGCGCGGGGGCCTCGCGGCAGCACGAGGAGTTCGCCGAGGTGAGAGGCGGGCCCTCTGCGCCGCGGCGCGCGCGCCGGGACCGGCCTCAGCGGCGCGCGCGCCCCGCCGCAGATGGCCAACCTGATCGCCCTGCTGGTCGGCGGCGCCGCGCCGCGCCCCTCCCGAGAGCCGGCTGGCGGCCGACGCGGGCGGGGGCGCAGAAGTCGGAGATGCGGGAGCGGCTGGAGGCGCACGGGCGGACGCGGGAGGTGCTGGGGGCGCTGGCGTCGGAGTGCGAGGCGTACCTCGAGCGCCTCGCCGCCATCGAGGGCCTCTGCGCCGCGCACCCCGCCTCGCCCCTCGCCCAGCGCCTCCTCGAGCTCGTCCTCCAGGGCTCCGCCCCCTACCAGGAACTCCCCGCCTGACCCCGCCCCGCCCCCGCCCCGTCCTCTCGATCTCCCGATTCGCATGCATTTCGAGACTACGCAGAAAAGCAAGAGCAGTGGGGGCGCGGGGGCGCGGGAACCCGACGGAATGGGGCGAGGGCCGATCAGTGGATGGGGAGGAGAGTGAGGGACGGGGGCGTTTGGAAGAACGGGGGGACGCAGGAGGAGAGGGGGGCGGGGCCGGCTAGCGGGCGACGGCTGCGGAGGGGCGGGGCGGCGGGTGCTTGGAGGCCTTGCGGGTGGAGACCTTGAGGCGGTCGCAGAGGCCCTTCACCATCCCGAAGACCTCCTGCGGCCGCGTCGGCCCCGCCCCGCGCGGCGGGCGTGGCGGGGGGCGGCGCGCACGTTGAAGTTGGAGTCCGGGTTGAGGGGGTCCCGGTGCGTCGGGTCGGAGCGGAGGAAGCCGACCTGCGCGCCCCGCGTCACGGGCGGCGCCGGCCAAAGGCGGCGGGCGGGCGGGCGGGGCGGGCCTGCTGCTGGATGAAGTCGAGGGCCTCGTGGGCGGCGCGGGCGGCGTCGCCGGGGCGGGGGCCCGAGCAGAGGAGCCCCAGGGCGCCCCCGGCGAAGGAGTCGAGGAGGGAGAAGCAGGTGCCGGCGCGCGCGTGCAGGTCGAAGCAGACGCCCTTGAGGCGGCACAGGTTGAAGAAGACGCCGTACTGCATCGTCGCGAGGTTCGGGTGCGCCACGTAGTCCAGCGACACGTAGCAGCGCTCCTCCCCCTCCGGCGCCTGCAGCGCCAGCGAGCCCCGCGCGTTCCGCGAGCTCGAGGCCTGCGGCGCGCTCCCGGGGGGCGACCCGCTGGGGCCGGCCTCGGGGCCCTCGGGGCCGGGGGGCGGCGAGGGGGCGAGGGAGCGGGCGGAGGAGGAGGCGGAGGGGGGGCCGGAGGGGGCGGAGGCCGGGGGCAGGGGGATCGGGGGCAGGAGCGGGGCGGCGGGGGGCAGGCGGTAGGAGCCGTCGGCGGGGCTGTAGCGGCCGGCGGTGACGAAGTGGAAGAGGGCGAAGGCGGCCTGGGTGTCGGTGAGGCGCAGGTTGAGGTCGACGGCCCACATGACGAGCCCCGCCCCCTCCGCCTCCCGCAGCGCCAGGAAGTCCACCCCCATGTACCCCACCAGGCCCTTCCCGTGGCACTCCCGCCCGATCGCCAGCGCCGCCTCCCGCACGGCGGCGTGCGGGACGCTCTGCTGCGGGAAGAGGGCGCCGCCGAAGCAGAAGGGGCCGGGCCCGCCGGGGAGGAAGAGCTGCTGGTGGGTGCTCAGGAGGGAGACGGTGCCGTCGGGCTCGACGAGGAGGTTGGCGGAGGGCGAGCCGACGACGACCGGCGGCGCCGCCTCGACGACGCCGCCGACGCGGGCGAGGGTCTCCGCGAAGTGGGCCCAGGAGGGGTAGAGCTCGGGGACGGCCATGGCGGCGCGGCGGGCGAGGGCGCGGGGCAGCTCCTCGGCGAGGCGGCGCACGGCGGCCTCGCGGCGGCCCGGGTGCTCGTACGCCTCCGGCATCCGCCGGTACTCCTCCCGCACCGCCTCGTGCCCCTTCACGTGCGCCACGTCTGGCCCCCCGCGCCCCTCAGGCCGCCGCCGGCGCGCGGGGGCGCGGGGCGCGGGGGCGCGGCGGGGAGGGGGCGGACCGAGGACGGCGTGGCCGCGGCCGCCGAACTCGTCGTCGATCTTGACGAGCCAGCGGGGGACGGCGGGGTGGAGGACCATGAGCTCGGCGAGGCGGGCCACGAGGTCCCGCTCCTCGTAGAGGTCGTGCGCCCCCGGCGCCGTGTTCACGTGCGCCGCCGCGAAGATCCGCTTCGCCCCCGACTTCGTCCCGTAGATCCCCGCCACCGCCGGGTCGGGGCCCAGCACCGGCACCCCCAGCTTCTGCTCCCCCGGCCCCGTCGGCGGCGCGCGGCGGGGCGGCGCGGCCGGGCGGGCGGGCGGGCAGGGGGCGGCGCACGGCGGCGAGCCGGACTTCGTCGGGGCCGACGTGGCCGGGGACGATGTAGGCGGTCTTGCCGCGGATGAAGTTGGCGAGCCGCTTGAGCGCGCGGGGCGAGTAGAGCAGCAGCGTCGTCGTCGAGAAGTGCGCCGGGAAGCGGTGGTGGTTCTCGGGGTAGACGACCTTGATGCGCGCGGGGGCGTCCCGCACGCCGCCCACGGCGAGGAGCTTCTCGTAGTACTGCTGGACGTCGGAGGCGAGCTGGAAGGGGGCGACGTAGACGACCTCCACGAGCGGGTCGCCGGCGTCGCACAGGCGCGACATCTGCGAGTTCTGCCGCACCGCGAAGTTCGTCGTGCTCATCCGCTGCGACTCGTCCCGCGTCAACGACGGCAGGTGGATCACAACCCTGCGCCCCGCCCCCGTCAGCCCCCGCCGGAGCGCCGCGCGGGCGGGCGGGCGGGGGCTCGGACCGGGGCTTGGTCTTGATGGTGGGCCAGGCGCGGTGGAAGTCGGCGGCGAGCTGCTTGAAGGTCGCCGCCTCGAGCGCCCGCGTCGCCGCGATCGCCTCCCGCGTCCGCCGCGCCGCCGCGTACAGCCGCCACCCCAGCTGCCCCCGCCTCAGCCCGGGCGGGGCGGGGCGGGGCGGGGCGGGGCGGGGCGGACCTGGATGCGGCGGGCGGCGCGCTGGCGGCGCTGCCCCTCCTCGTACTCGCGGCGGGTGACGAACATGCGCCAGGTCGCCTGCATGGCGGCCGCCGCCCGCTCCTTCCCGTTGTTGCCCTTGAAGCGCCGCCCGGGGAGCTTGCTGAGCTGCGGCAGCTGGTCGGCGTTCTTCACGCAGGCGACGAGCTCCGCGACGGTCGGCGCCCGCAGGTCGTCCGTCGCGAGCTCCGCCAGCGCCTTCCCGTCCACGTACGCCGCGAACACTGCGGGGGCGTCAGAGAGGGCGCGCCGCGCGCGGGGCGGGCCGGGGCGCGCCGTGGTGCTCGGCCATGATGCGCTCGAGGCGGCCGATGGCGGCGGCGATGGGCCCCCACGCGTGCGCGTACGTGCGCCGGTAGGAGACGAACTCCGGGGTGGAGTCGAGGGTGCGCCCCTTGCGGATGATGAACTCGTGCAGGCTGTACTGGTCCATCAGCGCGTCGTAGCCCCGCGCCTCGGCGCGCTCCTCCTCGCGCGGGGCGGGCGGCGGGTTCGGGGCGATGCCGCCGGGTGCGTCGACGGTGGCGGTGGCGAGGGTGGCCTGCTTGCGCTCCGGGGGAGGGCGGCGCTTGGCGGCGCCCTTGGCGTCGGCGAGATCGAGGCGGACGGCGTTGAAGTTGAAGGCGCCCGGCGAGAGCAGCACCTCCCCCCGCTCGAACTGCTCGTACCTGCCCCCGCCCTCAGCCCCGCTGCATGTACTCCGCCGCCGCGCCGGGCCGGGGCCCGGGCGGGGGCGCGCGGGGCCGGGGCGCACCACTCGTGGTAGGTGGCGGGGGCGGCGGACATGATGGCGGGTGCGCGCGTGAAGGCGAGCGTCAGGTCGGCGCTCGGGTGCAGGTAGCCGCGGTTCACCAGGTGCAGCAGGCCCTTCCCCAGCTCCTCCTCCGGCACCGGTGGCGGCGGCGCCGTCGGGTCCTTCCGGCCGACGGCCGGCAGCCCGCCGGCGGAGCTCAGCTTGCCCGTCGCGAGCCGCTTGCGGTCGAGCCGGACGCGGCCCACGGCCCGCACGCCGCCCGTCTCCCGCGCCGCCGGCACCCCGAAGCGCTCGAGGAGGAACGCCCGCGCGTTCTCCCCCGTCGGGTTCCGTAGCATCTGCGGCGCCGCCCCGTCAGCCGCCCTGCCGGCCCCGCCAGCCGCCGCTGCAAACCTCCCGCAGGGCGACCTCGTCCCGGGGCCGGGGCCTCCGCAGCAGCGGCCGCGGGCCCCGCGCCGTGCTCGGCCCCGCCTGCGGGCCGTAGTCCTGCTCCGACGGGCTGGCCTCCCTCCGCAGCGACTGGCTCTTGGGCGTGCTTTCCCGGATCATCGGCAGCGTCGTGACATTGTCGTCCACCACAGTCTGCAGGACCGCCTCCGCCTACCATGCGCTGTTAGCGGCGGCGGGGCGGGCGGGGCGGGGCGGGCGCGCCTTTGCCCGCAGGTCCGACTCCGCCCGCTCGATAATGGACTCGAGGGCGCTGACATCGGGCTGCGACCCCGGCTGGATCGTTGAGCGGATCGTCTTGAGCTCATTTTGGACTTGTAGCAGGAGCTTGCCGATGTCGGCAGCGTGCTTGTTGAGCTCCAGGTCTGGCATGGTGGCCACCCTGTCTCCAGATTCCGGCGGCTGCCGCTAGCTGCTGCCCTACGACCGGCTGTGCGCCAGACCGGAAATAGAGCCGTCAGCTAGGCCTTGGCAAGGCTCTAACGCAACTACTGCAACTCTTGCGGTCAGGCCGCGCTCCCCGCTTGTGCGAGCGGCCGGCCAGTAAAGTCGTTTTGCCGTACCCGAAATCCGATTATTCCTCTACCCAACTTCTGAACTTGCCGCTTCCTCGGCCGCTCTCGGAGCTCGTACGAATAGCGTTACACGGCCGGCTAGCTTTGTACTGACTGCAAGCCAGCCGCCCCCGATGCCCGCCCGGGCCGGATTCGCGTCGCCGGGCGCGCCTCCCCGCAATTGCAGCAGAGCGCTGCCATGCGGATCGGCAGCACCAGCGCTAGCGCTAGGAAGTGCTAGCGCGTCCGCGCTGTGCGAGCTCTCGAACGGGCTGCCCGCGTCGGCTGCCAGCCAGCGCCGCCATCGGCATGTCATTCAGCACAGATCATTCTTCGCCGGCAGCCGAGTGCGGTTGGACGCCCGTCACCGTCCGTCTAGAAGGTGAGCGCCGTCTGCGTGGGGCCGTCCGGGGGTGGGGCGCGGGTAATCCGCCTGTCAGGTTCCAGATCGACGGCGGCGTCGACGCCCAGATCGCACGCTGCGAGGCGACGGAGCCCAGCGGCTCCGGATCGGCCGCGGCAGCAACGGCCGCGGCAAAGCCGACGTTGCGGGATCACCTCTTCGAAATCCTGGGCCTCGATCCGGGCCAGGGCTTCTCGTCGGAAGGCAGCAGCTCGTCGGACATCGAGCTCGTCACCTCGTTCCTTGGCAAGTATCTGTGGCCGGCGCACCGGGCGGGGGTGCGGGTGCGCGTGGTGCTGGCGGCGGTGCTGCTGCTCGCCTCGAGCGCCCTCGGCGTCTGCGTGCCGCTGCTCGTCAAGCGCCTCGTCGACCGCCTCACCGTGTCCGGCGCGGCCGCCGGCCCGCTGGCGCTGCCCGTGGGCCTGCTGCTGGCCTTCTACGGGACGAAGCTGGTGCAGGTGTGCTGCCAGGAGGGCCGCCTCTACTGCCTCAGCTCGGTGATCCAGCGCGCCACGCGCCTCGTCTCCCGCGACCTCTTCGCCCACCTCCTCGACGTCGACCTCTCGCGCGCCCGCCCCGCCCCGCGCCCCCGGCCCCCCGCTCACCCCGCCGCCCCCGCAGCTACCACGTCGAGCGCCAGACGGGCGCCCTCGCGCAGACCCTCGACCGCGGCTGCCGGTGCCGCCCCCGCCCCTCCCCGCGCCCCCGCCCCGCTCGCTCCGCGCTGCCGCTGAGGCCGCCGCCTGCCTTGCAGGGCCATCTCTCAGTTTCTCGAGGTACCTCCCCCGCTGCCCCACCCGCCGGCGCGGGGCGACGGGGCGGGGCGCAGGCGGCGCTCTCGACGTGGGTGCCGGCCGTCATCGAGTCCTCCCTCGTCTTCACCCTCCTCTTCTTCCGCTACGGGGCCCGCCCCCGCCCCCGCCGCCCCGCCCGCCCGGCCCCGCTGAGCGCCCCGCAGGCGCGCTACGCCCTCACCTCCCTCCTCTTCCTCACCGCCTACACCGTGTGGACCGTCACCATCATCGACTGGCGCGTCCGAATCCGCAAGGTGCGCCCCCCGCCGCCGCCGCCGCCGCGCGGGCGGGGCGCGACGGGCCGGCAGCGTATGAACAAAGCGGAGGAGCGGGCGTCGGCGAAGCTGGTGGACTCGGTGATCAACGTGGAGGGCGTCAAGCTCTTCACGAACGAGCGCCTCGAGGCCGAGGCCTACGAGGCCGAGCTCCGCGCCTACGAGCGCGCCGCCCTCGTCCGCCCCCGCCGCCCCGCCCCCCGCGCCGGGCGCCCCCGACGGGCGAGCGCGCTCAGATCTCGACCCGCTCTGTGAACCTCCTCAACGCCGGGCAGGCCCGCCCCGCCCCGCCCCGCCCCGCGCCAGCCCCGCCCGCTCCGGGCCCGACGCGGGGGCGCAGGGCCTCCTCAACGCGACCGGCCTCATCGCCGTCCTCGCCATGGCCTCCCAGGGGGTCCGCCCCCCGGCCCCCGCCCCGGCCCCGCCCCGGCCCCGCCTGCGCGCCGGCGAGCCTGGCGCGCAGGTGGTGAGCGGGCGGATGTCGGTGGGGGACCTCGTCGCGATCAACGGGCTCCTCACGCAGCTCTACCTGCCCCTCGAATACGCGCGCCCCCGCCCGCCGCCCGCCCCTCGCTGCGCGTCGAGCGGGGCGCGGGGGCAGCTGGGGTGGGCGTGGCGGGAGATGCGGCAGGCGCTGATCGACCTGCGGCGGCTGATCGCGCTGACGGAGCTGCCGGCGGCGGACACGGAGGCCGGCGTCGAGCTCGAGGTCACCACCGGCCTCGTCGAGTTCCACGAGGCGCGCCCGCCCCCGCCCCGCCCCCCCGCCGCCGCCGCCCCCGCCTGAGGAGGCGCAGGTGTGCTTCTCGTACCCGAACGGGCGGCGGGTGCTCGACCGCGTCTCCTTCGCCGTGCGCCCCGGGACGACCACCGCCATCGTCGGGCCCACCGGGAGCGGGAAGAGCACGGCACGCGCCCCGCCCCGCCCCGCCCCGCCCCGCCCCGCCCCGCCGACGAGCGGCCTGCAGGTGCTGAAGCTGCTCTTCCGCCTGTTCGAGCCGTCGTCGGGCGCCGTGCGCATCGACGGCACCGACATCCGCGACGGTGCGCGCGGCGGGCCGCGCCGCGCCGCGCCGCGCACCGCTGAGGGGCGGGCAGCGCGGCTCTCGTCGCTGCGCGGCCGCGTGGGGGTCGTCCCGCAGGACTGCGCCCTCTTCAACGAGTCCATCGCCTACAACGCCCGCCCCGCCCCCGCCCCGCCCCGCCCCCGCGCATCCGCCTGACGCGGAGCGGCAGGTGCGGTACGGGCGGCCGTCGGCGACGGAGGAGGAGGTGCGCGAGGCGGAGCGCGCCGCACAGCTCACCCAGGCCCTCGTCCGCCCCGCCCCGCCCCGCCCCGCCCCGCCCGCTGCCGCCCTGAGCGCCCGCCCCAGTCCCGCTTCCCCCTCGGCGACGCCACCATCGTCGGGTGCGCGCCCACGCGCCAGACTCGCCCCGCCCCCGATCCGTGACTCCGGGCGGGCGCAGGGAGCGCGGCGCGAAGCTCAGCGGCGGCGAGAAGCAGCGGGTGCGGGGCCCGCGGTGGCCCGCCCCTCCCGCCCCCTCTGACCGCCCGGGTTCCGTCGCGGCCCCCCAGGTCGCCATCGCGCGGACGCTGCTGAAGGTGCGGGCGGGCGGGGGCCGAGGGCTGGGGGGCCGGGGCCGACGGGGCGGGCAGAACCCGCCGATCCTGCTGCTGGACGAGGCGACTGCGGCGCTCGACAGCGCCACCGAGCGCGCCATCGTCCGCGAGCTCAAGGCCCGCCCCGCCCCGCCCCGCCCCGCCCGCCGCCGGCGGCCGACGCGGCTGGGCAGGCGCTGGCGGCGCACCGGACGACGCTGGTGGTGGCCCACCGCCTCGCCACCATTAAGGACGCCGACGAGGCGCGCGCCCCGCCCGCCCTCCCCGCCCCTCCCCCTGAGGCGGCGCAGATCATCGTGCTCGAGGCCGGCCGCATCGTCGAGCGCGGCTCCCACGACGAGGCCCGCCCCGCCCCGCCCCGCGCCGCCCCGCCCCCGCCGGCCTAACGCCGGCCCGCAGCTGCTCGCCCGCAACGGCCTCTACCACTCCATGTGGCGGCGCCAGAAGGGGGCGCCCCCCTCCATGCCCCCCCTCCTCAACAGCACGCCCCCCAACCCCAGCGCCTCCGGCCCCGCCCCCTCCGGCTCCCCCCGATGACACCGCCCCGGGCCCCTCCGGGCGGCCCGCGCGGAGCTCTCCTGCCGCGCCCCGCCACGCGGCTCAGGGCCCCCGCCGCTCTCTGGCTCCACTTTCTCTCCTTTCAGCGGCCGCGCTTCTTTAATTTGATCCTGACCAGGCGCATGCGTATGTACAGTCAAGTCTGTTTCATTGAAAGGCACCGGTGGGAAGGGCGCGGCGCTATGGCGCGGGCCCCGCGGCGGCGGCGGCGGCGGCGGGCTCGGGCGGGGGCGGGCGGCGGGGGCGGGGTGCGGGGCGGGCGGGGCGGGGCGGGCGGCGAAGAGGCGTAGTTGACGTCGAGGCCGTCGGTGGCGCGCCAGCGGTTGAGCAGCGGGTTGTAGGCCATCCCCGCCGCCCGCCGCACCTCGAGGCCGGCGCGGCGGAGCTCGGCGGTGAGCTCGTCGGGGCGCACGAAGCGGCGCCAGTCGTGGGTGCCGCGGGGGACGAGCCCCGCCACATACTCCGCCGCCACGATCGCCAGCGCGAACGAGAGCGGCGTCCGGCTGATCGTCGTCACCGCCACGCCCCGCCCGGCTGCCCCCGCCCGCCCCGCTCGTCCCCGGCGGCGGCGCCGGCGCGGGGCGCGGGCGCGGGGCGGACCCGGACGAGGGCGGCGAGGGTGGCGACGAAGGCGGGGACGTTGAGCACGTGCTCCAGCACCTCGCTGCACACCACCGCGTCGAACACCGCCCCTCCCCCGCCACCTCCTCTGCCGCCGCCCCGTCCGCCCCGCCCGGCGCTGGGGCGGCGCGAGCGCGGCGAACCGGCGGTGGTCTGCCTGTACACGAGGCGCTCGGCGATGTCGGGCTGGGCCTCGGCGTGCGCCCGCGCCATCTCCACGCTCGCCGGCGTCGCGTCGATCCCCGTCACGTGCGCCCCGAGCCGCGCCAGCGGCTGCGCGCCCCGGGCCCTTAGCGCCGGGCGTGCGAGCGGGAGCGACGCGGCGCGCCTCGGCGAGGATGCCACCGCCGCAGCCGACGTCGAGGATGCGCACGCCGTCGAGCGGCCTGGCGGCTCCCGAGGAGCGCGGCAGGTCCAGCTGTGCCTGCAGGCCGGCGACGATGAACGGGACCCGCACTTCGTTCATCGAGTGCAGGCCGCGGGCGGGCCCGTCCGCCGCCCACCAGTTCCGCGCCTGCTCTGTAAACTTCCTAACCTCCTCGTGGTCGACCGACGTGCTGCGCGCCAAGGCCGTCAAGGCTCGCGCCGCTGCGAGCGCACGCAAGGCGCACCTCAGCTGCCGGCGCAGGCACGGGGGCCTGTGCAGGGCGACCCGCGACGCCGCCAGCATCTCGTCTGCTGTGTCGAGTCGCTGCTTGGGCTGCCAGAACGCGACGCTCAGCTTGGCGGGGTACCGGGACTCAAGAAGAAGCCCGGCCCAGCCAAACCGGCCCAGCCATGGCGGCGCGTGCCGCGCTGGCCCTACTCGCCCTGCTGGCGCTGGGCGCGGCGGCGGCGGCGGACGAGGGCGCGGCGGACACCGCGGCCGACGGCTCGGGCGAAGCCGTGGCGCTGCAGGCGAGCGACGCGATCTACAGTTTCTTCGGGCAGTCCGCCAGCGTGAACAACTGGGCCGTGATCGTGCGCTCGCCCGGGCGCGGCTTGCGGGGCGCTACAGCGGCCGAGCGCGCGGCGCAGGTCTGCACGTCGCGGTTCTGGTTCAACTACAGGCACGTGGCGAACGCGCTGTCGATCTACTACACGGTGAAGCGGCTGGGGATCCCCGACAGCCAGATCATTCTGATGCTCTCGGACGACATGGCGTGCAACGCGCGGAACGGGCGCTTCGGGGAGATCTTCAACGACGACGCGCACTCGCTGAACCTCTACACGGACGACGCGGAGGTCGACTACCGCGGCTACGACGTCACCGTCGAGAACTTCGTCCGCCTCATCCAGGGCCCGCCCCGCCGCCCCCGCCCCGCCCCGCCCCGCCCCGCGCCGACGCGGGGGCGCGCGCAGGGCGGCACACGGCGGACGTGCCGCGGTCGAAGCGACTGCTGACGGACCGGCACTCGAAAGTGCTCCTCTTCATGACCGGCCACGGCGGCGACGAGTTCCTCAAGTTCCAGGCCCGCCCGCCCGCCCGCCCGCCCGCCCCGCGGCGCGACGCCCGAGCTGGCGGCAGGACGTGGAGGAGATCCACAGCTGGGACATCGCCGACGCCCTCGAGCAGGCCCGCCAGGCCGGCCGGTCCGCCCCGCCCCGCCCCCGCCCCGCCCGCCGGCCCCCGCCGAGGCGGGCGGCAGCTACGGGGAGGTGCTCTTCGTGTCGGACACCTGCCAGGCCGCCACCCTTGCCAAGCACGTGCGCCGGCCCCGCCCCGCCCCGCCCCGCCCCGCGCCGTGCCCGCCCGATCCGAGGGGTTTCGCAGATGTACTCGCCGGGCGTGCTCTCGATCGGGTCGTCGCAGCTGGGCCAGTCGTCGTACTCGTACAACAACGACGCGCGCCTCGGCCTCTCCACAGTCGACCGCTTCACCTACCACACCCTCAACGTGCCCCCTGCCCCTCGCCCCGCCCCGCCCTTCTCCCCCGCCCCGACGCGGCCCGCGCAGTTCTTCTCCTCCGTCAACATCGACTCCCGTGACACCCTCGCCCAGCTCGTGCGGCCCCGCCCCGCCCCGCCCGCCCCTTGTCCCCCCCTGACCGCCCCCAGTTCACCTCCTACGACCCCGGCTTCCTCCACTCCACCCCCGAGTACCGCACGGACCTGTACCCCCGCCGCATCGACCAGGCGCGCGCGCCCCCGCCCCCTCGCCGGGCCCGGGCCCGGCGCGACGGGCGGGCAGGTGCTCGTCACCGAGTTCTTCGGCTCCGTCACCTCCCTGGAGATCATGCCCTTCGCGTACCCCGCCCGCCCCGCCCCCGCGCCGCCCCGGCCCCGCGCCCACGCCGGCGGCGTCGCTACCGCGGCGGCCGCGGCGGCCGCCGCCGTTCGTGGAGCCGCTGGAGCTCTTCTCGGGGCCGACGGTGTTCGCGATGTGCGCGGTGGCGGCGCTGGCGCTGGGCCCCGAGCTCCTCGCCTACCTCCGCACCGCCGCCGCCGACTTCAAGGCCCTCGCCGACCCCGGGCCCAAGCTGCCCCACTGAGCCCCCGGCCCCGGCCCCCGCCCCTGCCCCCGCCCCCTCCACTCTCAACAGCATAGCGTAGAATACAGGACATCCCCGCTCGCCATTAGGGGTGCCCGCCGGGGCTTGGACCCGCGCTCTGCGGCCGCGCAGGCCCCGCGCTCGCCGGCCGGCCGGGCGCGGCGCTCTGCGGCCGGCCCGGGGCGGCGCTCTGGGGCCGGCTGGGGTTGGCGTTGGGGGCGTGGGCGGGGCCGGCGGGGGAGACGGGGGCGGGGGCGCCGCGGGTGACGAGGGCGAGGGCGCGGGCCGGGGAGAAGCCCTTGAAGTGCGCCGCCGAGACCGCCGTCGTCTCCCGCACCTCCCGCCGCTGGCTCTGCCCCCGCCCTCAGAGCCCGCCCCCCGCCCCGCCCCCGCCACGCCGGCCCGCGCACCTGGCTCCACTGAATCATCCGCCGGATCTCCCGCTGCTTGCGGCCCGTTCCGCCCTGCGCGGCGGCTCGCTCGGGGCGGGGCGGCGGGGCGGGGGGAGGGGCGGGGCGGGGGCGGCGGACCCAGGGCTGGAAGGAGTAGCGGGTGTCGGAGCCCGGGAGGGGCTCCGGGGGCGGGGGCGGGTGGAAGGAGAGGGCGCTGGTGGCCGAGAGGTAGGCCTTGTACCCGTTGCTGGGGTACCGCGAGCCGACGTCCGACCGCGAGACGAGCAGCTCGCGCCGCTGCGCCACCTCGCGCGGCCCCGGCGCCGCCGACGTCGGCCGCCGCCTGGCCCCCCGCGTCGGACCGTGACCGGGGAGTAGAGACGGCTCTCGCTCGGGGCTGTGGGGGCGCACCGGGCGAGGGGGAGGTCGGCGGCGGGCCCCGTGCGGGCGATGAGCTCCTGGACGCTGTGCTTGCGCATGAGCGCGCTCGTCTCCATCGACGGCAGCGGCGCCGGCTGCCCGTGCACCGCCAGCAGCACGTCTCTGGCCCCGCCGTCGGCCCCAAGCCGCGCGCGAGTCGCACGGCGGCGAACCTGAACGAAAGGTCCAAAGAGCGCGTGGTCGAGTCGGGCAGGACGGGGATCCCGGCGAGGTCCGGCTGGCTTCGCGAGAGAGCCGCGCTGCCGGGCCTCAGCCCCCGCGGGCCCGCAGAGCCCGGCCTTGACCAGCTCGTCGAGACCCAGCGCGGGGCGGGCACGACGGGCAGCGGCGAGGCGAGGAATGGCTCGTGGTCGAGCAGATCCAGCAGCGGGTCGTCGTCCAGCAGCGGTTCGTTGGCTTCCGCGGGCGGCGCTGCACCGGCCGCATCCCAGGAGTGCTCGGCAAGAACTGCGGCCATTCCTGGACGGGGGCAGTCGCCGGCTTGGGTCGGCTTTGGCCACTTAGACGGCTTCTTTGATGCGTATAGCTAACGGGGAAGCGTTGAGAATCCTGCCACGCTGGCCTCAGCGCTCGGAAGCAGCGCTCGTTGAGCTAGGGGCAAGCTTCTCAAGCGAGATCGTGCACTTTCGCCCCGCCACCTGGAATCGTGCTGTTGTCTGCCTGGAATGCTTTGCGCTGCTTGTTTTTGGCTTCCGAAAGTTCTTTTGGCTCCCGCAATGCGGGTTCGATTCCTGGTCCGAGGTTTCACCTATGGCGCCGGCCGGCCGCCGGCCGCCGGCCGGCAGCCGCCGCGGCGCGGCCACAGTGCGCGCGCAGTTCTGATGGCGCATACTCCTTCCCCTGTCCATCTCTCAACTGCAGGCCTCTTTAGGAGCGCGGCGCCATCAGAGCGCTAGCTACATAGCGCATCCGGCCAGCGCGCGCCAATAGCAACAGACTCTGAGAGCGGCAGGCTAACTCGGGGAATTGCGACGAGGGGCTACAGGGGCGCTAGCAGGTGAGGGGCTCGCGGGCGGGGGCCGGGGGCAGGGGCACGGGGAGGAGGGCGGCGGCGAGGCGGGCGGCGGCGTGGGAGAGGTCGGCGATGTCGGCGTTCTTGGCGTCGAAGAGCACGAGCAGCTCCCGCGCCCCGCTCCGCCGCGCCAGCGCCCACGCCCCGCCCCGCGTCTTCACGCACGCCTCCTCCACCGCCCCGCCCCGGCCCCTGCCCGCCCCGCCCCGCCACGGGGGTCACGCAGCCGCCGAGCGACGGGCGCGGGGCGCGGGGCGCGGGGCGGGGCACCGGACGTCGCGGAGGAGCTCGTCGGCCACGCGCGCGAGCTCCGCCGGCGCCGCCGGCGCGGCGGGGGCCTCCGCGGGGCTGTGCCGCGGGCCCCGCGGCAGCGAGGTCACCAGCACCCGCCGCTCGTGGTCCACGAACACGAAGCGCGAGCCGCCCCCGGCCCTGCCGCGAGCTGTAGCCGCGCTCCAGGGGGAGGCGGGGGGCGGGGCCGCACCCGGGGCGGAGGCGGGGAGGGCGTAGGGGACGGGGCAGGCGCGGGCGAGGGCGGCGTTGAGGGGCCCGAGCTGTGCCGCCATCCCCTCCCTGCGCCCCGCCCGCCTCGGCCGGGTCCCCGCAAGTGGGCGGGGCGGGAGGCGGGCGGGGGGGCGGACCCGAGGGCGACGACCTCGGCGTCGGAGGCGCGGCCCTCGACCACGAGCAGCGCCGTCGTCCGCCCGTGCTGCCCCCGCACCCGCCCCGTCGCAGGCCGCGGGGCGGGGCGGGGCGGGGCGGGGCGGGGGCGGACGGTGAAGACGAGGAAGGAGTGGGAGGGGCGGGCCCCATGGCGGAGGGGAGGTGGAGGGCCGGCTGCAGCGCCCCCGCCACCAGCTCCTCCCGCCCCGCCCCGTCCCTCCCCCGCAGCGACACCCTGCAACCCCGCGTCGGGCCCCGCCCGCGCGCGGCGGGGTGCCGGCGCGCGCACAGCAGGCGGTGGTCCGAGGGGGCGAGGGTGCCGAGCGGCGCCTGCATCGAGCGGGGCGCGGAGCCGGCCTGCGGGGGCGCGCGTGGGCGGCGTGGCGTGCGGTGCGGTGCGGGGCAGGCGGGCGGGGCGGACCGGGGGCCAGCGGAGGCACCAGGAGGCGTAGAGGTGGAGGGCGTGAAGGTCGTCGGCCGGCAAGTCGCTCCACGCCACCGCCTCGTCCAGCAGCACCGCCCCGCCCCGCACACCCTGCCCCGCCCGCAGGCCGCCCCCGTCGGCCCCGCGGCGGGGCGGGGAGGGGCGGGCGGGGCGGACGGGGACGGCGGCCTGGGCCCAGTTGAAGGCGGACTGGGCAGCGAGGTACTCTCCGCGCTCCACCGGCACGTGCGGCACCGCTGCCGGCCCCGTCGCCTCGCGGGGAGGGCCAGGGCGGGGGCCGGGGCGGGGCGGGCACCGTCGAAGGCGTCGAGGAGGGTGAAGGCGGCGGTGCGGGCGAGCCCGACGAAGTGCGAGAGGAACGTCCCCAGCCGGCCCCGCAGCGCCGCCACGTTCCCGCCCGCCCCCGCCACCACGTCCCCGCACCGCCCGTTGAAGAGCTGCCCCGCGCTCAGCGGCGCCGCGCCGCGGCGGGGCGGCGGCGGCGGGGGCGGGCGCGTGCCGTGAAGAGCGTGTAGGCCTGGTGCAGGATGAGGACCGCCGAGTCGGGCACGCCGCCCTCGCCCGCCCCCGCCAGCCGCAGCGCCTGCCGGCTCGGTCGCGGGGCGCGCGCCGGGCCCGCGCGGGCGCACGGGCACACCATCGACATGCAGATGGTGCCCTCGCACTGGTTGAAAAGGTACAGCAGCTTCTCCGTCCGCACCGCCCGGCACGGCCGCTCCGAGAACGACCTGCGCCGCCGGGTCGGCGACGCGCAGGCCCCGCTGGGCTCGAGCGGCGCAGACGGACCCCGCGAAGCCGCGCAGGCCCATGCTAACGCCGACGTTGCGGAGCTGGTCTGCGAGCGGCGCGTCCTCCGGGAAGTGGTACAGAACGCGCTCCTCCTCGTCCTCCTCGCGGCGGCCGAGCGCTTCATCGTACACGACCAGGTGCGCGATGAGCGCCCCGATCGTGCACGCCGCCATTCCGGGGCTCCGGAACGCGCTGGCCCGCCGCGCTGGCTTGCAGAGCTGGTCTTGCAGAGTCGCGCTCAACGTTGCCGCCACGCGTACGCCACGCGAGTCAAAGGACGGACCTGGGCGGACCAGGGCGGTGCAGGCCGGGGTACCTGAAGGCCAAGTTCGATGCGCGACGAGCCCGTGAGCAAGCGGACGAGGCTCTCTATTGCGAGGGCTTCGGATTCCCAGCTGAAATCAGCGCCGGCGGCGGCGTCGCCGGCGCCGGCGTCGCCGGCGGCGGTGAGACAATTTGAATTGTCGCGCACACCCCCTCTGACTCTCCTCTCACACGCAGGCGCCGGCGGTCTTATATCGCGAGTACGATGACGAGTACCGCGACTACGAGCAGCACAGCAGCCCGGGCGCCGTGGCCGACGATGTGCTCGCCAAAATCTTCTCGCTCCTCGAAGCACGCGACCTGCGCGCTGCGAGCGCTGTCTGCCGGAGGTGGAGAGCAGTCGCTTGCTCTCCCGATCTGAATCCCATGCTCACTTTGTGGTGCGTCCATTTCACGTTGCTCTCATCAAATCGCAGATCGCTGATGCCTCGGCGCGCGCGCAGGGTGGTCGCAGACGTCCAGCAATGGCAGGATGAAGAAGTTCAGCGTGCGGCAGCGCGGCGGTCCGGCGGCTGGCCGACGCCGCGGGGGTGCCAGCCGCCAGCGTACTTGGGGATCCGTCCGCTGTCCGTTCAGGAGGCGATCGCGCTCGTGCAGGCACCACGCTTCGCTGGGCTTCGTTGTCTCTATCTCTACGCGTCCAGCCTGGTCCCTAGACCGACCAAGTCGACGCCTGAGCTCACGCTGTGGAGAGTGATGCGAGCCGCCCCGCCCTCGCTGCAGACTCTCGTCGTTCATGTCAAGACGTACACGATCCTGCGCTCTTTGAGGCTCGCCGAGTCTGCCCCCGGCCTCCGCGACCTTTTCATCGGAGGCGTCGACGAGTGCTCGACCAATGTGAGTCCGCCTGCGGCCGCCCAGCCCTTTCGCTAACCCCCCTTACCCTTCGTTTCGCTCATGCATCCCGCCTGTGGGTTATCATCGGCTCCATCGGCGCGGGCGGCAAGCACTTGGCCATTGAGCGGCTCGGCACGCACATGAAAGACCTGTTGTCTGGCGAGGGCCAAGACGCGCGCGCCCTCGTCGCCGCCCTCCCCGCGCTGCGGCGCATCCGTAGCGCCGTCCTCGACGCCGCGTCCACGGGCGTGCTGGCCGCGGGCGGCGTGAGCTGCCAGAGCGTCCACATCCGCAGAGCAGCGCGCCCGGGCTTCCTCAGTGATCCAGCCCTCGTGATGGACCTGGCGGACCCGGCGGCCCTGACCTCGCTCCTAACTGTGCATCGCCCTCTGGAGTACGGGGCGCTCCCCGCCGCGGTGGATCGCTTCAGGGCCGAGTTGTTCCTTCTCAAGTGCCGCCTCCCGCTCGAGTGGCCTGTCGGGGCCCTTCAGGGCGTCCGCAGGTGCGCCCCGGCCCCTCCGACCCCCTGTCCCGCGTCACGAGCTTTTCTGCAATCGCAGTCTTAAGCTGGAACGCTGCCGCCTCACCCCCGATGTGCTGCGCGCGCTCCGGGGTGCGTACACGCGCATGCGCCGCCTCAGAAGTCACCGAACTGCCCCGAGCCCTGCGGCTGACCAGAGACGCCACATATGCAGAAGCGGCGTTCATTCAGGGCGTGAAAAAGCTCGAGATCTGGGGCTGGAGCACTGATCTGGTGCTCTTCTCTCCCGGTACGCCCTGCCTGACACCCTATCTTGGAAAATGCGAGCTCATCCCGCGCAGGCGATCTCGTGGCGCTGCTCTCCGTGCTGCGCCGAGGGGCGCACGCCTCCCTGTTCCTACCCGACAAGTGGGGGGAGTACCCCGCGCTGCTCGACGCCCTCGCCGCCTCGCCCCAGCTCCTGCGCGACGTCGACATCTTCTGCAACGTCTGGAGCGGGAAGCCGGGGCCGCTGGTGGAGGCCCACCAGCGCTTCCAGGCCGCGCAGGCGCGTCCCGTCGGTGCCCGTGCTTGCCCTGCCCCTTCTCCTGACCCTCGCATGCAGCGCCAGGCCCGGGGACGCTAGCATGCCCTCCACTCTCTTGGAGAGGCATGCGCACAATGCTTTCTCGCGCCCCGCCGGGCCCTGCCTCCTTGCGAATTTTTTTGAAGGGCCTCTTTATTGTGTGCAAGCCTGCCCCGCCACGGCTGCGGGGGGCATGGCACGCGCAGGGGGTTGGGGACCGGCACGGCGGGGGAGAAGGAGCCCGGAGCCTAGCTATCGGAGGCCCGCCGGGCCGGCCCTGCTCAGCTTGCCGCAGTGCTCAAGGTTTCAATTCTTGGCCAGCTTGAATTGACGGTTTTGAATTCAGTTTCATGACTCATGATCAGTGATCATGATCCGATGATCATGACCGTGATGACCAGGAAGCCTCGAGCTCGAGCACTGTGCCACGGTGCATGCGGCATGGCCAACTTGGCCTGCATGCGCAAGTTGGCAAGCTTCCGAAGTTCAACGGTTCCGAAGTTCCGAGGCCGCCGGCCGGCGGCCGCGGGCCGCGGCCGGCGGGCGGGCCCCGGGGGGCTTCACTGCCGGCGCCCGGCGCCACTGGAGTCAAGCCTTGAAGGCTTGCAAATCAACTTCTAACCCGTGACCAGTAAATCATCAAGGAGCCTCGTCGCCGGGCCAAGAGAATCGATATCGGACTCGGGAGTAACTGAGTCATGCATCGTCCGACGGTCATGGCATGGCATCCGATGATCATGGCATGGCAGCGACTCGGCGACCCACTGCCAGGCTGCCAGGCCGGGCTGGGCCAGGACTCTCCGGGAATCATTGAATGGCCGAGGATCCATGATCAGATCAGGCCACCCTAATCATTCATGATTGATAGCCCCGGGCCCGGGGCCCCCCGCATCGCCGAGTCGCCGAGTCGCCCAGATCCGATGATCATTGATGGCCCCGGGCTCGGGGGGGATCAAAGTTACACTTGAAACATGATTCTCTGACTCAGTGGATCATGAGTCAAGGACTATGATTCCGAATTCGGGTGCAAAATGCATTCTGGAACTAGAGATGGGCGCCGCGCGGCCCGGCGAGGCGCTTATGATCAGGTACCGCCGCGGCGGCCAGCGGGGCCGCGCTGCGGGGTGGTCCAGACGTGGGTCGGGGGCAGGACGACGGTGCGCGCGGGGTCCGGCGGGCCCGAGATCTGCTCCGAGGTGGCGGGGTACGGCACGGCGGGGAGGGGCACGCCGGCGCCCCCCGCGGGCCCGGCCGGCTCCGGGGGCGGGGAGGCCGGGGCGGGCGGGGAGAGGGCGAGGCGGCCGCGGAGGGCGGCGGCGGCGGCCTGGGCGGAGCGCAGGTCCTCGGGGTCCGAGATGGAGCCCGAGCGCCGCGCGGGGAAGGTCAGCACCGCCGCCGCCTCGGCGGCGCCGGCGGTGCGGCGGGCGGCGGGGTCGGGCGGGGCGGGGCTCGGGGCGGGGGTGGCCCCCGTGGGGGCGCCGACGTGGCGGGGGATGGTGAGGGAGATGAGGAAGCAGGCGGCGTAGATGGCGAACTCGGCGACGAAGATGAGCTGCGGGGCGCGGGCGCGCAGGGAGGCGGAGAAGAGGGCGCCGAGGAGGCCCGGGGCGGCGGCCTTGGCGAGGGCGGCGAGGGACTCGGCGACGCCCTGCACGAGGCCCTGGCACTCCCGCGGGGCCGCGTGCGAGAGCATGGCGCCCAGCAGGGGGAAGCCCATGATCCAGCCCAGCCCGAAGAAGGTGGAGGCGGCGAGGAGGACGGCGTAGGAGAGGGCCCAGGGGCGGCGCTCGGGGGGCACCCCCAGGGAGAAGGGCATCGCCTCGAGGACGAGGAGGAGGCAGCCGCAGAAGAAGCAGAGGAGGCCGGCCTGGTAGAGGCGGCGCAGGCCGTGCCGCACCAGCAGCCGCTCGAAGAAGAAGAGCCGGTACACGAACCCCACCAGCCTGCCCCGCACGTACCCCCTAAGCTGGGGAGGGGGGGAGAGATGGGGGGGAAGGACGTGGGCACCCGTTGTAGCCCCAGGCGAAGCCGACGGCGAAGGGGGTGAAGGCGAGGCCCCGGGAGTGGAGCGGGGCGAGGGGGTACAGCACGAGCCCCAGCATCGAGCCGCCGTACGAGAAGGCCTGAGGGGCAGAGGGGGGCTCAGGCAGGGGGGGGGGGGGGTAGGCGGGTAGGCGGAGCTCGCCTGGAGGAAGTAGATGGCGTTGAGGCGGAGGAGGACGGGGTCGCGGACGACCACCCCGAGGCCCCGCCACAGCGTCCCGAAGATCGAGCCCAGCGCCGAGCCGAGGGCGGCGGGGGTGACGGGGCGGCGGGAGCCGTCGGCGGCGCGGCGGGACTCCGGGAGGGCGAGGAGGAGGGCGGCGAGGAGGGCGACGAAGGGCAGGCTCCCCAGCGCGAAGATCAGCGCGTACCCGCTCCCCGACGCCGCGTGGATCCGCCTGCGCCGCCGCGTCAGAAAGGACGGGCGGAGCGGGGCGGAACGGGGCGGGGCGGGGCGGGGCGGACTGGATGGCGGCGGGGTCGGGGTAGTTGTGGGGGGAGACCCAGTCCCAGTCGGCGGTGTCGGCGGGGTCCACCCACTTGGGGAGCGAGAGGAGGCCCCCGAGGGTGATGGAGAGGGTCCGCGAGAGGGCGAAGAGGCCGCCGTAGAAGGAGAGCACCGACGAGCGCTCCGTCCCCGCAGACACGTCCGCCACGTACCCCTTCGTCACCGGCAGCGTCCTGCCCCGCCCCGCCGTCGCCCCGCCGCCTTCAGGCAAGAGGGGGAGGGCGGGGAGGGGCGCAGGGGGGGCGGTGGCGGCACCCGTCGAGGAAGCCGCCGAGGAAGCGGTTCTGCGGGGCGCGGCGCAGGGCCGGGTCGGTCAGACCGGGCGGGGCGAGGGTGGGGACGCGGCGGGGCGGGGCGGGGCGGACGACGAGGGCGAAGGAGTAGGAGTCGAAGGCGCCGAGGGAGCCCAGCGCCACCGCCGTCGCCGCCACCGAGACCACCAGCACCGGCTTCCGCCCCAGCACGTCCCTGCCGCGCGCGCGCTCGCCCCGCCGCCCCGGAGCCCTCGCGTGCGGCGGACGGGCGGGGCGCACGAGCTGCGGGGGGCGTGAGGGGCCGGGGAGGCGGGGGCGGGGGCGGGGGCGTGGGCGGGGGCGTGGGCGGGGGCGGACCAGTGGCCGAGGAGGAAGGCGGAGAGGAAGGAGCCGACCTGCAGCGTCGCCAGGATCGCCCCGTTGCAGAAGCTGCACGCCCCGCCCCGCCCCCTCGGGTTCGTTCGGGGCCCGGGAGCGGCGGGCGGGAGGGCGGGCGGGCGGACCCGACGTCGTCGGGGGGGAAGCTGTACATCTCGCGGCACATCCCCGGCAGCTGCCGCGCCGCCCCCCCTCGAACCCGCCCCGGGCCCCCCGCGGCGCGCGCGCCGGGGCGCACCATCGGCCGCGGGAAGTGCACGCCGAGCATGAACATCGTCACCTGCGGCAGCCGTCGGTCGAGCGTCGAAGCCAAGTGCACGGTTGGCCCCCAGAGCGGTGGCGGGGTCGACGTCGGCCGCGGCGCCGTCTGCGTGGCAGGAGGACGCACCGACGCGTAGATAAGGTACTTGGTGCGGACCGTGAGTCGCGGCGGGTCCTCGGGCTTCGGCGGCGGTGTCAGCTGCTCGACGTCTGCCTCCCCGTTCACAGGCGTAACCTCGTTGTTCCGCTCTCTACTTCCGTTCGCTTCGACTGCGAGCACGCGCCCAGCGCCGCCGGCGCCGGGCACGACGGCTAGGCCCGCCATGCGCTGCGGCTACTGCTCCGGCTGGCCCGCAGCTGGCCTGCTCAGCTGCTCAGCATTGACACACCATCGCCTGCAGATGAAGAGAAGCGTGCCGCAGCTTCGACCGAGTGCAAAGAGCCGCCGCTGGTCAACACAAGGGTACCGACCGGTAGCGCCAACACTTCGTGCGCTGACCACGATCCACCTCGGATCGTCGCCGCAGCGGTTCTTGATCCAGTTCGGACCGTCTCACAGAGGGAGCGTGCCGCGATGCACCTCCTGGATCTTCCCGACGCGGTGTTAGTCTCAGTGTTGAACACCCTAGGGCCCGTCGAGACAGTGCGGCTCTCGCTCGTCTGTTCGTCCTTCCTGAGGTGAACGCGCGCGTGCGCGCTCAATCCGAGCACCATAGCTACTCGCACTGCTCTAGCCGTGCACTGGTCTAGCACTGGTCGCACCGGCCGACGTGTGCCGCTCTTGCAGACTCGCAACGGAGGCTCTTGGGTCGTCGTGCGTGCTCCACGGGTCGGCGACGAAGGTGCTGGCGCTCGCGCAGTGGCGGGCGAAGCGGACAGCATCGACTGCGCCGATCGAGAGTATCTGCATCGACGGCCCCCTCTCCGTCGCCCAGGTGCGCCTGCGGCGGCCTGGCGCGCGGCCCGTGCGCCGGCGCCGGCGCCCTTGATGCGGGGGCGCAGGCGCGGGCGCTGATGGCGACGGCGCCGGCGGTGGCGGGCCTGCACCTGCTCTCGGGCTCGCACGAGGAGGAGTTCGGGGCCGCCGCGGCCGCCCTGCTCGAGGCCTGGGGCCCCTCCCTCCGCCACCTCGCCCTCTCCGACCGCGTGCCCCTCGTGCGCCCCGCCCCGCCCCCCCGGTCCCTCTCCGCGCCCCTCCGACGCCGCGGGGCGGGGCGGGGCCAGAGCGGGCGGTGTGCCGGGCCCTCGCCGGCGCGGCCCCGCGCCTGCAATCCCTTTCCCTCTCCGCCGAGCCGGAGGCCGTCCCGCCCCTCCACGCCGCCCTCCAGCCCGCCCCCGGCCCCACCGCTTCCGGCTCCGGGGGCGAGGCGGATCCGTGGGGCCGCCTGGCGCGGCTGCGGCTGGCGGTGGGGGCGGGGTGGACGGGGCCGGCGTGGCGGCGCTCCTCCGGCTGCTCGCCCGGCGCGAGCCGCTGCGGGAGCTGCGGCTGGAGCGGGAGGCGGGGCCCTGGGCGGCCGACCTCGAGCCGCTGCTCGAGCGCCTCGCGGAGGCGCCGGCCCTGGAGCGCCTCGACACGTGCGGGCTCTTCTGCGGGGCGCCCGCCCCCGCCCTCGCCGCCCTCGCCGCCCGCCTCGTCGCCCTCGACCTCAGCTTCCTCGAGGGGCCCATCGGGCCCCTCGTCCTCGCGGGATGCCCGCGGCTGCGGTCGTTCCGGCTCTACTGCGGGCCGCAGGCGGGGGCCCCCGAGGGCCTCGCCGTGCCCTCGCTCGAGGCCCGCGCCTGCCCCGCCCTCGAGGAGCTCCTCCTCGCCCACGATCGCGACTGTGCCCGCCCCGCCCCCCCGCCCCCCGCCCCGCCCGCCCGCGCCCCTCCTGAGGCCGGGGGCAGCGGGCGGGGACCTGGTGCTCTCGGTGTGGCTGGAGGAGTGCCCGCGGCTGCGGCGGGTGCGCGTGGAGGGCTGCCCGCTGGCGCTCGACGGGGCCCGCGGGACCCCCGTGGAGGTCCTCGAGGCCTGTGGGGGCCTCGAGTGGGGGGCCTCCGCCGCCGCCCTCGCCGCCCTGCCCCTCCGCCGCCTCCTCGTCGGGCCCGGCCCCGAGCCCCGCCCCGGGCCCCCTGGTGGGAGCCGCCGGCCGCCCCGCCGCCGCCCCCGAGGCCCCGAGGAGGCGTGGGCCGAGGAGGCGGGCGGCGAGGTGCGCCTCGCCGCCCCCTGCGCCCTCTACGCGCGCCGCCTCGCCGTGCGGGGACCCTCCCTCCTCCTGCACCTGCCGCGCTGCCCCGCCGTCGACCTCGCCGGGGTGCGGCTGGAGGCCCCCGCGGGGCGCCTCTCGCTGCTCTCGGTGGCGTGCCCGCGGGCGACGTCGCTGCGGCTGGGGGGCCTGCGGGCGGGGCTGGTGCGGGTGACGGCGGGCGCCGCGCTGCGCGACCTCCGCCTCGCCGACCTCGACTGCCTCACGGAGGCCCTCCTCGCCCCGCTCCTCGCCGCCCCCCGCCACGGCCTCACCGCCCTCGCCCTCGCCCGCTGCCGGCCCCTCGCCGCCCTCGAGCTCGACGGCTTCCCCGCCCTCCGCCGCCTCGCCGTCTCCGACTGCCCCTCCGTCCGCCGCCTCCGCGTCGCCCGCTGTCCCCTCCTCGCCCACCTCGCCCTCGACAGCTCCAGCGTCGGGGCTCTCAGCCTGGGGCCCGGCCTGCCCCCGGGCCTCGTCATCTCACCCGCCCCCGCTGGCCTCTGACGCCCCCCGCTCGCACCACCGACCCCGGCGCCGCCCACGACCGTTTCGTTCTGTCCTCTTCAGATCTGAATGTCAACGTCGTTCTGCCCCTCCATTCCGTTCACATTTGTGTTCAAACGCGCGCGTTACGAAGTTATCGGTCAGCTTCAACTTCGACTTGCACGGGAATGCGCCCTCGGCGCCCCAGGCCAGAGCTCAAGGTCGCGCACCGCGGCGGAGCTGCGACGGAGCGCGCGAACCACTAGCCCAAACGGCCGTTGAACTCGCGAAGAATTTACATTCACGAAACTATCGGGAAGGTGGATCGGGGAGGGGAGGGGAGGGGTTGGTCACGGGTTGGGCCGGGGACGCGCGAGGCTCGGGAGAGGCAGGTGGGGTGGCGTGGGGGGGCGGGGCGCGGGGCCGGCTGGGGCCGGGGCTCAGAGGGGCAGGGAGGGGACGACGGTGGAGGCGCGGGGCTTGGTGGCGGCGATGAGGAGCGCGTTGGGCCGGTCGTTCGAGTCCGCCCGCGCCCGCGCCCGCCCCTCGTCGACGCCCCACGCCGCCATGTGCCGCCGCACCACCCGCTCCATCGCCGCGTCCACGTCCACGTCGATGTACCTGCGCCCCGCCCCCGCCCGCCTCGGCGCGGGCGGCGCGGGGCGGCGGGGCGGGGCGGCGGGGCGGGGCGGGGGGGCGGGCCAGGTGTCGTCGACGAGGGGGCCGATGTCGCGCCAGTGGGGCTCGTCGAGGAGCACGTAGTTGCCCTCGAGGAGCACCACGCGGTGCGCCGGCGTGATCTCGATGTCCTCCTCCACCGGGTCCCCCACCCCGTGGTCGAACGACGGCGCCTTCACCTGCCCCCGCCAGCTCGCACCCGCTCGGGCAGCGACGGGGCGGGCGGGCGGGCGCACAGCTCCATCGGCCCGGAGCTTGCGGAGGACGGCGACGAGCTTCTCGGGGTTGAAGGTCCACGGGCTGCCCCGCCGCGCGTGCGCTGCCCCGCCACGTTAGCCGGCGGCTCCCGCTCGCCGGCGGGACCAGCGGGGCGGGGCGGGGCGCGCCCTGCGCGGGGTCCGGGAAGAGGTCGAGCTCGCGGCGGTAGAGGTGGAAGCCGTCCATGGGGAAGACCACCGCCGAGCCCGGCCGCGCGGCGTTCACCAGCTCGCACACCGCCCCCGCCGTCGTCGACTTGCCGCTCCCCGGCGCCCCAGCGATGGCCACGATATACTTGCCCTCCGCCGGCATCTTCGCCAGCAGCTCGTCCGCCAGCGCCTGCGCGCAGCGTCGCTCGGGCACCGCGCCGCCAACGTCGAAGCCTAGGAGACGTCGGAGGCGGCGGCGCACCCTGTACACCTCGCGCATGTCCCTGCCCGGCACGACCCGCTGCGAGGCGACGGCCGGCACGAACGGCGCCGCCGCGTGCCGGAACCCCGAGCACGACGGGCGGGCGGAGACGAACACCGGAGAGCCGAAGAAGCGCGCTCGCCTCGCGTTCGGCGCGCGGTCGGCCGAGACGCGGCTGGAAAGCTCCTCCGCCGGCCGCGACGCGTAGCAGGCGTGCCTTTCATAGCTTGCTGGGCTGGGCCGCGCGCGCTGCGCAGGCGCTGCGGCCGTGCTCAAGGCGAAGGCGGGCATCGTTCGGTCGGCCCAAGGACAAGTTGCAACGCCGCTTCTCCCCCCCTCCTGCCTGCGGTGCCGTCGGCTGCAGTGGCGGCGGGATGCCGCGATACCGCATCGACATCGACGAGGAGGAAGAGGCTGCAGCGCGGGAGACGGCAGAGCACCTGCGGCGCCAGCTGCAGCAGCGGCGCGATGCCCAGCACCAAGGCCAGCCGCACGCGCGCAGCAGGCAGAGCAAGGAAGATCAGAGTGGAGAACAGACCGATGACCCGCTCCAGCTCCTCTCGACGCCCGCCCAGCGAAACGCGGGAAGCGACGACGACGAGAATTTCGTCCCTCTTTCGAGGCGCGGAAGGCGCAAGAACAAGAGCATCATAGACGACGATGACGAGGAGGGTGGTTCGAGCACGCCGTCGCGCTCGCCGGTGCCGCCATATCCGCAAGAGAGCGTTCAGCCGTCGGCAGCCGCAGCGCCCGCTGCGTCGGCTGCTTTTCAGCGCGTGCAGGGCGCTTCCTCGCACTCGGTGGAACTCCAGGCGCAAGCTCCGCGTGCCCCGCAGCCCGCGCTGAGTCCACAGCTGGCGCCCGCACCCGCCGAAGTTCCCGCGGGCGGCGCGGAGCAGCCGAGCGGACCGGCGGCACCGGCGGCGGCGCACGGGACAGAAGAGGAGGAGGACGACGACGTGATCGTGCTGCCGCCGCCGCCGCGGCCGCCGCCGATCGTCGTCGACCTCGTGGACGACGACGACGACGAGGTGCCCTCCCCGGCCCCGCCGACCCCGCCCGTCCCTCTGGTGCCCGCCCTGCCCGCCCGCCTCCCGACGGATGCCCTGACGGGAGCGCAGGTGCCGGCGGAGGCGGGCGGGTCGGAGGGGGAGGGGGAGGCGGAGTACGAGCCCGAGGCCGGGGCGGAGGGCGAGGAGGGCGACGGCTCCGAGGGCGAGGCCGAGTACGACCCCGACGCCTCGTGCGGCCCGCCCGCCCCCGCCCCGCCGCCCCGCCCACCCCCCCGCAGCGGCCGCGAGGGCGCGCACCAGGAGCGCCGCCGCGCGCCGCGCAGCCATCGGCACTCGAGCCCGAAAGAGGGTGCGGAGCCGAAGCGTCGCGCCCGGAGGCCGGCGGCGTCGCGGCGGCAGCCGGCGGAAGAAGAGGAGGAGGGGGAGGGGAGGCGACCGAGCCCGAGCCCCAGCCGCGGCGCCCGAGCCGGTGCCCCAGCGCCGCTGCGGCCGCGTCGCGCTCTGGGCCAACGCGCTGCGCAGCAGGGCGAGCGGGACGGCGGCGGCCTCGCCCGCGGCGCGCGCGACGCGGCGGAAGCGGTGCGCGGGGCGGGGCGGCGCGGGCGGCGCGGGAGCTGACATCGGGGGCAGGGGTGGTGGCGGGGCGGAGAGCGACGAGAGCTTCCGCCCGTCTGGCGCCTCGGAGTCGAGCGACGAGGCGGAGGCCCCGGCGCCCCCGCCCCGCGCGCGCCGCACACCCGGAGGCCGAGCCCCCTCCCGTCGCCGCCCCGCCAGCGAAGAGGAGGATGAGGGAGAGGAAGAGGAGTACGATGTGGAGGAGAAGCCCTCCTCGCGGAGAGTAGCGCGGCGGCCGGCCCGCGGCGGCACCGGGGGCAGGCGCAAGCGGTGCACAAGAAGGCGGGGGCTGCCTCCTCCGGCGCTGAGCGGGGCGCCGCGCAGGAGCCGCGTGCACCCCGAGATGGAGGACTTCATCGAGGACGACGAGGAGGCCGGCGGCGGCGGCCAGGAGGAGGAGGAGGAGGAGGGGTACGAGCCCGAGGAGGAGGGGGATGAGGAGGAGGAGGCGGGCCGCGAGGAGCTGGGCCGCAGCGCCCGGGGCCGCGGGCGGGAGGCCGCCCGGAGCTCCCGCGCCCGCCGGGGCCGCCCCCGCGGTGACGACGAGGACGAGGAGCAAGAGCAGGACGAGGAGGTCGAGGAGGAGAGGCGCACGTCGAAGCGGCGGCGGCCGGCGCGGGGCCGACCCGGCCGACGCTCCGCCGACGACGAGGAGGAGGCGGCGGCGGGGGCGGGTGCGAGGAAGCGGCGGCGCGGCGGGCTCCGGGGCGAGGAGAAGGATGAGGAGGAGAAGGAGGAGGATCACAAGGAGGCCGCGCGGGGCAGGGGGGCCCGCAAGCCAGCGGTGCGCGCGCTGCCGCCCCGGGGTCCTGGATCGGAGCTGATTGCGTGGGGCCAGGCCTCTCCGGCGCGGCGGAAGCCGCCGGGGCGCGGTCGGCGCGCGCCGGCCTCCCCCGAGCCCGAGCCCGAGCCCGAACCGGAGTCTCCGTGCGCCCCTGCCCCTACCCCCCATGCTCGCCTCCTCCGCGGCCGGCGAGCCGTGGCGCAGGGTGCGGCGGGCGCGGGCGCCAGTGGAGCGGCGGGCGCGGCCGAAGAGCCGCTTCCTGCATGCAGACCGGTGCGGGGCGCGGGGCGGGCCGGGAAGATGTGCGGGGTCGACGGGGCGGGCGGGGGCAGGGAGAGCGAGGAGGAGGAGGGCGGGGACGACATGGACGGCTGGCTCGTCGACGGCGAGGAGGAGGAGCAGGAGGAGGGGGAGGAGGGGGACGAGGAGGACGAGCAGGAGAAGGGGCCGGAGCCGAAGCGGAAGCGCACCGCCCGCGGCCAAGCGGCCGGGGAGCCGAGCGGAGGGTCCAGCGGCCGGCGGCGCCGGCGCCGGGACGACTCGAGCGAGGGCGAGGGCGAGGGCGGTGGCGGCGGCGGGGAGGAGGCGAAAACGCCGGGGCGGCGCGGGGGCGGGGCCGGGGCGCCCTCGAGCAGCTCCCGCAGGCCCTCGACCGGCCGCCGCTCCGCCGGTTCCAGCTCCCGCCGCCGCGACACGCCCTCCAGCGGCCGCTCCCGGTCCGCCCCGGCCCCGCGCGCCCCGCCCCGCACGCCCCGCCGCACTCCGCCCATGAGAGGCACGCAGGAGGGGGGGTGGGGGGCCGGAGGAGGGGGACGGGGAGGGTGTGGACGTGTACCGGGCCTTTGCGCTGCGGGAGGAGGAGGCCGAGGCCGCCGTCGACCGCCGCCTCGAGCGCTTCGTCTCCTCCGTCGTCCGCCCGCCGCACCGCTCCGCCCGCCCGACCCGGCCGTGACGGGGCGGCGGCAGGACCGCGAGGAGCGCAAGCGGCGCGCCGCGCGGCGAGGGGACAAGGCCGCAGGCGACGAGGACGAGGACGAGGAGGAGGAAGAAGAAGAGGAGGAGGAAGGGGGGAACGCGGACGGGACGCGCACGATCCAGAGCTTCCTGAGCCAGATGGGTGCGCCCACGCGCCGCCCGCCGCGCCGCGCCCCACCCCCCGCCGCTGCGGGGGTGCGAGCGGGGGCGGGGGCGGGGCAGGGGCGGGGGCGTCGGCGACGCTGGAGGAGCACTTCGCGGCGCTCGTCGAGTTCTACGCCAACTGCACCGCCAACCCCCAGGTCGGTCCTCGGCCCAGCGCTTCGCTTCGGGGGCGTTGAAGCGCTGAGGGCCCGCCTGACCCTTCCCCTGTTTCGCCAGTTCGCGGCCCGCTACGCCCACCGTGCGCCCCGGCTCAATCTGCCGGCTCCGCCCCCTCCGCCCCGCCCTGACTGTCGGGCGGGGGCAGAGGGGAAGTGGCGGCGGGCGATCGGGGCGGTGCGGCGGGCGGTGGAGGACCGCAACCGCTTCCTGGTGACCTCCTCGGCGTGGAAGGAGCCGTTCCGCACCGCGCTGCGCTCCCTGCCCCGCTACGACGACTTCAAGCTGACCCTGCCCCTTGGCGAGTGCGCGCCGCCCCCGCCGCCCCCGCCGCCCGCGCGCGCCTTGGGCCCGGCCGAGGGCGCCCCGCGGCAGCTGCGAGGCGTGCGGGCGCTCCAACCACCCCTCCAGCTGGAAGGCCCGCTCCCTTCGGTCCCGCCGGCCCGTGCCTCTGCCCGCCCGCCCTCACGCGGCGCCGCAGGTGACCCTCATCGGCAGCCCGTACGACGCCGAGGCGTGCTGGAGCCAGGGCGCCGCCGTGCGCTGCCCGCCCGCCCCGCCCCGCCCGCGCCGCCGGCGGGGTACCAAGGGGCGCAGGGCGGGGAGGGGCGGAGCGGGGCGCCTCGCGGGTGTTCCTGCTGGGGCGGCACTGCCACGCGCGGACGGTGCTCTTCCACTCGCTGCACCACCTGCCGCTCCGCCTCGCCCGCAAGGTCGCCGCCCGCGTCCGCCTCCTCCACGCCCGCCACCCGCGCCGCCCCAAGGAGCCCCGGCCCCAGGTCCCGCTCGCCCCGCCCCGCCCCGCCCGCCCCGCCGCCCGCCGCTCGCGCCCGACGCGGGGCGGCAGTGGGTCGAGCGCGTCTTCTCGACCCGCTCGGCGCGCAAGTGGATCCACAGCGTGCGCCCCGCCCCCCGCCGCCCCCGCCGCCCCGGGCAGCGCGCACGGGGCGTGACGCGGGGCGGGGGGGCAGCGCTTCTTCAAGCTGCGGGAGCTGCTTGACCGGACGGAGGCGTACGCGGCCGGCGGCGAGGACGTCGACGAGGCGACGGCGGCGCTCATCGAGGAGCTCGCCGAGGAGCACGACGCCCCGCCCTCCGACGACGACGAGGACGAGGGGGCGGGGGCGCCGGCCGGCGCCGGCAGCGACTGGAGCGATGAGGGCGGCGACGGCGAGTACTAGCATCGGCTGCGCTTGCGCCCACGCTCGCGTGCCGCCAAGTTGGGCGATGCGCATGCGCCTGTGCACCCTTCCAATAGCAAACTCGCCTATCCCGAGCTATCGATCGGCCCCTGCCCTGCGACTCTCTCTGCGAGGCGTGCCCTTGGCCATGGAGGCTAGCGCCGCGGCGACTCCAGAGCGATTCCCACCCCGCCAACCCGCCCTCGCACGGGACCTTGAATCTTGCTTGCATTCACGCACTGGATGGACACTACACCTCGCTTCAAGAACGGCTGATTATACAGAGCCATGAACGATACTACGTTCCTCGATCCTACATCTAACTGTACTCCTGCAAACACAAAGAGCACGCGAAAATCAAAATCGGGGCGCGCCGGAGGGGCCGCGGGGCCGGCCCAGCGCTCGAAATGGAAATGACGGTACGTAGGTGGATACGCTGGAAAGGGCGGGGGCAGGGGGGCCCCGCGGGGCTCACTCGTCGGCGTTGATGGTGGCGATGAACTCGGCGACGGCGCGCACGAAGGCGACCGGCTGCTCCTCCTGGGGGAGGTGCCCGCAGCCGCGCAGCGTCTTGACGGTGCAGTTGGGGAGCACCCGCCGCAGCTTGCTGGTCGTACCCTTGGAGGCCACCGCGTCGCTCTCGCCGTTGAGGATGAGCACGGGGATCTCGATGTCCGCGAGCCGCATCGCCACGTCCTGCGCCAGCGGCCCGCCGGCGTTGGCCGCCACCGAGGCCAGCATCCCCGCCTCCCACTCCGGCAGCGTCATCGCCTGCGGGGCCCGCCGCGTCAGCGGGGGCGCGGCAAATGCAGCGGGGGCGGCGGGGCGCACGCGGGTGTAGCCCTCGACGGTGTCCTGCCCGATGGCCTCCGGGGCGGCGAAGGCCTGGGAGAGGAAGCCCATCGGGTCCTCCCGCATCGCCCGCACCGTCTCCGCCCCCGACGCCGCGATCGCCGCCGAGGCCGCCGCGCGCGAGGCGAGGCGCTTGCCGAAGGAGAGGGCGGCGGAGATGGGCGAGGGCCCGGCCGTCATCTCCGCGAGGGTCGGGAGGGGCATCGAGGGGGCCACGAGCACGATCCCGAGACGCGGTCCGGCCGCTTCAGGTACGCCTCGATCGCGATCGGCGCCGCCGACGCGTGCCTGCGCGCGCCGCTCGTCAGCGGGGCCGGCCCAGCGGGCGGGGCGGGGCGCACGCGACGAGGACGGTGCGGCGGAGCTTGGCGCGGTCGATGAACTGCGCCGCGAGGCGCGCCGCGAAGGCGTCCGCGTAGGGCCCCGAGCCGGGCGTCGGCGTGCGGGTCTTGGGCCGCGACGTGAGGCCGAACGCCGGCCGGTCGAACGCGATGGCGGCGCCGACGACGACCGAGGTCGGCTCGAGGACGTGCCGCCACGTGAACGACGAGCCGCCGAAGCCGTGGATGTAGACCGCCCCAGAGTCGGGCGCCGGCGCAGCCTCCGCCGCCCGCAGCGCCGTCGCCATCTTGTAGTGAACCTGCCAAAGGCGCTCAGCGGGGGCGGCGCGGGGCGGGCGGGCAGGGGCGGGGGCGGGACGGCACCTGGAGGCCCTCCATGGCGGCGAACCGGCTGTCGGGGTCGACGAGGACGCTCACGTTGGGGTCCAGCCCCGGCGGCGGCCCGACGGGGTCCATCGCCGCCGCCGGCCGCGTCTTGCGGGCGGGGGCCACCCGGAAGGGAGAGGAGCGGGGCGGCTCGGGGGCGGCGAGGCGCGGGGGGCGTCGGGGCGGGCGCGCCGGAGGGGGACGCGGAGGAGGTCGGGGGGCTGAGGGAGATGGGCGAGGCGGCGGGGCCGGGGCGGGAGCGGGGGGTGGCGGCCCTGCTGGCGGCGGCAGGGGCGGCGGCGCGGCGGGGGCGGCGGGAGACGGGGCTTGCGGAGCGGGAGGGGAGGCTGAAGGAGGCGGCGGGGGCGCCCGAGTCGCGCTGAGCGAGCGGGCGGCGCCGCTGGCGGCGCTCGGGGCGGAGGGAGATGGCCGAGGGCGGCGCGGCGATGGAGCGGGTCTTGTTCGCCGAGATGGCGACGGGGATGGGGCCCGGGTCCGACACGAGCGCCGCCGCCACCGCCGAAACGGTCGCCGCGGCACGCCCGACGGGGAGCACCTTGCCCACCACCGAGACCACGCCCCGTCCCGCCGCGCCGACCGTCCCGTCCACCGTCCGCGCCACCGCGCCCACGGCGCCCGTGACGCCGCTGTGGATCGAGCGGCCGGTGTTCGTCACGCTCGTCCGCACGGCGCCCGTGGCGTTGTCGAAGGTCCGAGCGATCGAGCCCGTCGTGTGCTCCGCCGCGCGCGCAACGGCACCCGTCGCGTTGTTGACGCCGCGCACGACTGACTGCCGCGCGTTGTCGGCCGTCTCCTGGACGCCGCGCCTCACACTCCGGCAGGCGTTGATCACACCGTCCACCGCGCGCGTATAGGCTCCGACGACGATCGCCCGAGGGTTTGGTGGCTTCTCCGCGAAGCGTCGCGCGGCCGCCGCGACGCCGTTGGGCCGGCGGTAGTCGTACGCGGCGAAGATCGCCGCGCAGATGGCGAAGATGATCGGGGGAGGGATAACGAGGCTGATTAAGGGAGAAACAGTGACGAAGAGCTTCCAGACCCTCACGACGCGGCCGAACAGGACAATATCTTGTGATGTCAACGGCAGGTCGTAAGTGCGCCGCAACTTGAGGTCCCACGCTGGCTCGCCACGCTCAACGGCTGGTCCAACGCACTCGAAAAGATTCGAGAAGCCCCGCGCACGGAGAACTTCGCTAGTCGGGCCCGCCGGCGCTGCTGCTGTCGAGGTTTCGAGCGTTTCCACAGAATCCTCATCCGCTGGTTCTTCTTCCGACTCCGTAGCGATATCCTCAGCTTCAGAAGGCGGATCCGCAACAGAGCTTGCTGAGGCGCGGAGCCAAAAGGTCCGGCCGGTCTGACCCCCGACTGAGCCGGGGTTGAGCCTGAGGCGCTGCCTCCCCGTCTTTGCGGTTAGCTGAACAAGTGATGCATGAAGGAGAGATCCGTTGCCGAGGCTGGAGCCGAAGAACGCCCTGCGGCCAGGCACCGCGCGAGGAGAGGGCCGTGTCGCGACTTCCCGCGCTCGCGCAATCCTGGTCTTCTGGCGAACAACTTCCCGCACGCGGATAGCTTCTGCATCGCCCAAACGATGCGTCAGAACACCAGCCGAAGTGATGGGATATCTTCCCACCAAGGTCAGCAAAGCGTGAATCACCTCGCTCAGAGACAGGGGTCGGCCCGTCCGCTCGCCGGATCGTCGGTTGACCTCCAGTATGCTTCAAGGAGTGAAGGGAACCGGCCGGAAAGACCGCGGAGACGCCCCCGACGAAGGAGGTCGAAGGCTGCGGAGAGGGCGACGGGTTGACCTGCCGCCCGGCATTAGACTGGCGCAGAATGTCGGAGAACCTCACACGAGACTCTTACATTCGCGAGATAAGCGCTGGAGTCTCGTTCGGTGAGCTTCATCGCTGGCATCACCTCGGCCAGCGGGAAAAGCTTCACGAGCCTCCGGCGCCGGGCAATCCGCCCTATACGCTAGAAGTGACTATCGGAGATGGTGGGCTTCACTGGCTGCTGTCGTGAGTCGCTCCCGCGCTTGGCGCGTTCGATTGGGAAGCCACTGAATTTGACGGGTACGCGATTGACCGGTGTCGTTGGTCCGTTGAAGGGACCCTCGAACGGCTTCAGTCTATGTTCGGGCGGAAATTGGATATCTGCAGGAGTACGTAACGCCTGCACCAAGCGCCTCAGGCCGGCATGCCGAGAAGGGCGAGCTGACAAGTGGTTTTTTGAAACTTGTCAGTCGTCCTTCACTCGCGGTCGAGCTCGAACCTGAGTTGCGCTTCTCTATCCTCTCTTCCTGGGCAGTTGAGACGCGGGCGTCTCCAGCTAAGACAGGTGCAAAGTTTTCGCGGCAAACCCAGGGGGACGATTCTTGCCCGGGTACAGTCATACTCAAGACAACATGGCGGACGACGAGCAGCTGGAAGATGAGATGCTCGACGAGGGTGCGGAGGCGGCACCTCGCCGCGGACACGATGCCGCAGGCCGGAAGATCAAGGGCCGAGGCGCGAACAACTCTGCCATGGACGTCGAGGCGAAGGAGCGGTACGCCGGTCGCGGCGGCGTCTTCGAGTCCATTCCGGATAGCGGCAGTGGCCCGGGTCCCCAACGATGTGAGCCCCGTTGTTCCTCGCGCAATGGTTCCTCGGCTGACTTCGTCTTCGCGCCTTGCCTCTCCGGTTGTTCTTCTTTCGCTTGATTAGCTGTCGAGGGATGGATCGTGATGGTAACTGGCGTGCATGAGGAGGCCCAGGAGGATGACATCTTTGAGAAGTTTTCCGAGTTCGGCGAGGTCAAGAACCTTCACCTCAACCTCGATCGCAGAACCGGCTTCGTGAAGGTCAGCTAGCGAACCCCGTCCCCACGCCTTCGCCGTGCGAGTACTCACCAACCCCCGCCCATGCGGCCACGCATCTGCTCAGGGCTACGCTCTGGTCGAGTACGAGAAGTTCAACGAGGCGCAGGCGGCGATATCTGAGATGAACGGGGCAACGCTGCTCGAGCAGACCGTGCAGGTTGACTGGGCCTTCTCCAAGGGCCCCATCCGCCGGAAGACCACCCAGCGGCGCCGGTGCGTTTCTCCCCGCAGTTGCATGCTCTATAGATGCGTCGCCTGTTATTTTGCCGCCCTTTACTCACTGCCTGCGCAGGACATCTCCCCCGCGCCGTCGCCGGTGATCATTGCATCCCTGGGCGTTAGGTGGGCAGTTGGTTCTGCAGTGACCCTTCTTTCTAAGGGCTTTGCTTGTACATGTTCACAATGGAAGCTTCGTAAGTCGATTCTTCGTCCAGTCGCCTAGTGTTCTGTCTTGTGCCGCCGGGCTCCTCCAGCACTTAGACCGATAGCCCGGGCTTCCGACCGAAGCGAGCCGCCAGTCTCCAATACAAAGTCTTCTTTCCTTCTCTTTCCGCCGAATTTCTTTTCCAGAGAGCCTCAGTGATTCTGGGTGAGGCGTGCAGTGCCCGTGCACATCACTTACAAGTTAAGCGGCGCAGATAAGGTATGGATTGGACGGGGTTGTAAGCGCAGTTCTGATTGACTTCTCGGCTCTCCTGTGCCCTGGGTCTTGTCACGCTGCGGATACTATCAACAGCTCGCAACGTTTTGACGGGCTCGCGCCAGTCGCGTCCCGGCACTTTAGCGAGTTGGACATTTCCTTCCCCCCTCTGCCTGCTCATTCATTATCATGCATTTGAGAATCTCTTCCCCCGTTCTGTTAGCTGTGCCATCCACTTTTCCGACTCGCTCGGCTCTTCGGCTTGTATTCTCAGGTTCTAGCCCTTCGCTAGGCCCTCGGCTTCTACTCCCTTATTAAGCCATGCCCTCTGCATGGGCCAGCCCTCTGCATGGGCCATGCCCTCTACAAGACCCGGTGACCTGCCGGACCCCGCGGGGTCGGCGGGGGAGGGGGCGGGGCGGGCGGGGTGCGGGCCTCGACGAGGGTGAGCTCGAGCTGGATGCATATGGGGCACGGTACCGGTCTCCCGGTCCGGGGCTCATTGGGGTTCCGGCCCCCTCGGGCAGCATTCCTCTCCCTTAGCGGCCAGTCCGTGGCGGGAACGGCCGCGGGCGAGCCTCCGGGCACGGCCCGCACTTTGATCTTTTGATCTTACTGCGGTAGGGTAAGTAGACCTAGCTATAGCTATTTATAGGTTTCGATCTCGAGCTTCGGTATTCGATTTCGATTCTCGACGTCACTTGCCTATCTGACTGAGCCCATGGATTCGACCGGTGGCCCACTGCTAGCCAGACAGCTACTAGCTATATATAAAAGAGCCACTGACTTGCCGCGCGCGTCAGTTGGGTCCGGGGAAGGGAATTTAATCATGTGAACGGGACTGTTGCACTGCAGTGGCTTGGCATTCACAGCGCGCACAAGACTCGCACAAAATGGGCGGGGGGGGCTGCAGTTTGGCAGCCCCGTGCGGGACTGCACTGTCACTGCACGGCCTTGGTCTTCTCTCCGCCCTTGGGGATTCAGGGTTTTCAGGGACAAGGGAATCACGATGGTCATGATTCACATAACTCTGAGATGCACAAAAGCCGTTCTGGCTATGCGCTTCATCGGAGACTGTGTTCTCGCCTGCAAAATTGGAGTGAGCAGCATGCTTTGGCACAGATTACTAATCGGTGCTCACCTCTGCCATCATCATTCGCCTGCCCAGACTCTTCTTGTGCAAAGGAAAGTATAGGAATGAGATGTGCGGCAGCGCAGGCTAGAGAGCTGTGCACTGGCCTGGCTTACCTGCACTGGCTGTGCCTCGCTTCTTGCAAGTCTTGAAATGCGCGTGTACGCGCGATGGTTTGTAGCCGACGTAGTGCTCGCCGCAGTAGTCGCAGCCCAGACGTTCGCACCGGCCGCCGCTTGCAGCTGCTTGTCCGTGCAGCGATTGCAGCCGCGCCGCGAGGCGAGGTTGTGACTGCCAGCAGGCGGAATCGATCCCGCAGCAGCCGGCTGCCCGTGCTCTGCGATTGAGCGCTGTGAGCTTGCATCGCAAGTCGAGCACTTGGTGCGCCTCGCGGACCGACGTGTACAGGCGCTGAGGCGGCGGTCGCGGCTTCCGCGCGCGCAGCGATGCTCTGCAGCTCCGGCTCATCTGCGACAGCGTATACACGTAGCGAAAAGGTAAGTTTCGAACGCTGCGAAAGCATAATGACCGCGTACCACGTAAGCTGTTCTTTTCACAGGATGCAGTTGCGTGGTGTGCCACCACCTTCGCCGGGCCGAAGCGCACGAAGTGGGCAGCGCAGAGGTCACAGCCCCACACGTCTTTGCTGCCGGTGGCTTTGCTCTTCTGCTGACAGTCCCCGCACTCAGGCCGCTCGCTGAACGCGTGGGCGCCAGCTGCCCGGGTTTTCACGGCTGCGCTGCTTGCCGCCGGATGTCTACATCGCAGCACATGACTGTAAAGCGCGTCTCTCGTGCAGAAATGCTGGGCACAGTGGAGGCACTTGCCGCCGTATTGGCGCCTAGACCCGCCACAACCCGGTAGGCCGCAGGGCTGGCTAGCTGGCTCGATGTCGACTCCAATTGCGATGCCGGGCGGTGGCTTCGCGCCACCGCTGCCCGCGGCGTCCTCCCAGCGCGCTGCTCGACAGCATTTCCCGCGCGACTTGCTGGGGTACTCGAAGAGGTTTTTGCAGGGTAAGTTCGCACTCTCCAATGCGATTGGCTAGCACGCGCGGCGTCCTCCTACGCGACCGCGCTCGCGCCCGGCCTCGCTCTTGCAGTACGGAATGTCGGGCATAATGCAAGCATTGACCTCGAACTGGTCCGGCCCGTATATCTGCTCCATATGCCTCGCTGGACCCGTTTTTGTCCCGGGTGTTGGTGCCTGTTCGTGGATCACCCTTTGGTCGGAAGGGACCGGGAGACACGGTTTCGGGGTCCCCTTGAGATGCGCTTTCAGGATATACCGCGCGGCCCGGGTTTTGCGGAGGTCGGGGAAATGGGATTTTGGGTAGGGTTGGGCCCAAGGGACAGGGACAGGGGAAGTGATTTTCCCTTCCCCAATTACATTCCTAGTCCTGGAATATTCGCCAACGGCTCAATTTGTATATACCCCTTCATATGCCGCCTCGTCAAATCGGTTTCCCTGTGGCCACGACCGGGATTGCCCACCGGAACGAGTTGCAAAAATTGGAGACAACCGGGAAAGGCCTCCTCTATATAGCTACGCGCTCGAGCTAGCGGCAAGCCCGTAGCTTGCCCGGCTGCCGAGAACGGGGACATACATCGTGCATATGCATGCAAGTTAAGTCGACGTCCATGCATGTCGCCGGAGCGCGCCGCCGGGCACCCGAAAATGAGCGCGGATGCGTTTTTCAACTCCCGACTGCGCGCGAGGCCTTGACTCGCGCTAGCTTTCGAATTCGGGCCGCGTTAATGTTGACGTTCGAACCGCGGATCTAAAAAAACCCGTGGGGGGTATACGCAACGGGGGCCCACAGCTGCTCGTAAAGCGCAGTCTGCAGGTGCAGCGCACAACAGACGCAGTCGCGAGGCAGCAGCACAGTTCTGTTGCCTTTCGGGACCGGGCGCCGGTCGGGAGAGAGCGCCTTCAGGTGAATTCCACGAGCTCTGCGCCCGCGGCTGACATCGCGCCCGCACCGCTGCTTGCAACATCGTTCATCCCTCCCGATCCGCTTATTCACGCGCCGCGGTCTTGCGCCGCGTTCACGGACCGCGCAGAGCTTTAACACTCCCATCGCGCGCCTCTGGCTCGCTGGCCGGCCTGGATAGACGATCGGCTCCTTGAAGCATCAGAGGATGTATACGTACGCTATTGCTTGGATGGCTCTGCGCTGGCCGCCCTGACCGCGCTGGCCGCAGTGGGACGTCCGATTCAGGCGAACTGAAAAAGCTCGCCCTGCCTTGGGCTATCAATGCCCTCCGGACGGCAAGTGCTCACTTGAAGACTGTCTTCTTCACATCGTGCATGGTGCGCTCGCCCCGCCCGGCAGGTTCACTTGAAGTCTCACGGGTTCCTTCACAGACGGCGGACCTCGCTCTTTGGGCCAGGTGAGCCGGCGGCGCGGCCGAATGGCTCTCGCGTCGGTCTCTGAGATATTCACCCGCAGATGCCCTCCGTAGCGCGCGCTCGCAGCCCGCGGGGCGCCCAAGCGCATCGAGAGCTCGGGGCTCGTCCGGCGGGCCTCGCTCTTTGGGCCAGGTGAGCCGGCTGCGCGGCCGGGCGGCTCTCGCAACGGTCTCTGAGATGTGCACCCGCAGATGCCCTCCGTAGCGCGCGTTTGCAGCCCGCAGGGCGCCCAAGCGGATCGACAGCTCGGGGGTCGTCTGGCGGGCCTCGCTCTTCGGGCCTGGTGAGCTGGCTGCGCGGCCGGCCGGCTCTCGCAACGGACTCTGAGATATGCACCCGCAGATGCCCTCCGTGGCGCGCGCTCGCAGCCCGCGGGGCGCCCAAGCGCATCGAGAGCTCGGGGCTCGTCCGGCGGGCCTCGCTCTTTGGGCCAGGTGAGCCGGCGGCGCGGCCGGACGGCTCTCGCAACGATCTCTGAGATATCCGCACGCAGATGCCCTCCGTAGCGCGCGCCCGCAGCCCGCGGGGCGCCCAAGCGCATCGAGAGCTCGGGGCTCGTCCGGCGGGCCTCGCTCTTTGGGCCAGGTGAGCCGGCGGCGCGGCCGGACGGCTCTCGCAACGATCTCTGAGATGCCCTCCGTAGCGCGCGCTCGCAGCCCGCGGGGCGCCCAAGCGCATCGAGAGCTCGGGGCTCGTCCGGCGGGTCTTTTGGGCCAGGTGAGCCGGCGGCGCGGCCGGACGGCTCTCGCAACGATCTCTGAGATATATCCTCACGCAGATGCCCTCCGTAGCGCGCGCCCGCAGCCCGCAGGGCGCCGAAGCGGATCGAGAGCTCGGGGCTCGTCCGGCGGGCCTCGCTCTTCGGGCCAGGTGAGCGGCGGCGCGGCCGGGCGGCTCTCGCAACTATCTCTGAGATGTCCGCCCGCAGATGTCCGCGGGGCGCAGTCCGCGAGAGCTCGGGGCTTGTGCTCTCCAGGACTCAGGGACTTAGTGCAGATCTGATCCCATTCCATTGACAGCGTGAAGTTGGATTTCTTCCCCTTCGTAATTTCTTGCTCATCGATTCGAAATGATACTCATGCTTTTTTTTCCATCAACTTGTTCCTGATGCCACATCCCCCGGGTCCACACCACCCTCACGAGCCCCACCCCTACGCCTCGGGAAAATCTGTGTCGAAGGCCCCACATGCTAGGTCAGGGCGTAGGGACTTTGAGAACCTGGATATATATAGGTGGGCCTTTGTGAAGCGTTGAGCTCTCGAGCTTGCCCTTCGCTGTCAATGCATTGTTAACCCTCGGAGGTTGCATGAGTCACGCGTCGCGGAGGTTTGGGTGTTATATTGCGATCAGGTACACGCTGCACTAACAGGGGGGCTAGCACTAACCGACGCGGGAGTAACAGCCGGTGTACCCTCGGGGGGCTCCCGGCCTCTAACGATGCTCAGGCTCTAACTGAATGCTGTACCCCCGCTGTTACTGCCCGAACCTTCCGAACTTGCGTAATTCGGCCTCGCCCTGTACCCAGTGGCTGGTGTCGTCCATCCATTCGCGTACCTCCCTCTGACGCTTGAGTGACTCACGCTGCTCGGGGGTAGGGGAGGGGGGCCTTCGAGGCGGGGTGGGGAAGGGGGTACGGTGGCAAAATTCAGCCACTCGGGGGGTATGCCGAATTCGCCGTGAACGATCCTCTGCGGTGTGAAATACCGGTCGCTGCTCACGGCCAAGTGGAAGAACGCGCTCCTGAGCCCGAGAGGAAGCGTGGTGCATGAATGGCTGCTGGAGGGACTCGTCGCGCCAGGGGGCTACGAAATCAATGATACGCTGCTGTACCTGCGCGGGCAGGGCAAGATCTGGCTCTTGCGGTTCGCAAAGGCCGTCCACAGCGCTTGCAGGTCGGCCCAATCGCCGTTCAGATCCCTGCGTTCGCGCCTCAGGTACGATCTCGGTTCTCTGTCATACCATCAAGCCCGCGGCCCTGATCATCTCCCTGTCCGGGAGCTCTCGCTCGTCGTGGAATTCGTCTCTAATCCAGCGCACAAGGTAGAGCACGCGCTCCATGAAGTTCTCCGCCGGCGAGCCGCCCCCTGAGGACGTGCGCCTCCCCTCCAGCACTGCGTTCGCATCCTCCAAGTCCACGTTCCGCTGTCGAATCTCCCCGTCCAGGTCGCCGTTGTTGTACAGCACGTCGGACTCGCGTGTTTCGCGCCATGCTCGCGGCTCGGTGAGAATTTATACCTGTACCCCTACTCGCGGTCGGGGTACCTGTCGCCGGGCATCAGCCTCGCGCGCTTCCGCATCTCCCGCCTCCCGGGTAGCCAGTTCTTCGGGTCGTTGCTCACTCCTCCCATTCGCGTATGTCCGTCTGACGTCACGCGGGGCGGGGGCGTTTATCGGTGGGGCGGGCGGGGCTGGCAGGGCTGGCGCGGGGGGTTGAGGCCCCTGTTCACGAGTACTCGGGGTACTCTTCCCATCCAGGGGTACCAGATTCATCGGAATTGGCTCAACTTCGAATTGGGGCTTTTGACGTGATAATCATAGTTTGTGACATACGCCGTCACAGCGAGCGCAAGCGCGAGAGGTCGCGCAAATTTACGTCGTCCCATTGCGAGTCCCTTGCCTTCGCGTACCACTCGAGGATTTGCATGCGAATGTGGTCCGGGAGGGTCGAGAGTATGCTGAGCTTGGAGCCCAGGGCGAACCAGATGCGCTTGAACTCGTCGATAATCCTGCCCTCGTCGTGGCTCCGAACGTAAAGGGCCCCGCCAGAGTTGTAATGCGTGTCTAGCCACCCTGCCCGGGCCAGCTCTAGCACCGGCCAGGGTTGGCGCTGTCGATTCGGTCGCGAGGCCTGCTCTACCACCAGCGTCTAAGGTCTTGACCTGATCTATGAACTGTGCGATCACGTCCCTGGGCGCTTCCTCTGCATCCGACATTTGCAATTGCACACATCAAGAAATTCTAAACGCTACTGCGAGGCTACGCTATGCATACGATACAAATTGCGAGACTTTGCAACAGGGGAGCGCAGCGTGGACGCGGCGCGCCGTGAAAAACTAACTGCATCTAATTTTGCGGCTGCGTGCGGCATAAACCCCTGGAAATCCAGGGCCCGCCTGTGGGCGGAGCTAAGCGGGATAGCGGAGGAAAACAACTTTGACAACCCTGCCCTAACCTATGGGCATGACTATGAAGCCCCTCGCGGTCTCTATCTACAAGGCACTGAACGATAACGTTGACATTAAACATACTGGACTGCACGAACATAAAGAAATGCGTTCCTCGCCGGTAGTCCCGACGGACTTATAGGAAATGATAGAATTTTAGAGGTGAAATGCCCGTACAAGGGCGAACTTTATGATAGAGTTCCTACCTATTATAATGCCTCAACTGCAAGGACTTCTGGACATCACGGGCCGCGAGTGGGCCGAACTTTTTTGCTTCACTCCTCTGTGCGTGCAAACGTGGTACGTCAGACGGGACGAGAGGTACATCGAGCTCATGAGGAAGTGCTTACATCTATTTTGGATGCACGTCAAGGCTGGAACTCCGCCCGAGCCCTACAGCGATCGAATGAAGTCAGAGAACCTCAGCGAGGAGCAGGCGGCGCTGCGCGAGTTTAAGTTGTACGCCCTCCTCTAGTGTCCGGACCTTTCCAATAATCTATAAAGAAAGTAGGGAGGGTCCAGACACGTCTCTTGGTCGGACTCACCGTAGCTTGGTGTAGCTCAGGCCCAGGCCGGGTAGGCGAGTCTGTAATGAATCAGACCGCGCAGGATTTGGTTGAGCTGCTCGGTGCAGGGGGGCGGGAAGGCGAGGCCGCGGAGGGCCATAGAGACGTAGCGGAATGGGTGGGGGAGGCGGCCCCTGTTATCCCACATGGCGTCCACTATGGCGTTGTGGACCATTTGCTCGGAGAGGGGCCGGAGGGCGGGGCGGGCCTGCGCTCACCGTCTCAGTGTCGTTCAGTGGCCCGGGAAGTCGTCCTCGGGGCTGAGCACCGGCGGCATGTCATCGTACGGCGAGTTGGCGACGGCCGAGGCCTGCGACGGCGGCGGCGAGCCCGGGGCGGCCGAGCCCTGCGTGGCGAGGGCCGCCGAGCGCGCCGAGGCGAGCGAGGCCTGCGAGGGCGCCGGCTCCAGCTCCATGTCGAAGACGCCGCCCTCCACGGCGACGGCGACGGGGACGACGGGCGGCGAGGCCGGGATCGCGCGGGCCTGCTGCGTGGCGGGGACCTGAGCCGAGAAGTTCTCGAGCCGCCACTCGCGGCAGCCCGGGCACTCACCTGGACGAGGGGCTCGCGGTTGGCGACGGGCGGCGTCGGCAGGGCCTGCGTGGGGGCGTCACTTACAGAAGCCGAAGGCGCCGGCCTTGTGGGGCGGGGCGTCGGGGTCGCGGGGCGTGCTATAGGCCTCCGAGCCCTCCGATTCAGAGTCACTCACCGGGCTGAGAGGGTGGGGTGAGAAGAGGCCGAGGCGGGCCTTCTTGGCGGGCAGGAGGTGGGAGCCGTTGAGGGCGCAATCGGCGCGGTGGGCACACCTCTCTCCGTAGGTGGGGCAGAGGGCCGGGGCCGAGGGCGCCGGAGCCAAGGACGCCGGAGCCGAGGACGCCGGAGCCGAGGACGCCGGAGCCGAGGACGCCGGGGGCTGGAGGAGGCGGTGAGAGGGGCCGAGGAGGAGAGGAAGGGGGAAGGGCGCGGGCACCGGCGCCGGGACGTCCCAGTCCGCCAGCTCGGGGAGGCCGTGCTCGTCGAACGCCAGCGCGGGCCGCCCGCTGAAGCCGAACGGGGCGGGGGGCGAGAGCGCGTTGTCCCCGACGCCCCAGACGGCGCTGAACGCCGCATCGTCCCAGCGCGCCTCCG
>QPMI01000613.1:0-26790 GCA_004431415.1 Cyanophora paradoxa | reverse complement strand
ACTACGTTCCTCGATCCTACATCTAACTGTACTCCTGCAAACACAAAGAGCACGCGAAAATCAAAATCGGGGCGCGCCGGAGGGGCCGCGGGGCCGGCCCAGCGCTCGAAATGGAAATGACGGTACGTAGGTGGATACGCTGGAAAGGGCGGGGGCAGGGGGGCCCCGCGGGGCTCACTCGTCGGCGTTGATGGTGGCGATGAACTCGGCGACGGCGCGCACGAAGGCGACCGGCTGCTCCTCCTGGGGGAGGTGCCCGCAGCCGCGCAGCGTCTTGACGGTGCAGTTGGGGAGCACCCGCCGCAGCTTGCTGGTCGTACCCTTGGAGGCCACCGCGTCGCTCTCGCCGTTGAGGATGAGCACGGGATCTCGATGTCCGCGAGCCGCATCGCCACGTCCTGCGCCAGCGGCCCGCCGGCGTTGGCCGCCACCGAGGCCAGCATCCCCGCCTCCCACTCCGGCAGCGTCATCGCCTGCGGGGCCCGCCGCGTCAGCGGGGGCGCGGCAAATGCAGCGGGGGCGGCGGGGCGCACGCGGGTGTAGCCCTCGACGGTGTCCTGCCCGATGGCCTCCGGGGCGGCGAAGGCCTGGGAGAGGAAGCCCATCGGGTCCTCCCGCATCGCCCGCACCGTCTCCGCCCCCGACGCCGCGATCGCCGCCGAGGCCGCCGCGCGCGAGGCGAGGCGCTTGCCGAAGGAGAGGGCGGCGGAGATGGGCGAGGGCCCGGCCGTCATCTCCGCGAGGGTCGGGAGGGGCATCGAGGGGGCCACGAGCACGATCCCCGAGACGCGGTCCGGCCGCTTCAGGTACGCCTCGATCGCGATCGGCGCCGCCGACGCGTGCCTGCGCGCGCCGCTCGTCAGCGGGGCCGGCCCAGCGGGCGGGGCGGGGCGCACGCGACGAGGACGGTGCGGCGGAGCTTGGCGCGGTCGATGAACTGCGCCGCGAGGCGCGCCGCGAAGGCGTCCGCGTAGGGCCCCGAGCCGGGCGTCGGCGTGCGGGTCTTGGGCCGCGACGTGAGGCCGAACGCCGGCCGGTCGAACGCGATGGCGGCGCCGACGACGACCGAGGTCGGCTCGAGGACGTGCCGCCACGTGAACGACGAGCCGCCGAAGCCGTGGATGTAGACCGCCCCAGAGTCGGGCGCCGGCGCAGCCTCCGCCGCCCGCAGCGCCGTCGCCATCTTGTAGTGAACCTGCCAAAGGCGCTCAGCGGGGGCGCGCGGGGCGGGCGGGCAGGGGCGGGGGCGGGACGGCACCTGGAGGCCTCCATGGCGGCGAACCGGCTGTCGGGGTCGACGAGGACGCTCACGTTGGGGTCCAGCCCGCGGCGGCGGCCCGACGGGGTCCATCGCCGCCGCCGGCCGCGTCTTGCGGGCGGGGGCCACCCGGAAGGGAGAGGAGCGGGCGGCTCGGGGGCGGCGAGGCGCGGGGGGGCGTCGGGGCGGGCGCGCCGGGAGGGGGACGCGGAGGAGGTCGGGGGCTGAGGGAGATGGGCGAGGCGGCGGGGCCGGGGCGGGAGCGGGGGGTGGCGGCCCTGCTGGCGGCGGCAGGGGCGGCGGCGCGGCGGGGGCGGCGGGAGACGGGCTTGCGGAGCCGGGAGGGGAGGCTGAAGAGGCGGCGGGGCGCCCGAGTCGCGCTGAGCGAGCGGGCGGCGCCGCTGGCGGCGCTCGGGGCGGAGGGAGATGGCCGAGGGCGGCGCGGCGATGGAGCGGGTCTTGTTCGCCGAGATGGCGACGGGGATGGGGCCCGGGTCCGACACGAGCGCCGCCGCCACCGCCGAAACGGTCGCCGCGGCACGCCCGACGGGGAGCACCTTGCCCACCACCGAGACCACGCCCCGTCCCGCCGCGCCGACCGTCCCGTCCACCGTCCGCGCCACCGCGCCCACGGCGCCCGTGACGCCGCTGTGGATCGAGCGGCCGGTGTTCGTCACGCTCGTCCGCACGGCGCCCGTGGCGTTGTCGAAGGTCCGAGCGATCGAGCCCGTCGTGTGCTCCGCCGCGCGCGCAACGGCACCCGTCGCGTTGTTGACGCCGCGCACGACTGACTGCCGCGCGTTGTCGGCCGTCTCCTGGACGCCGCGCCTCACACTCCGGCAGGCGTTGATCACACCGTCCACCGCGCGCGTATAGGCTCCGACGACGATCGCCCGAGGGTTTGGTGGCTTCTCCGCGAAGCGTCGCGCGGCCGCCGCGACGCCGTTGGGCCGGCGGTAGTCGTACGCGCGAAGATCGCCGCGCAGATGGCGAAGATGATCGGGGGAGGGATAACGAGGCTGATTAAGGGAGAAACAGTGACGAAGAGCTTCCAGACCCTCACGACGCGCGAACAGGACAATATCTTGTGATGTCAACGGCAGGTCGTAAGTGCGCCGCAACTTGAGGTCCCACGCTGGCTCGCCACGCTCAACGGCTGGTCCAACGCACTCGAAAAGATTCGAGAAGCCCCGCGCACGGAGAACTTCGCTAGTCGGGCCCGCCGGCGCTGCTGCTGTCGAGGTTTCGAGCGTTCCACAGAATCCTCATCCGCTGGTTCTTCTTCCGACTCCGTAGCGATATCCTCAGCTTCAGAAGGCGGATCCGCAACAGAGCTTGCTGAGGCGCGGAGCCAAAAGGTCCGGCCGGTCTGACCCCGACTGAGCCGGGGTTGAGCCTGAGGCGCTGCCTCCCCGTCTTTGCGGTTAGCTGAACAAGTGATGCATGAAGGAGAGATCCGTTGCCGAGGCTGGAGCCGAAGAACGCCCTGCGGCCAGGCACCGCGCGAGGAGAGGGCCGTGTTCGCGACTTCCCGCGCTCGCGCAATCCTGGTCTTCTGGCGAACAACTTCCCGCACGCGGATAGCTTCTGCATCGCCCAAACGATGCGTCAGAACACCAGCCGAAGTGATGGGATATCTTCCCACCAAGGTCAGCAAAGCGTGAATCACCTCGCTCAGAGACAGGGGTCGGCCCGTCCGCTCGCCGGATCGTCGGTTGACCTCCAGTATGCTTCAAGGAGTGAAGGGAACCGGCCGGAAAGACCGCGGAGACGCCCCCGACGAAGGAGGTCGAAGGCTGCGGAGAGGGCGACGGGTTGACCTGCCGCCCGGCATTAGACTGGCGCAGAATGTCGGAGAACCTCACACGAGACTCTTACATTCGCGAGATAAGCGCTGGAGTCTCGTTCGGTGAGCTTCATCGCTGGCATCACCTCGGCCAGCGGGAAAAGCTTCACGAGCCTCCGCGCCGGGCAATCCGCCCTATACGCTAGAAGTGACTATCGGAGATGGTGGGCTTCACTGGCTGCTGTCGTGAGTCGCTCCCGCGCTTGGCGCGTTCGATTGGGAAGCCACTGAATTTGACGGGTACGCGATTGACCGGTGTCGTTGGTCCGTTGAAGGGACCCTCGAACGGCTTCAGTCTATGTTCGGGCGGAAATTGGATATCTGCAGGAGTACGTAACGCCTGCACCAAGCGCCTCAGGCCGGCATGCCGAGAAGGGCGAGCTGACAAGTGGTTTTTTGAAACTTGTCAGTCGTCTTCACTCGCGGTCGAGCTCGAACCTGAGTTGCGCTTCTCTATCCTCTCTTCCTGGGCAGTTGAGACGCGGGCGTCTCCAGCTAAGACAGGTGCAAAGTTTTCGCGGCAAACCCAGGGGGACGATTCTTGCCCGGGTACAGTCATACTCAAGACAACATGGCGGACGACGAGCAGCTGGAAGATGAGATGCTCGACGAGGGTGCGGAGGCGGCACCTCGCCGCGGACACGATGCCGCAGGCCGGAAGATCAAGGGCCGAGGCGCGAACAACTCTGCCATGGACGTCGAGGCGAAGGAGCGGTACGCCGGTCGCGGCGGCGTCTTCGAGTCCATTCCGGATAGCGGCAGTGGCCCGGGTCCCCAACGATGTGAGCCCCGTTGTTCCTCGCGCAATGGTTCCTCGGCTGACTTCGTCTTCGCGCCTTGCCTCTCCGGTTGTTCTTCTTTCGCTTGATTAGCTGTCGAGGGATGGATCGTGATGGTAACTGGCGTGCATGAGGAGGCCCAGGAGGATGACATCTTTGAGAAGTTTTCCGAGTTCGGCGAGGTCAAGAACCTTCACCTCAACCTCGATCGCAGAACCGGCTTCGTGAAGGTCAGCTAGCGAACCCCGTCCCCACGCCTTCGCCGTGCGAGTACTCACCAACCCCCGCCCATGCGGCCACGCATCTGCTCAGGGCTACGCTCTGGTCGAGTACGAGAAGTTCAACGAGGCGCAGGCGGCGATATCTGAGATGAACGGGGCAACGCTGCTCGAGCAGACCGTGCAGGTTGACTGGGCCTTCTCCAAGGGCCCCATCCGCCGGAAGACCACCCAGCGGCGCCGGTGCGTTTCTCCCCGCAGTTGCATGCTCTATAGATGCGTCGCCTGTTATTTTGCCGCCCTTTACTCACTGCCTGCGCAGGACATCTCCCCCGCGCCGTCGCCGGTGATCATTGCATCCCTGGGCGTTAGGTGGGCAGTTGGTTCTGCAGTGACCCTTCTTTCTAAGGGCTTTGCTTGTACATGTTCACAATGGAAGCTTCGTAAGTCGATTCTTCGTCCAGTCGCCTAGTGTTCTGTCTTGTGCCGCCGGGCTCCTCCAGCACTTAGACCGATAGCCCGGGCTTCCGACCGAAGCGAGCCGCCAGTCTCCAATACAAAGTCTTCTTTCCTTCTCTTTCCGCCGAATTTCTTTTCCAGAGAGCCTCAGTGATTCTGGGTGAGGCGTGCAGTGCCCGTGCACATCACTTACAAGTTAAGCGGCGCAGATAAGGTATGGATTGGACGGGGTTGTAAGCGCAGTTCTGATTGACTTCTCGGCTCTCCTGTGCCCTGGGTCTTGTCACGCTGCGGATACTATCAACAGCTCGCAACGTTTTGACGGGCTCGCGCCAGTCGCGTCCCGGCACTTTAGCGAGTTGGACATTTCCTTCCCCCCTCTGCCTGCTCATTCATTATCATGCATTTGAGAATCTCTTCCCCCGTTCTGTTAGCTGTGCCATCCACTTTTCCGACTCGCTCGGCTCTTCGGCTTGTATTCTCAGGTTCTAGCCCTTCGCTAGGCCCTCGGCTTCTACTCCCTTATTAAGCCATGCCCTCTGCATGGGCCAGCCCTCTGCATGGGCCATGCCCTCTACAAGACCCGGTGACCTGCCGGACCCCGCGGGGTCGGCGGGGGAGGGGGCGGGGCGGGCGGGGTGCGGGCCTCGACGAGGGTGAGCTCGAGCTGGATGCATATGGGGCACGGTACCGGTCTCCCGGTCCGGGGCTCATTGGGGTTCCGGCCCCTCGGGCAGCATCCTCTCCTTAGCGGCCAGTCCGTGGCGGGAACGGCCGCGGGCGAGCCTCCGGGCACGGCCCGCACTTTGATCTTTGATCTTACTGCGGTAGGGTAAGTAGACCTAGCTATAGCTATTTATAGGTTTCGATCTCGAGCTTCGGTATTCGATTTCGATTCTCGACGTCACTTGCCTATCTGACTGAGCCCATGGATTCGACCGGTGGCCCACTGCTAGCCAGACAGCTACTAGCTATATATAAAAGAGCCACTGACTTGCCGCGCGCGTCAGTTGGGTCCGGGGAAGGGAATTTAATCATGTGAACGGGACTGTTGCACTGCAGTGGCTTGGCATTCACAGCGCGCACAAGACTCGCACAAAATGGGCGGGGGGGGCTGCAGTTTGGCAGCCCCGTGCGGGACTGCACTGTCACTGCACGGCCTTGGTCTTCTCTCCGCCCTTGGGGATTCAGGGTTTTCAGGGACAAGGGAATCACGATGGTCATGATTCACATAACTCTGAGATGCACAAAAGCCGTTCTGGCTATGCGCTTCATCGGAGACTGTGTTCTCGCCTGCAAAATTGGAGTGAGCAGCATGCTTTGGCACAGATTACTAATCGGTGCTCACCTCTGCCATCATCATTCGCCGTCCCAGACTCTTCTTGTGCAAAGGAAAGTATAGGAATGAGATGTGCGGCAGCGCAGGCTAGAGAGCTGTGCACTGGCCTGGCTTACCTGCACTGGCTGTGCCTCGCTTCTTGCAAGTCTTGAAATGCGCGTGTACGCGCGATGGTTTGTAGCCGACGTAGTGCTCGCCGCAGTAGTCGCAGCCCCAGACGTTCGCACCGGCCGCCGCTTGCAGCTGCTTGTCCGTGCAGCGATTGCAGCCGCGCCGCGAGGCGAGGTTGTGACTGCCAGCAGGCGGAATCGATCCCGCAGCAGCCGGCTGCCCGTGCTCTGCGATTGAGCGCTGTGAGCTTGCATCGCAAGTCGAGCACTTGGTGCGCCTCGCGGACCGACGTGTACAGGCGCTGAGGCGGCGGTCGCGGCTTCCGCGCGCGCAGCGATGCTCTGCAGCTCCGGCTCATCTGCGACAGCGTATACACGTAGCGAAAAGGTAAGTTTCGAACGCTGCGAAAGCATAATGACCGCGTACCACGTAAGCTGTTCTTTTCACAGGATGCAGTTGCGTGGTGTGCCACCACCTTCGCCGGCCGAAGCGCACGAAGTGGGCAGCGCAGAGGTCACAGCCCCACACGTCTTTGCTGCCGGTGGCTTTGCTCTTCTGCTGACAGTCCCCGCACTCAGGCCGCTCGCTGAACGCGTGGGCGCCAGCTGCCCGGGTTTTCACGGCTGCGCTGCTTGCCGCCGGATGTCTACATCGCAGCACATGACTGTAAAGCGCGTCTCTCGTGCAGAAATGCTGGGCACAGTGGAGGCACTTGCCGCCGTATTGGCGCCTAGACCCGCCACAACCCGGTAGGCCGCAGGGCTGGCTAGCTGGCTCGATGTCGACTCCAATTGCGATGCCGGGCGGTGGCTTCGCGCCACCGCTGCCCCGCGGGCGTCCTCCCAGCGCGCTGCTCGACAGCATTTCCCGCGCGACTTGCTGGGGTACTCGAAGAGGTTTTTGCAGGGTAAGTTCGCACTCTCCAATGCGATTGGCTAGCACGCGCGGCGTCCTCCTACGCGACCGCGCTCGCGCCCGGCCTCGCTCTTGCAGTACGGAATGTCGGGCATAATGCAAGCATTGACCTCGAACTGGTCCGGCCCGTATATCTGCTCCATATGCCTCGCTGGACCCGTTTTTGTCCCGGGTGTTGGTGCCTGTTCGTGGATCACCCTTTGGTCGGAAGGGACCGGGAGACACGGTTTCGGGGTCCCCTTGAGATGCGCTTTCAGGATATACCGCGCGGCCCGGGTTTTGCGGAGGTCGGGGAAATGGGATTTTGGTAGGGTTGGGCCCAAGGGACAGGGACAGGGGAAGTGATTTTCCCTTCCCCAATTACATTCCTAGTCCTGGAATATTCGCCAACGGCTCATTTGTATATACCCCTTCATATGCCGCCTCGTCAAATCGGTTTCCCTGTGGCCACGACCGGGATTGCCCACCGGAACGAGTTGCAAAAATTGGAGACAACCGGGAAAGGCCTCCTCTATATAGCTACGCGCTCGAGCTAGCGGCAAGCCCGTAGCTTGCCCGGCTGCCGAGAACGGGGACATACATCGTGCATATGCATGCAAGTTAAGTCGACGTCCATGCATGTCGCCGGAGCGCGCCGCCGGGCACCCGAAAATGAGCGCGGATGCGTTTTTCAACTCCCGACTGCGCGCGAGGCCTTGACTCGCGCTAGCTTTCGAATTCGGGCCGCGTTAATGTTGACGTTCGAACCGCGGATCTAAAAAAACCCGTGGGGGGTATACGCAACGGGGGCCCACAGCTGCTCGTAAAGCGCAGTCTGCAGGTGCAGCGCACAACAGACGCAGTCGCGAGGCAGCAGCACAGTTCTGTTGCCTTTCGGGACCGGGCGCCGGTCGGGAGAGAGCGCCTTCAGGTGAATTCCACGAGCTCTGCGCCCGCGGCTGACATCGCGCCCGCACCGCTGCTTGCAACATCGTTCATCCCTCCCGATCCGCTTATTCACGCGCCGCGGTCTTGCGCCGCGTTCACGGACCGCGCAGAGCTTTAACACTCCCATCGCGCGCCTCTGGCTCGCTGGCCGGCCTGGATAGACGATCGGCTCCTTGAAGCATCAGAGGATGTATACGTACGCTATTGCTTGGATGGCTCTGCGCTGGCCGCCCTGACCGCGCTGGCCGCAGTGGGACGTCCGATTCAGGCGAACTGAAAAAGCTCGCCCTGCCTTGGGCTATCAATGCCCTCCGGACGGCAAGTGCTCACTTGAAGACTGTCTTCTTCACATCGTGCATGGTGCGCTCGCCCCGCCCGGCAGGTTCACTTGAAGTCTCACGGGTTCCTTCACAGACGGCGGACCTCGCTCTTTGGGCCAGGTGAGCCGGCGGCGCGGCCGAATGGCTCTCGCGTCGGTCTCTGAGATATTCACCCGCAGATGCCCTCCGTAGCGCGCGCTCGCAGCCCGCGGGGCGCCCAAGCGCATCGAGAGCTCGGGGCTCGTCCGGCGGGCCTCGCTCTTTGGGCCAGGTGAGCCGGCTGCGCGGCCGGGCGGCTCTCGCAACGGTCTCTGAGATGTGCACCCGCAGATGCCCTCCGTAGCGCGCGTTTGCAGCCCGCAGGGCGCCCAAGCGGATCGACAGCTCGGGGGTCGTCTGGCGGGCCTCGCTCTTCGGGCCTGGTGAGCTGGCTGCGCGGCCGGCCGGCTCTCGCAACGGACTCTGAGATATGCACCCGCAGATGCCCTCCGTGGCGCGCGCTCGCAGCCCGCGGGGCGCCCAAGCGCATCGAGAGCTCGGGGCTCGTCCGGCGGGCCTCGCTCTTTGGGCCAGGTGAGCCGGCGGCGCGGCCGGACGGCTCTCGCAACGATCTCTGAGATATCCGCACGCAGATGCCCTCCGTAGCGCGCGCCCGCAGCCCGCGGGGCGCCCAAGCGCATCGAGAGCTCGGGGCTCGTCCGGCGGGCCTCGCTCTTTGGGCCAGGTGAGCCGGCGGCGCGGCCGGACGGCTCTCGCAACGATCTCTGAGATGCCCTCCGTAGCGCGCGCTCGCAGCCCGCGGGGCGCCCAAGCGCATCGAGAGCTCGGGGCTCGTCCGGCGGGTCTTTTGGGCCAGGTGAGCCGGCGGCGCGGCCGGACGGCTCTCGCAACGATCTCTGAGATATATCCTCACGCAGATGCCCTCCGTAGCGCGCGCCCGCAGCCCGCAGGGCGCCGAAGCGGATCGAGAGCTCGGGGCTCGTCCGGCGGGCCTCGCTCTTCGGGCCAGGTGAGCCGGCGGCGCGGCCGGGCGGCTCTCGCAACTATCTCTGAGATGTCCGCCCGCAGATGTCCGCGGGGCGCAGTCCGCGAGAGCTCGGGGCTTGTGCTCTCCAGGACTCAGGGACTTAGTGCAGGATCTGATCCCATTCCCATTGACAGCGTGAAGTTGGATTTCTTCCCCTTCGTAATTTCTTGCTCATCGATTCGAAATGATACTCATGCTTTTTTTTCCATCAACTTGTTCCTGATGCCACATCCCCCCGGGTCCACACCCACCCCTCACGAGCCCCACCCCCTACGCCTCGGGAAAATCTGTGTCGAAGGCCCCACATGCTAGGTCAGGGCGTAGGGACTTTGAGAACCTGGATATATATAGGTGGGCCTTTGTGAAGCGTTGAGCTCTCGAGCTTGCCCCTTCGCTGTCAATGCATTGTTAACCCTCGGAGGTTGCATGAGTCACGCGTCGCGGAGGTTTGGGTGTTATATTGCGATCAGGTACACGCTGCACTAACAGGGGGGCTAGCACTAACCGACGCGGGGAGTAACAGCCGGTGTACCCCTCGGGGGGCCTCCCGGCCTCTAACGATGCTCAGGCTCTAACTGAATGCTGTACCCCCCGCTGTTACTGCCCGAACCTTCCGAACTTGCGTAATTCGGCCTCGCCCTGTACCCAGTGGCTGGTGTCGTCCATCCATTCGCGTACCTCCCTCTGACGCTTGAGTGACTCACGCTGCTCGGGGGTAGGGGAGGGGGGCCTTCGAGGCGGGGTGGGGAAGGGGGTACGGTGGCAAAATTCAGCCACTCGGGGGTATGCCGAATTCGCCGTGAACGATCCTCTGCGGTGTGAAATACCGGTCGCTGCTCACGGCCAAGTGGAAGAACGCGCTCCTGAGCCCGGAGAGGAAGCGTGGTTGCATGAATGGCTGCTGGAGGGACTCGTCGCGCCAGGGGGCTACGAAATCAATGATACGCTGCTGTACCTGCGCGGGCAGGGCAAGGATCTGGCTCTTGCGGTTCGCAAAGGCCGTCCACAGCGCTTGCAGGTCGGCCCAATCGCCGTTCAGATCCCTGCGTTCGCGCCTCAGGTACGATCTCGGGTTCTCTGTCATACCCATCAAGCCCGCGGCCCTGATCATCTCCCTGTCCGGGAGCTCTCGCTCGTCGTGGAATTCGTCTCTAATCCAGCGCACAAGGTAGAGCACGCGCTCCATGAAGTTCTCCGCCGGCGAGCCGCCCCCTGAGGACGTGCGCCTCCCCTCCAGCACTGCGTTCGCATCCTCCAAGTCCACGTTCCGCTGTCGAATCTCCCCGTCCAGGTCGCCGTTGTTGTACAGCACGTCGGACTCGCGTGTTCGCGCCATGCTCGCGGCTCGGTGAGAATTTATACCTGTACCCCTACTCGCGGTCGGGGTACCTGTCGCCGGGCATCAGCCTCGCGCGCTTCCGCATCTCCGCCTCCCCGGGTAGCCAGTTCTTCGGGTCGTTGCTCCACTCCTCCCATTCGCGTATGTCCCGTCTGACGTCACGCGGGGCGGGGGCGTTTATCGGTGGGGCGGGCGGGGCTGGCAGGGCCTGGCGCGGGGGGTTGAGGCCCCTGTTCCACGAGTACTCGGGGTACTCTTCCCATCCCAGGGGTACCAGATTCATCGGAATTGGCTCAACTTCGAATTGGGGCTTTTTGACGTGATAATCATAGTTTGTGACATACGCCGTCACAGCCGAGCGCAAGCGCGAGAGGTCGCGCAAATTTACGTCGTCCCATTGCGAGTCCCTTGCCTTCGCGTACCACTCGAGGATTTGCATGCGAATGTGGTCCGGGAGGGTCGAGAGTATGCTGAGCTTGGAGCCCAGGGCGAACCAGATGCGCTTGAACTCGTCGATAATCCTGCCCTCGTCGTGGCTCCGAACGTAAAGGGCCCCGCCAGAGTTGTAATGCGTGTCTAGCCACCCTGCCCGGGCCAGCTCTAGCACCGGCCAGGGTTGGCGCTGTCGATTCGGTCGCGAGGCCTGCTCTACCACCCAGCGTCTAAGGTCCTTGACCTGATCTATGAACTGTGCGATCACGTCCCTGGGCGCTTCCTCTGCATCCGACATTTGCAATTGCACACATCAAGAAATTCTAAACGCTACTGCGAGGCTACGCTATGCATACCGATACAAATTGCGAGACTTTGCAACAGGGGAGCGCAGCGTGGCACGCGGCGCGCCGTGAAAAACTAACTGCATCTAATTTTGCGGCTGCGTGCGGCATAAACCCCTGGAAATCCAGGGCCCGCCTGTGGGCGGAGCTAAGCGGGATAGCGGAGGAAAACAACTTTGACAACCCTGCCCTAACCTATGGGCATGACTATGAGCCCCTCGCGGTCTCTATCTACAAGGCACTGAACGATAACGTTGACATTAAACATACTGGACTGCACGAACATAAAGAAATGCCGTTCCTCGCCGGTAGTCCCGACGGACTTATAGGAAATGATAGAATTTTAGAGGTGAAATGCCCGTACAAGGGCGAACTTTATGATAGAGTTCCTACCTATTATATGCCTCAACTGCAAGGACTTCTGGACATCACGGGCCGCGAGTGGGCCGAACTTTTTTGCTTCACTCCTCTGTGCGTGCAAACGTGGTACGTCAGACGGGACGAGAGGTACATCGAGCTCATGAGGAAGTGCTTACATCTATTTTGGATGCACGTCAAGGCTGGAACTCCGCCCGAGCCCTACAGCGATCGAATGAAGTCAGAGAACCTCAGCGAGGAGCAGGCGGCGCTGCGCGAGTTTAAGTTGTACGCCCTCCTCTAGTGTCCGGACCTTTCCAATAATCTATAAAGAAAGTAGGGAGGGTCCAGACACGTCTCTTGGTCGGACTCACCGTAGCTTGGTGTAGCTCAGGCCCAGGCCGGGTAGGCGAGTCTGTAATGAATCAGACCGCGCAGGATTTGGTTGAGCTGCTCGGTGCAGGGGGGCGGGAAGGCGAGGCCGCGGAGGGCCATAGAGACGTAGCGGAATGGGTGGGGGAGGCGGCCCCTGTTATCCCACATGGCGTCCACTATGGCGTTGTGGACCATTTGCTCGGAGAGGGGCCGGAGGGCGGGGCGGGCCTGCGCTCACCGTCTCAGTGTCGTTCAGTGGCCGGGAAGTCGTCCTCGGGCTGAGCACCGGCGGCATGTCATCGTACGGCGAGTTGGCGACGGCCGAGGCCTGCGACGGCGGCGGCGAGCCCGGGGCGGCCGAGCCCTGCGTGGCGAGGGCCGCCGAGCGCGCCGAGGCGAGCGAGGCCTGCGAGGGCGCCGGCTCCAGCTCCATGTCGAAGACGCCGCCCTCCACGGCGACGGCGACGGGGACGACGGGCGGCGAGGCCGGGATCGCGCGGGCCTGCTGCGTGGCGGGGACCTGAGCCGAGAAGTTCTCGAGCCGCCACTCGCGGCAGCCCGGGCACTCACCTGGACGAGGGGCTCGCGGTTGGCGACGGGCGGCGTCGGCAGGGCCTGCGTGGGGGCGTCACTTACAGAAGCCGAAGGCGCCGGCCTTGTGGGGCGGGGCGTCGGGGTCGCGGGGCGTGCTATAGGCCTCCGAGCCCTCCGATTCAGAGTCACTCACCGGGCTGAGAGGGTGGGGTGAGAAGAGGCCGAGGCGGGCCTTCTTGGCGGGCAGGAGGTGGGAGCCGTTGAGGGCGCAATCGGCGCGGTGGGCACACCTCTCTCCGTAGGTGGGGCAGAGGGCCGGGGCCGAGGGCGCCGGAGCCAAGGACGCCGGAGCCGAGGACGCCGGAGCCGAGGACGCCGGAGCCGAGGACGCCGGGGGCTGGAGGAGGCGTGAGAGGGGCCGAGGAGGAGAGGAAGGGGGAAGGGCGCGGGCACCGGCGCCGGGACGTCCCAGTCCGCCAGCTCGGGGAGGCCGTGCTCGTCGAACGCCAGCGCGGGCCGCCCGCTGAAGCCGAACGGGGCGGGGGGCGAGAGCGCGTTGTCCCCGACGCCCCAGACGGCGCTGAACGCCGCATCGTCCCAGCGCGCCTCCGCCTCCGCCTGGCCCTCGTCCCTTGCCTCGTCCACCTCCTTGGCGGAGAGCGACCCGATCTTGATGATGGAGGCCTGGATCAGCACAAACTCGCGCTGGAAGAATTGGACGAGCGGGATGGTAACTGCGGGAGAGGGGGTGAGCGGGGAGAGCGCGGGGCGCAGGCCAAGGGCGGGGGCGCAGGCCAAGGGCGGGGCGGACGCACATTCGATGCCGTAGGCCACCTCCTTGATGTAGCGGCCCCGGCGGCCGATCTCCTTGGCCAGCATGCTGCACTCCTTGCGCGCCGGGTGGCCGTGGCCCCACTCCATGGCGATCATCACCTTCGCCAGACGGACGCCCTCGATGTGCCACTCGTCCATCTCCGCCTCCAGCTTGGCGCAGATGCGCATCCAGAAGAAGACGCGCTTGAGCTTGTCGCGGTCGAATTCGGCGTCGCCGCTCTTGCTGCCCCAGTCGCGCAGGTCCGTCTCCTCCGCCTTCTTCACCTTCTCGTACCAGCACTTGATCTTCTCCGCCTGGCGCTGGAACTCGTCCGCCCGCGCCGTGAGAACGTCCGACTCCTCCTGCGCTCCGAGGGCCCGGGTCAGGGAGGAGAGGCGGGCTAAGCGGGGCGGCGGCGGACCGTGTGCGAGAGCTCGCCGACGATCACGGAGATGGCCGCCGAGAGGATCTCACGGGCGCGGGCCGGCCCGTTTGGGTGGCCCTCGCGCAGAACCTCCTCCAGCTTCAGCACGGCCGCCCGCGCGAGATCGCGGTGGCGCTGGCGGGCCTCGTCGCTCCGGCCCTGATCCACGAGAAGCTGGAGCTGGGGCCGCATGCCGGAGTCGCAGACGCTGGCGTACTTCCGAAGGGCCGCGCAGGAGAGCACCTTCTGCACGCTGACCAGCCAGTACGCGTAGCCCAGCGGGCTCTCCGCGCTCGGGTTCTCTCCGACCTGCGGACGCGACCTTAGCGCGCGCAGGGGCAGGGGAAAGGGGAAAGGGCGGGCTCTCGCGCACGTAAATGTCATCGGCGCAGGAGAGGAACATGTGATCAACGACGTCGAAGAAGCCGCCGGACGGGAGCGTGCCGACGCCGTGGTACGCGCCGTTGGTGGTCTCGCCGGCGCAGATGCCGGCCTGGACGGTGACGGTGTACTGCGAGGCCGGCGGCCCCTCCTTCACGTAGACGAAGTTGAGGTCGTACTTCTTGGCGTACGTCGGGTTGATGCGCTTGGTGACGATGACGTAATCGCACCGAACGCCGAGGCCGGACGGGCTGGCCTTCTCCTTCTCCGTCACCGACGCCAGGCACTGATCCCGCGCGATCAAGAGCTGCGGCGGCCCGCGCGTGAGCAAGCGCGGGCACGCGAGCGCAGGGAAGGGCCCTCACCCCGTGGGCGCCGCCGCTGCCGGATTTGAGGTCCGCGAGGAACTCCTTCTGCTCCGGAGTGCCGGAGAAGATCGCGCGCGGATGGAAATCGCGATGGAGCGCGATGCTGTTGAAGCAGCCACCGCCGCATTGTCGGACATCAGCAACAGCGCCACATCGCCGTGCGTGAAGCCGTACTTCGCCTTCACATACTCCGGCAGCTCGTGAATGCTGTAAGGCACGATCTGCGCGCGGGGCACGCGAGCCGGGGCATGTGAGCCGGGGCCGAAGCGGTGCGGGCGAAACCGCGAACCTCGTTGAACTTATTAACCGGCGTGAACTGGCCCTTGGTCTTCAAGCGCTTCGGGTGGCCGTCCGTGTTCTGGATCTTCTTCAGCCCGCCGAACGGCTCGAAGCGCGGCACGCCGGCCGAGTTGAACACGCTATCGTAGGTCATCGCGTTGAGCGCCTCCTCCGCCGATAGGCTGCCGAGATCGCGGGCTATGCTGTCCTGCTCGCCGGGCTGCTGCTGCTTCGCGCAGGAGCGGAAGGTCGCCGCCTGCATGGTGCGGCAGACGGGTTCAACGAACTACGTGCGCAGCTGTTAGTGCCCGCGGGGTTCACAACAACGTCTCAACGGATTCCGTTCACGGTTTATTCCCCCGTTGACTTCTTCCCCCCCTAACTCGCAAAGACTCAGACTTGAAGCGCGCTTCTCCCCCCCTCAAAATCGCGTACCCCCCCAGGCTGCAACCCCCCGTCGGTTTCTCGCTTTTTCTCTCTGGCGATGCAATGCAAGCCGCTCGTTCAAACCAGCTGGAAACTTGGCGCCAAAGCCTTCGCAGCCCGCGCGCAGCACTCGCAGCAGCGGCGGCAGCAGCAGCGGCGGCAGCATGTCTCGGCTCGCGCTCCCTCCGGAGATCCCGGCTAAGCTGGCGAGGAACACGCTGTACGACGTTCTCTGCATCGGCGACAGCTTCGGCATCGATTGGACGGTCTTCGAGGCCGGCATCAGCGACCAGGCAAAGGAGGCGCAGGCCCGGGCGCTGGAGGACGGCATGCAGTTCAGCCCGAACAGCAAGGATGTGCTGCGCAAGACCGAGCTGGCCGAGCGCAAGCGCAAGCTGGCCGCGGCGCGGACCTTGAACCTCGAGGGCGCCCCCGGCCCGTCGGTGCAGTTCTCCATCGACTCCGTCCTGTCGCGGCTGCGGCTCGCGGAGGTGCTCGCTGCCTCTTTCTCTCTGCGCTCGCAGCGGCTGAGGCGCCGCGGCGCATCGCAGGACGCGGACGTGCGGGCGATGCACGCGGCGCTGAACATGACGGAGGAGAACTTCGACACGCCGAGCAAGCCGAAGCCCGGGCGCGATACCGACGCCCGCCGGCTGTTCGCGGCGCAGCGCCTGCGGCTGCTCATGGGCGCCGTGCCCCGGCACATCGCCAAGGGCGAGTGGCGCACGATTGGCTTGCTGACGGGCCCGGAGGAGTTCTACTTCAACCGCATGGCGGAGGCGGCCGGGCACCTGCTCTGGCTGCTGGTGCTCAGCTCGGACCCGGCCTACAAGCCCGAGGTGCGCCCCAGCCGCCCGTGCAGCCGCGGCCGCCCCTCCCCGCCGACCCCCGCCGGCCCGCAGATGCTGGCGAAGGGCATCATGGGCATCGAGGTGCGCTGCATCAAGCAGAACAGCCGCGACTTCATCACGCGCCACGAGAGCTCGGCGGTCTGGGGCGAGCGGCCGGACACCGGCGTCCTCACCGACGCCTACGCCATCCGCATCGTGCTGGAGGCGGCCTGCCGGACGTGCCGGGACCGCCACGGGCGCCAGGGCATCTGCGCCTTCGACCTGGTTCCGGAGTTCGAGGTGCCCGGCGTCACCATCGGCGACCGCGTGCAGGTGCGCCGTTTCTATTTGGATGCTATTTAGATGCTATTTAGACTATTTAGATGCTATTTAGACTATTTAGATGCCATTTAAACCCCCTCGCAGGTCATCCGGCGGTGCTCGATGCCGGACTCGTACGGGCGCCCCATGATCCACGGCGCCGTGAAGTACGTGGTGCCGCGGCGCACCCTCGCCCTCGCCTTCTTCGTCCCCGTCTTCGACAAGGCGGCGGCCGCCGCCGCCGCCGCCGCCTCCCGCCCCCGCCCCATGCTCGCGGCCACGGAGTCCTCGGATTCCGGCTCGGATTCCGAGGAGGAGCGCGACGCCGAGGCCGCCGCCGCGGCCCGGGCGCTGGACTTCACGGAGGAGGAGCTCGAGCGGGCGCGGAGCCTGCCGCGCGCCGGCCGGGAGATGACCGCCGTCTTCAAGGCGGCGATCGGCGAGGCGACGGCCTCCGCCTCCGGCGACGGGGCCGGAGTTAGCAAGATCACGGCGGAGGGCCTCGCGCGCGCCATGCGCGTGGCCCAGGCCCAGGCCCAGGCGAAGGGCAAGGGCAAGGGCAAGGTCGCCTACATCAACCTCAAGTTCGAGAAGGAGGACGTGCCCGCCCCGGCGGCGCGGCGCGATCTCGGCGAGCAGATGGAGGCGGCGGCCCCCAAGGCGGCCGGCCCCGAGCCGGCCGGTGCGCCCTCCCCACCCCAAAATTCTGAGCCTAGGGCGTTCCGGCGCCGCAAAGGAATGACCCTGCCCACAGAGGAGGAGCTGGAGGCCGAGCGCGAGATGGAGGAGGAGGCCGCGCTGGCGGCGGCGGCGGACGCGAAGGCGGCGCGCGAGCTGGAGGTGGCGGAGGAGTACGCGATGGAGCTGGAGCGCGAGCGCGAGCGCGAGGGCGAGGCCGACGCCGAGCTGGCGGCGGCGGCGGCGGGGGACACCTTCGAGCCCGAGCCCCCGTCGACGAGTTCTACCCCCTCCCGCCCTCCCCCTCCCTCGAGTACGCCCCGCCGCCGCCCGTGGAGGAGTTCTCGGACGACGAGCCCGGCGACGCTGGCCCCAGGCCGCCCCTCGTCTCCCCCGCCGCCCGCCCGCCCCGTGCCCCCGCCAGCCCCGCCGCCTCCGACGTCTCCTGGCGCCCGAGCGGCAACCCCTCGGCCTTCAGGGACTTCAGCCCGGTGCGCCTCTCGCAGGTCCCGCCGCCGGCCCGCATGCCCCCTCCGCCCCCTCCGGCCCCTCCGGCCCCTCCGGCCCCTCCGGCCGCCCGCGCCGCGCCCCGCTCCCGCCGGGCCCAGCAGCGCAAGGAGCGCGAGCGGCAGGAGCGGCAGCGGCAGCGGCGGGAGGCGGGGGCGGAGGAGGACTACGACGAGGGCCTGGAGACGGCAAGCGACGACGAGCCGCCGCGCGCGAACAAGCTGGAGGTGGCGCGGGCGGAGCTGGCGGCGACGGTCATCCCGGCGCCGGTGATCAACACGCGCCGGTACGAACGAGTGACGACGCACAAGGACGACAACATGGCGCGCAAGAAGGCTGCCATCCAGGACTCGCTGCGCGCCTGGATTTCTGCGTCGGTGCGCCCCTTTGCCTGCGCGCCCACCCCCCTTAGAAGCCGGAGGCGGCCGTGGCCCAGCTGCTTAAGGCGCTGGCCGCCTCCGGCCGGTGCGCCCCCCTCCCCTCGATCGAGCCCCGCTAACGCCCTTTTTGCCCGCGCCCCGCAGGGAATCGCGCGCCGGCGGCCGATGGCCCCCGGGGAGGACCCCGTCTTCATGCAGAAGCTGCCGGGCTGCTTCGTCTACGAGAAGGTCACCGCGACGCAGTTCGAGGGCAACGGCACGATGGACGAGGTGATCTCGAAGCTGGCGATGGCCTTTCACGCTGCGTACGGCGACAAGCCCGAGCTCTTCGAGTTCACCTTCTCCAAGGAGGTGCTCACGGGGGAGATCCGCCGATTCGTGGAGAAGTCTCTCTTGCTCCACGACGTCTGCCCCGAGATGCCCGTCATCCCGGGCCACCCCTTCGCCTGCGACTCCCGTGCGCCCCGTACCCCCCCCCTCCCGGTACCCCCCTGACGCCCTCCTTTGCGCAGATTTCGTCGTGCGGACGCCACAGGACAAGAACGGCGACGCCTGCGTCCTCATCATGACGCACGAGGTGGCGGAGAAGCGGTACAAGGGCTACATGAACACCTGCTACATCCAGGGCCGCCTGCCGGACGGCATCGAGGAGGCGGCGGCGAACGTCGACTTCCCGCGCGTCCTCTCCATGCTCATCGACCACATGCCCAAGTGCGCTCAGCACCTGGCGGACAACGGCTACGTGACGCCGGACGAGATCGGATACGCGGCGGCCGTCCTCTACGCCTTCAACACCGTCGGGCCGTGGCACTTCTGCGACAAGCCCGTCTTCGACCGTGCGCCGCGCGCGGAGTTCGAGGCGCCGGCGGAGGGCGCCCAGCTGCAGTACTGCGGCGTCATCAAGGGCCAGTCTGGCACCGGTGCGCCCCCTTCCTTTCCTTTCCTTTTCCCTTTCTCTCTGACGCCGCGGCCGCGCGCGCAGGCAAGTCGACGGTGACGGGGATCATGAACGAGTGCTATGCGCCGGGTCAAATCTGCGTCTACCGCCCCTCCAGGGGCTCGGCCTTCTCGGAGCACGGCGGTGAGGAGGCGCTCTGCATGATCATGGCGGAGGGCCTCGACCTGAAGGCCTGCACGGAGGAGGAGCTCAAGATGCGCTCGGGCGACGCCTACGCTCGCAACTTCAAGTTCGCGAAGGGCAACGACCGGCGCTGCAAGCCCCTGCGCAAGTCGCTTGTGATCGTCTGCAACGGCTTCCCCCAGGTTCGCCCCCCTCCTTTCCTTTTCCTTTCCTTTCCTTTCTCACCCCTCCCACGCGCAGCTGGAGAACCGCATGCTGGAGTTCTTCTCGCGCATCGTCCTCATCCCGCTCGACCACAAGCCGCTCAAGAAGCGCACCCACCTCCAGGCCGACATCCGCGAGAACGAGCTGCCGGCGCTGAACGTGGTGGCCTACACCTACGCCTGGAAGATCATCCACGCGCTCTCCGACGGCGAGGCGACGTGCGTCCAGGCCTTCGAGCCGGCGTGGGTGCGGGAGAAGCGCCTCGCCTTCTGGCAGGAGACGGCCGCCTGCCCCCTCACCCGCTTCATCATCACCCACTGCGTCGTCGACCCCACCACCTACCTCGTCGGCTCGGAGACGGAGGGCGGCATGACGAGCGTGGCGGGCATCTGCGAGTACGTCTCGCGCACCGAGGGCCCGGACGCCTCCGCCGCCCTCGCCGCCAACATCGAGAACGGCGCGCTGGACGAGACCATCGCCGCCTTCGGCCCCAAGTGCGGCCTCTTCTCCTACAAGGCCGGCGGCGTCTGGGAGACCTACATCCGCGGCATCGTCCCCAAGGCCCCGCTCTCCCTTGGCGCGAGCCAGCCGGCCCTGCAGGCCATCCGCTTCACCCTGCCGGCGGACCCGGAGATCGGCCCCTTCCCCGTCAAGGCCTCGACCAGGGGCAAGGGCAAGCGCGCCCGCAACTCGGCCCCCGGCTTCGTCCCGCCCCCGCCCCCGTCGTTCGCCCCCGCCGCGCCCGCCCAGCAGCCCGCCGGCCAGCAGCACGCCGGCCAGCAGCGCATCGACGAGATGCTGCCGCGCCAGGTCCGGCCCCGCACCCGCGCCCTCCCCGTACCCCCCTTTCCCCCGCCCCCCTCCTGACCCTCGGGCCAGGGCGAGGGCGCCTCCCCCGCGGGCAGCTTCCGCAGCAGCCCCGTGGACGGCGGCGCCGGCCCCAGCGGCTACGGCAGCTCGGGCTCGCGCTCGGCCTCGGGCTCGCGCGCGCGCTCGGCCTCGGCCGCCCCTCCAGCAGCGCCGGCCCCAGCCCCGTCCCCTTCTCCCTCGCCGACCGCAGCCCCGTCCCCGCCGCCTTCGCCGCGCCCGTCCCCGGCCCCGGCGCCGTCCTCTCCGCGATCCAGGGCTTCGGGGCCCAGCAGGAGGCCGAGCGGCAGGCGCTGGCGGCGCGCCAGGCGCGCGAGGCGGAGGAGCGGCGCCAGGCCCTCTGGGCCCAGCGCCTCCAGCGCACCCTCGCCTTCCGCGCCGAGCTGGAGGCGGGATTCCGCGCCCGCCAGATCTCCGGTGCGGAGGCCTCGGAGACTTGGCGGGCGTTCGAGGCGGAGACGGCGGGGCTGGCGAAGACCCTCGCCCAGCCCTACCGGCGCGTGGCCGTCCCGCAGTCCTACGCGCGGCGGGCGACGCTGGAGGCCTCGCGGGCGGAGATCGACGCGGCGGAGGAGCAGGCGGAGCGCGAGGAGGCCGAGGACAACGCGCGCTTCCGGCACCTCCACCACTGAGGCCTCGAGGCGGTATTTTTTCTCAACCCCTTCCAATTCGGTCTCGCGATGGCCCTCGCTGACAGCTATCCCCCGCATTACTCGCTAGGAGCCCTCGCCGCGACCCTCACCTGGCTCCTCGGCGGCACGCCCACGGCCTCGGCCGTCATCGGCGTGGGCTTCGGCTACGCCGCCAAGACCCTCTACGCCCCCGGCTCCGTCTCGATGGCGACGGCCGGCATGCGCCCCGCCGGGCGTTAACTCTCCCTTTTCAAAGTTCCATTCCCCCCTTTCCCTTTTCAAAGTTGCGACGTCCTTTTGAGTCCGTTGGCATTTAAATTTTCTTCATCGTCTGTACACGTCTAAACATGCCCAACGCCGTAGAGAAGCTGTTGTGTACGGTGTTCAAATCGGACTCGCGCTGCAGCAAGATCGGCGAGGCTGCCAAGGGCGGGGGCGGGGCGAAGGCCGGCGGCGGGGCGGAGGGCCTAAGATAAGGGGCGCGGACCCGGCGCCGCCGGCGCTAAAGTCGATTAAGGCTGCGGGCAAGGGCCGCGGCGTCGGGCCCCTGCCCCTCGTGGCGATCGCCCCGGGCCAGCGCGAGGCGGCGCACGCGGCGACGGCGGCGCTGGCCTCGCAGCAGCAGAGGGAGGGGGCGCCGCGCCTGAGCGCCGGCCTCTGGTCGCAGCCTGCGCCCGCGCGCGAGTACGGCGTCAGCGCTTACTTCGACGGCGCGAACGAGCTGAGCCGCCAGGAGATCTGGGCCTGGGAGGCGCGGCGCGCGGTCGACGGGCACCTGCCGTTGCTCGTGGCGCTCGGCGGCTCGCTCCTCATGGTCTGGTACCTGCGCGGCTTCGCGATTTAGATAGATTTTCGAAGCGCTAGCTAGTAGAGATGAGCTGGCTCGACGCGCTGCTCACCAAGACCTTTGGGCCCAAGGGCGCGCCGCGGCTGCAGTTCGGTGAGCTCAACGCCGCGATCGGCGCCACAGTCGAGATGAAGAACCGCGAGAACGTGCTGCGCGGCGACGGAGGCGCGTGGGCGGACATTGCGGCGGGCGCGCTGGGCTCCGCACTCACCGCACCGGGCAAGGCGGGCCGCGCGCTCACGGACGTGGCCGAGCGCTTCTGGCACTGGCTCAAGGTTGCCGTGGTCATCGCCGCAGCGGTTGTGGCGGGTCTCCTGGTGCTCGAGGCTCGCGCGCTATTTTCTAAACGCTAGGTAAAGCGAGCGAACCATGCCCCGCGGCGGCTCTTCCCCCCGTGTCTCCTTCGCTGAGAACGAAGTCGCCGCTACCCCCCTGGAGCCCGGCGTCAAGCTGGAGCGCGCGAACGCAGTCTCCGTCAAGAAGGCCAAGCGCGCGCTGGTTCTAGAAGTCCCCAAGACCGCCTCGCAGTTCCTTCCCACGTCCGAGTACGACGGCACGGAAGATACGGAGAAGGTTGCATTCAACAAGCGCAAGACGTACAAGGCGATACGCGAGGGCCAGCTGCTGCCCACGGACGCGGTTCCCGGGCTGCCGGGCACCACGGCCGGCGAGCTGCTCGTGCGCAACCTGCGCCTGCAGTACGTCTCCCGCCTCCGCCGCTCCAAGGCCAAGAAGGCGCGCCTGGACTCGGGCGATAGCAGCTCTAGCTCGTAGGGCTCTGTACTCAATACTACCAGTTCCTGTTCCTATCCCAGAGCACGACTCGGGTAAAGGGCACGGTCATAGCGAACATGAACTCGGCAAACTTGGAGAAGTTCATGAGGGTCCCTAGGCGCGGGTCCTCCCAGTAGATAGCTTCGCGCAGGGACTCGTAGATGCGCATGAGGGAGCGCTCGTTCTCGGTCGCGAAGGCGTCGGAGGGCTCGTCGGGATCCGGATCCGAGAGCTCCGAGTACTCGTCCGAGCTGCCAGCGCTCTCGACGCCTGCGGCCGGGTCGGGCGAGGGGTCAGCCATTCTTTGCTGGTAGAAGGGCTAGAAAATCACGGGCGCCGTACTCCATCGAGTCGCCGCGCCAGTACTTGTTGCCGGAGGCGAGCAGCTTCATCGGCTCGCCCGTCGAGTCGTGCGTCCAGGCCTCGCCCGTCCAGACGGCCGTGCCGCCGTCCTCTAGCTTGAGGCGGTGGCCCGCCTCGAGCCGATCGCCGTTGAGCATGCGGCCGGCCATGAGCGCCAGGTCCCACTCGGTGAGGCCGCGCTGCTCTTCGGGGTGAGGCCGCGCTCGACGCGCTCGGGCTGGCGCGCCTCGCGCTCCATGCGGCTGAGGCCCACCAGGAAGAAGATCGGCAGCGCAAAGGCCATGAGATCTAGCAGGGCCTCCATTGGGCAAGACTTAGAAAAGGTTCCGGGCCAGGCCCGAGAGCTGCGGGCCCAGGCGCCGGGCGGCGTAGTAGAGCGCGGCGGCCGCGGCGGCCAGGATCAGAAGGCGCGGCGGGCCGCGCGCGGGCTCCTCCAGGTCAAGTCCACGGTCTCTGGCTCGCGGGCCGGCGTCGCCAGGATCTCGGGCTCGGAGCTAAGGACTTGGGCCCGCGGCGGCGGCGCTGCTTGGGGGCGGAGGCGGCGGCGCGGCGGAGAGAAGGTCCTCGGGCTCCTGCTTGATACCTGCGCAGTCAGTAAAGTCCATGCTTGCTGGGTACCTCGGAAAATTGTGGAGGTGCCCGGCGGCTGCGAACGTAGGATGGGGGGAGAAGTGACGCGGACGCGAATACGTCATAGTCGAATACGTCATAGTCCAAAACCTGGACTCGGGACTCGGCCCGGGCCCTGGGGAGGGGTACATGTTATGTCCAAATGTCCAAATGTCCAAATGTCCAAATGTCCAATTGAAAGGTTGCGGAGGTTGCGGACGCGTCACAAATACGTCATAGTCGAATACGTCATAGTCCAAAACCTGGACTTGGGACCTGGGCCCAGACTCTCGCCAAGTTTCAAATAATAATACTGTACCCCTGTTATCTGCAAGCTTATCTTATCGTTATCGTGTCACCTATCCTATCCCGATCCTATCGCTATCCTTTCGCGATCGCTTGACTACACTATTGCATTCATTGCTTTTGAATGTAGTTAATGTCATAGCAACTTGAACATGATGTCATGATGATTTCAAGTTAAATACCGGGGTACGGTGTTTTTGTTCAAGTCTCTTTTTTTTACCGGCAGGGCCCGGGCCGAGTCCCGAGTCCAGGTTTTGGACTATGACGTATTCGACTATGACGTATTTGTGACGCGTCCGCAACCTCCGCAACCTTTCAGTTAATTAATTAAGCACTGGGCTAGCGCTAGGCTAGCTAGATATCGATACCAGCTAGCTAGCTCAGCTCTACCCTGCCCAAGTTGATGGTATCTAGCAGCGCCTGCTCCTCTAAGTCTGCACCGCCTCCTCCTAGCGCTAGCGCTAGCTCGATACCGCCTCCAGACTTGATCTCCCTTGGCTTCAGCCACCGAAGGGCTCAGGCCACCTCCTCCTGGTGAAGCCGGTATCGTTGCGCTTGTCCAGCTTGAGGTAGCGGTAGGGCGCCGGCGCCGGCCAGTCGGGCCTGTGGCTGCTGGCCTCCTTGGCTATGTCCTTGGGCCTACGCGGAAGCAGGTCGGCCTTGGCCTTGGCCTTCTGCAGAGGGCCCAGCGCCTTGAACTTCGGTGCCTTCGTCGCCGGCAGGGCCTTCGGCTGAGGCTTCGGTGCCTTCTGCGCCTTCGTCTTCGGCTGCGGCTGCGGCTTTAGCTGCTTCGATTTCGGCATACTTCTTGCTCATAAATGAGAAAAGCGCCTCGAAGTCGGCTTTTATCTCCTCCTTGGTCCAGGATGTCATCTGAGTCGGGTCACCTGAGAACGGCGCATCGAACGCCACGTGGAGCGATTTGCAGGCCTGAGCTATCATTGGCTCCGGCCAGGCCAGCTCGATCAGCTGAAGGTAGATACTGAGGGCCTTGTCGAGCTTGGCGCCCTGGGAGACTAGCTGGGAGATGGCGGGCTCCATGGTACTGGATTAAGCAGCTAGCCGGGGTTCAGAAAATGGCGCCAAGTCCGAGCTTATTTTTTTACCGGCGGGGCCTGGGCCGAGTCCCGAGTCCAGGTTTTGGACTATGACGTATTCGACTATGACGTATTCGCGTCCGCGTCACTTCCCCCCCCCTCTTCAGGTGAGCGCTCACCTGACCCTCACCTGAACGGCCTCAAAACCGCAGCCGCGCCGCGCCCTCGCTCACACTTCACAGCCAAGAAAATCAAGAATGTGCGCCCCCAAGTACGAGACCTGCTGCCTGACCTTCGGCATCTTCGAGTACGAGGCCATGGACGAGGATCTCGACGAGAACGGCGAGATCTGCTTCAACTACTGCAGGCTGCTGCGCAACATCTCGCTGGAGTGCCGCAAGGGCGACTGCTTCCAGCACATCATGCTCAATCCCGCCAAGAACGAGATCACCCTGTACGCCGTCGCCAGCCCCAGCGCCAGATTTAGACTCTCGAATATTCGCGTAGCCGTGATTGAGGCTCTCCCCCTCCCCAGTGAGACGAATTGAACACGTGTTTTACCTGAATCACCTGAGCGCTCACCCGAGGTCAGCCTGAAGTCAGGTGGGGCGGCCTTAAATATTTTCTAGCGCTAGGCTGATCGCACACTAAGCTCAGACAACATGGCCACCGTCCGCAACGCCACCGAGATCGACCCCGCCAAGCTCGCCTTCGAAATCGATGCCAACGGCCGCATCAAGGCCAAGTACGACGGCCTGCAGGGCCTCATGATGTACGCGCCGCCCATGGTCACGATCAACCCGTGCATCAACACCGAGCAAGGCAAGGCGTGGAGCGACGAGAAGAAGGCCTTCGTCATGGAAGAAAACGGCGGATTTTACACGCTGGACCTCACCGATCTCAGCGCCGTCGACGGCCAGACGAACCCAGCCGCGGACGAGTTCCTCAAGCTGCTGGAGGCCCTGGACGCGAAATTCTGCGAGTTCGTGCAGCAGAACCAGGCCAAGCTCAAGGTCTCGCCCGGCGCGCCCTCTCCAAGGATCAGATCTCGGTGCTGCAGACGCCCAGCGTGCGCATCAAGGTCGACAAGGAGTCGGGCCAGGCCTTCTACAAGTACCTCAACATGCGCATCCGCACGCAGACGATGGCGGGCAAGCGCAAGACGATCCCAGTCGTCGACATGTCCAACTACCTCATCACCGAGCGCGCCACCATCGGCACCGGAGACCTGGTGGCGGCCCTCGTTAAATCGACACCGCCTACGCCATCCCCGAGGCAAGTTCGGCCTCAAGTGGTCCTTCCTCGCCGTGCAGCAGTGCAAGGTCGGCGCCTTTCGCTTCGCCGGCCGCACGCCCGAGCTGGCCTTCAAGCCCTACGACAACGAGGCCGATTTCGAGCCCTACCTAAACCCCGAGTCTATGTACACCACCCCCATGCAGTAGTTTAGACGAATAAATTGTAAATTCTCTGGTGCAATTGATTACAAGCGTTTACAATCAGAGGCCGTTGAACTTGCCGCCCACCGCCCTGGCTCCGCCGCCGTCGAGGCCGCCGCCTCCGTCACCTCCTTCATCATCTCCGGGTTCGCGTTGGCCGCGTGCACCGCCAGCACCGTCTGCACCAGGGCCATCCCCAGGCGCGCCTCGGGCCCCAGGTCACGTAGCGCGAGTACTTAATCACCAGCTCCTCTAAGATCGGCTGCACCTGGTCCATGGAAGAGAGCGTCGCCTGCCGAGCCCGTCTAACTTCAGGCCGATCGGATCGTACGCTGTTGTTAAGGTGCTCCAGCGAGTGCATGCCCGCATCAGAAAGAGGCGCGCCGCCTCCAGCGAACCCCGCGTGCTCAGCTCGCGCTGAATTTCCTCGTACTCTTCCTTCAGCTCGTCCAGCGGCGTGGCGAGGCTCAGCTTCTTCGTGGACGTCAGCTCTCGCCCCCGACGAGGCCTTGTACTGCGCGATCTGCCGCAGAACCTGCTTCTTCTCGTCCACGTCCACCTGCGCCTCGTCGCGCGGCTCTCCTGCAGGTCGATCCCCAGCGCCTTTTTCACGCTCTGCTCCTTCTTCTTCGTCATTTCGATGTGC
>QPMI01000612.1:0-157916 GCA_004431415.1 Cyanophora paradoxa | reverse complement strand
TTTCCTCCTTCGCTGCGGCGTACCAGTGCTCGGCGATGGCGAGGTAAGACTCGCAGTCGAGGAGGTCGTCGCCGAGATTGGAGATGCGGCGCGACGAGGACTGCAGCGCCAGGAGGTAGTTCACCCACGCTATCAGCAGCTCCGGCACGGGCGCCGCCTTCAGCGCCTCAAGCTCCGCCGCCTCCTCGTGCAGGGCCTCGCTCCGGGCTGCCTCGTCGCCGGTGAGGCACTGCAGGGGCCGGTAGAGCTCGGAGAGGACGGCGGAGAGGTCGTTGGCGGGGTCCTCGTTGGAGGGCCGTCGGTGGAGCGGCGCGAGCGGCAGCGACCCGAGGCGCCGGAGGGCGCGGTTCACGGCCTGGAGGCGGCGCTCCATCGAGGTCTCCTCCAACACAGCACCCGACTTGAGGTCCGTGGGCGAGAGCTCCTCCACGACGATCGCCAGCACAGCGTAGTCCCCCATCTGGCGAGCGCAAAGCGTCAGGAACGGGTGGAGAGGGGGAGTCCATCTGAAGCGACTTGCGACAAAAAAGGTGGCCATGACATAGCGGGAGGAAGCGAGGAGGGCGCACAGCGTCGGGGGCGAGGGAGCGGAGGGACTGGACGAGGGCGAAGCGGGAGCGCTGGAGGTGGGCGTTGAGCCAGGGGAGCAGTCGCGCGACGGGGACCGAGGCCGGCGCCAGTAGCCGCCGCACGTCGGGGACGAACGCCCCGGCTTGCTTGAGCGTCACCAGCGTCTGGTTCATCTGAGCGATCTGCGGGGGGAGAGGGCGGTGGCGTCGATGAGGAGCGGGGGCAAGGGGGGGCGGGGGATCGCTGCGCCGCGCCTGCAGCATGCCCTCGCGCTCGACGACGCCGGCCCAAGCGCGGGAGATGCGGGAGGCCTCCAGCTGGGCGCGCAGCAGGTCCGACGAGACCGAGTTCAGCGCCTTGGCGGCCTCTTGCTGCCGCCGCGCCGCCTCCGACTGCGCTTCCCTCAGCATCTCCTGCAGCTGGATGACGCGCGACTCGAGGATCGAGGCCCGGCTCTTCGCCGCGTCGTTGTACTTGCGCTTCCGCTCCTCCACCGTCAGCATGCTTTCGTCCAGGTCCTCCTGCACACGCCGCCGGTGCGCGCTCTGCACCGCGTACTCCCGCCACCGCTGCCCCCCGCGGCGGTTCGGACAGGGCGGGTGGCCCGCGCGCGCGAGCGGGGAGGCGCACCACGAAACAGTCCTGGAGCACATTGTCGAATACTGCGCGGGGGCCGGGCGGGCGGAGTTTGGCGGTGCGGGTGGAGGGGGGGCGGAGTTGCGGGCGCCCGCGCACTCCGCGTGAGGACGCGCGACTTGACGAGCTGCTGCTTCCGCTGCTCCCGGCGCGTCTCCACGAACTGGCGAGGCGGAGCGGGTCGGCGCGGGCCGCGGGGCTCGAAGAGATGGCAGGGCGGGGCGGCGCGCACGGCGACCCAGGCGCTCCATGCCTTGCGCAGCTCGGCGCGGGCCCAATTGTTGATGATGCGGAGGACGCGGTCGCGGTGCTTCTTCGTGATTGCCATTTCGGCGTCGAGCCGCGCCTTCAGCTTGTCCCGCTCCTCCGTCACTGCCATCGACCGCGCGAAGAAGGGCGTCCGGTCGATGTAGCCCTGCGCGCCGCTCGCCCGCTCTCTCCCCCGCTCGCGCGGGGGCCGCAGGCTGCAGGCGGGGCGGGCGCACCGGGGAGAAGCCGGACTGGCCCGGGGGATCCCAGTCAGAGTAGATCGCCTGCGGGCAGGGGTTGTGTGGAGGCGGCGGTGAGGGGGGTGCGGCGGTCGGGAGGGGCGGACGCGGCAGAGCTCGTCGCGGAGGGCCGCCAGCAGGTCTCCGTGCTGCATCTGCCCGATGAGACGGTCTGGCGGGCGCGTCAGCAGGGCGGCGCGGGTGCGGGGCGGGGGCGGGGCCCGCGCGCGCCGAGGATGGTGAGAGCGATGGCGGTGCGGAAGACGTTCGGGCAGCCCGGCGAGACGGGAATCGACCGCATCTCCTGTATCTTCACGTCCGCGAAAACGGCGACCGAGCTATACGCCCCCAGCTCGCGGTCGAAGTCGCGGAGCCAGTCGCGCCCGTGTGCCTCCCAGTCGACGCTCGTCATCAAGCTGCCGTGTTCCTGCATCATCTGCTGGCTGTACGGGCTCGTCGGCAGCTCCGCCAGCAGTCGCTTTGGGTTCGTTGCGGAGGCCCTCCCTGATGTGATCGGCCGCGCCGACGCGGGGCCGCGCGCGGCAGGCGAGGGCAGGGAGCCCGCCGACCGCAGTCGCTCACTCGACATCGGGCTCGCTGGTCGGTGCTGTGCGGAATGCACAGTGACCGAAACGCCTGAGGGGCTCGAGTATGAGCGAATGCCATGTCGAAATCCTGTCTGGCTCCCTTGCGAGTCCGCTGTATACGGTCGAGCTCCCTCTCCCTGAGCCGCGGGGTGGTGCAGCGCAGCGTGAAGTCTCCTGCGGCGGCGGTGAGCGGTTCGCTCTCAGCGGCGGCGCTACGCCTCGGACAAGTGCAGACCGCTGCTGCGAGCTGGGCTTGGGGGTCGGCTGCCTCAGGAGCTCGTAAGCCCTGTCGTATACATCGCTGGCCGCCATGCGCGCTTGGTCCCGCCCCTCTCGCGACTCGGCGTGCCTTCCGCCACCTGTGTGGGCTGAAGCTAGAGCCTCCGCGCCCGCTGGGTCTTCTTCGCAGTCTCCAAAGCTCGAGTTGGATCTCTAGCTAAAGTTGCGTTCGGCAGCTCGTGGGGTGCAGGCAGGCAAGCGCCCTCAAAACTCCATTATCGGCCAGGGGCTACGCTGCGCGGGCTGCGGGGCTGCGTGGCCCGATTTTGCAAAAAGGACCTTCGGACCTAGTCCGACCTAGTCGGACTTAGTCCGACCTACCTGGCTCTGGGGGTATACAGACTTCGCAGCGCAAGGCGGGTGCGCGAGAGGTCGCCATGCCGGCGGCCGACCAGCGGGCGGAGTATGTGCTCCGCCTGGCACAAGACTATTTGGGAACGCAAGCCGGCCAGCTAGCCGAGAGCAGCGAGCTGGCCGCTTTCCTCAACGACGGCAATATTACGCTCCTGCGCGTCGGCCTGATCAATGGAAAGGTGCGTGAGTGCATTTTGCACTACTTTACGCCCGCCTCCTGATCTGCAAGCACACAGCTTGCTGTCTCAAACGAGCCCAGCACGGCCGCGGGACAGGGACCGTCGCTGGTCCTCTCGAAGAACAGGCCCGTGGTCCTAGATGCAGAAAACATCAGGTCGGTCGTCTCCGTGTCCTCTATGGTGGACCCCACGGCAAGCCTCTACAATCTGATCCACAATGTATACGCTCCGCTGCTTGCCAAGTGCGCAGCCGAGTACTCTAGCACGGTTTACTTGTACAGCTTGCGCGCCGCTGCTGGCATCCCGCGCTGATTTGAGTGCGCGACGAAAGGGGCGACGACGCGAAGCTGGATCAGCAGCTCAAGAACTTGCTGACCGACCTGGAGGCCGGCCTCGCCGCAGTTATGCGCCGAACTGGCCAATCCGCAGACACGCAGCTGGGCGGTGCGCTCACGCAGGAAGCAGCGCCGCGCCTTGCCGCTCCCCGTTCACCGAGCGCGTTCGCAGGTGACGAGTCCTCGAGCATCCTCACCCCTGTAGATGAGTACCACTACTGGGCGGATAGGGCTGGCTACGATGCGGTGCGCGGAGCCATTCCCCGGGCCCGCAGCTATCCGCCTTACGCGGCACGTCGAGCAGAGTTCGCAACAGTTCCGCAAGCTGCTGGAGCCGCTCAAGAAGTTCGAGGAGATCAAGTGCGGCCTTCTGCCGAACGAGCGCCTGCCGCCGCATCCTTATTCCCCGCAGCACCCTCGGCGAAGAGGACGTGCTAGACCTGCTCAAGAACACGGAGCAGGCGCTCGAGGACATTTGGTTCGCATCGAGTTTCCCCCCACTGTCGCTCCGAGCTCATTTCCCTCATCTTCCGCTAACCGAGGCCGCGCAGGAAATCGGAGTTCCAGTATCCCGAGAAGCGGATGCGGCACTTGCTGGGGGTGATCGGCGGAGCGGTGGGGCGGTACATGCAGCACCAGTTCGCGTCGCTGCAGGTGTGGAAGGACCCGTTCCGCGAGGTGGAGAAGGCCGCCTCGTACAGCCAGCGGATCTGCCGGGAGTGGCTCGTGGTCGTTGACAACCTGAACACGAAAGTGTGGCCCCCCGGAGCGCGGGAGAAACCGTGGCAGGGGAAGCTCTACAGCGACGCCGCGGCGCTGCGGCTGCTGGAGCGCGTGGAGGAGGTGATCAAGCTGCGCACCGTGCACGAGGAGCTCTGCCGGCTCCTCTCGCTCGAGGAGCAGCGCGAGCTGCGCGTCGAGGGCTCCTTTGGTCCGCTGCAGGGAATGAGCCCGATGCACCTCAACGAGTACACGCTCCCCGCGTGGAAGGCCGCCCTCGAGGAGCGCGAGCGCATCATGGAGCCGATCGAGCACCGCATCGCCGACAAGGCCCGCTCCGCCCCGCATCTACCCCTTCCCCTCCCCCCCTCGGCGCTACTAACAGGCGGATGGGCGGGCGGGCGCGCAGCTGCGGTCGCACTTCGCCGGCTCGCTGCTGCCGATGCTGCAGGAGTCCGTCTCCGCGAGCGCGACGCGGGGCGGGGCCGGGAAGCGGGAGGCCGCCGCGCAACCGCATCAGCTCCTCCTCGAGTTCTCGAGGTACAGCTCCCTGCTCGCCCGGACCTCCATCGCCCGCGTCCTCGGTCCGCCTCCGGTCTCTCGCACTCGCGGCTGTCTTCCCTCTGCTGAGCTCGCCGCGCAGCGCCCGAGCGGAACAAGCTGCTGGACCTGCTGCGGACGTACGTGGATAACTGCAAGCGGGAGCTGCAGGAGCGGGCGGCGGCGCGGTACTCCCGGGGCCAGGGCAAGGGCGACGGGGACCGGGCGAAGAACATGTCGGAGGCGACCGAGAACGCGTGCTTCGCGGCGCAGCTGATGGAGAAGGTGCAGCAGACGGCGGCGTGCGCGTCGAACATCCTCGCGGAGCTGCCGCGGCTCCCGGAGCTGCAGCAACAGTGCAGCGACCTTGCCGCCGAACTGAACGCGTTCAAGAAAGAGAGCTTCAAGGCTTGGGGCGAGGAGCTGGAGGAGGCGATGTCGGACCCCAACACGCCCCTCGCCCTCCAGATGTCTGGCAAGCTGATGGACTGGGATCTTCGCGACGGCAAGCTCAAGGTCAACTACAGCGAGCGGCTCGTTCAGCTGCTGCGCGAGGTCCGCCAGATGCAGGCGCTGGGCTTCCCCGTGAGCTCCAAATACGTCAAGATCGCCGCCGACGGCAACAAGTTCTACCAGTGCGGCCGCCCCCCGTCCCCAGCTCGCCTTGCGCCCCTTTGTGACGCGCCCCGCAGGCAGGCGGTGGTGCTGAAGCAGGTGGCTAACTTCTACAACACCATCGACCAGCAGATGATCGAGTGCCAGAAGGGCATGCTTATCGACCTCGCCATCGCCTTCGAGCGGGTCGTCAAGGACCCCAAAACCCGCATGGAGGGCCAGCAGGTCACCTGGCAGTCGTCCGCCGCCCTCGACTCCTACATTAACACCCTCCAGTCCTCCGCCGACAAGGCGAGCCCGTCGGCGGCCCAATCACTAGACCACCGCCGCTGACGCGCGGCCGGCAGCTGTCGGGCGAGAACCGCCGGCTGCGGAAGCTGCACGCGGTGTTGGGGGAAAAAGTGACGTCGCTCATGAGCTGCGACATCGTGCGGCAGTTCGACAAGTGGAAGGCCGCCCTGAAGGACATCCGCGACATCTTCGCCGACCTCGAGCGCCAGGGGTGGGCCATCCTCTTGTTCCCTACCTCCTAGCCGACCGCGGCTTACGGGGAGGCTTGCAGGTACAAGAAGGAGGGCATGATCGCGTGGCAGGTGCACTGGGACTACCAGCTGTACAAGGCGCTGGAACACCAGTACCAGATGGGCCTCGAGACTCTCAACGAAAACCTCCCCGTCATCGACATCGACCTCGTCTTCGCAGGCGGGCGCCTGCAGTTCTCGCCTCCGTACGAGGAGGTCCGCAACAACTACTTCAAGGAGCTGAAGACGTTCCTCTCGCGGCCGCTCACCTTCCAGGGCATCAACATCGCCACCCGCTCCGACTTTTTCAAGGAGATGATCGACCGCAACGCCGCTGGCCTCCAGACCGTCTACATGAAGGCCGACGCTCTTTTCAACCGTCTCCTCCAGGCGCGCGCCTCCCGCGAGGGACGCGGCGCTCCGCCTGACGCCCCGTGCAGGTGCAGCACAGCATGCAGGACTGGGTGGTGCTGGGTGCCATCGAGGCGGACGAGTTCGTGGAGCAGAACGTCGTCGAGGTCTCCGAGTTCGACGCTAACTTCAAGATGATCAAGCAGAAGCTCAAGGAGCTCGAGAAGCTGCCCAACCAGTTCGAGGTGCACACCTCCTGAGGCTTCCCGTCCCACCGCGCGCGGCCCGGCGCCCCGGCCGACCGCTGGACGCGCCCTTCGCAGGTGGACTGCATCCGGGTGAACGTGCTGCCGCTGAAGCGCGACATCGAGTCGATCTTCAAGCGCGTCACCGACTCGCTCACGAACCACCTGCGGAAGACGGTCCAGAAGAACCTCACCGAGCTCGAGGCCTTCGTGGACGGCGCAATGTCGGCCATGAACACCAGGCCGCAGAGTGTGGAAGAGATCAGCGCCGCCCGCGCCAAGTTCGATGCCTTCATGAAGGAGCGGGTGTGCGAGGGCGCAGAATCTGGCGGATCACCCCCGCGCGCTCTGAATGCCTCCCGCAGCCGGCGATGGTGGAAACGAAGCGCAAGATGGAGGACCGGAACAAGATGCTGAAGAGCTCAACGGGCGCCGGGATCGACGTGATGCCGCTGCACCAGCGCTGGGAGAAGCTGAACGACTTCATCGAGGCGTTCGACAGCATGATGCAGGACCAGCGGGACCGCCTCCGCGGCGAGGTCGACAAGCGCATCGGCGACCATGCAAAGGTCGTCGGCGGCTTCGCCTCGCGATGGACGGAGGTCAAGAAGGAGAACGTCAACATGCAGAGCCGCGAGGCGTGCAAGAACCGCCTGGCGCGCCTGCGCGAGATGAAGACCGAGTTCGACGAGCTCGCGAAGACGGCCAAGACGCTGGCGACGGACGCGCAGAGCTTCGACGCGCAGCCGCCCAACTTCGCCCAGATCGGCGAGCTCGAAAACGACTTCGCCAAGACGCTTGCGAGCTGGGAGGAGTACGACAAGTGGTCCAAGGACCTCGACGCCCTCGCCTGCCAGAAGTGGGTCGAGTTCCGCACGCGTACCTACGAGCTGGAGGACCTCATCACCAAGTGGACTGAGAACCTCAAGCAGAAGCAGTCGGACCCCGTGCTCCTCACCATCCGCGCCCAGATCGACTCGTACCGGAAGGCCTACCCGCTGCTTCGCTTCGTGCGGGGCGATGCCTTCACGGGGGACCACTGGGGGACCCTCGGGAAGATCATCGGCATCGCCAAGCTACGGTTGGACGACCTCACGCTGGAGATGCTCCTTGGCGTGGCCGACGCGATCGTTGCGAAGGCGAACGACCTGAAGGAGCTGCACTCGCGCGCCGAGGGCGAAACGCGCATCCGCAAGGCGATGGATGAGCTGCGCGCCTGGGGCGCCGACACGACCTTCGAGCTCTTCACGCACACGGAGCACGGGCGCACGACGACGCTCATCAAGGAGTGGCAGGACGTGCAGACCAAGGTTGGCGACAAGCAGCAGCTCCTCCTCTCCCTCCAGTCTGAGACCTACTACCACCTCTTCAAGGAGGAGTCCAAGGGCTGGGAGGAGAAGCTGGGCGCTCTGGACAGCATCCTGTCAAACCTCGCGCAGGTCCAGCGCAAGTGGCTTTATCTGGAGCCCTTCTTCATGCGCGGCGTGCTGCCCGACCCGGCGCGTTTCAAGCAGGTCGACAGCGAGTTCCGTGCCGCGATGCAGTTCGTCAAGGACGACGACCGTGTGATGTCGCTGGTGACGGGCATGGCGGGCCTGCAGCAGCAGCTCCCCGAGATGGTGCGCCAGCTCGACCTCGTCAAGAAGGCTCTCAACGATTTCCTGGAGGAGAAGCGCTCCGCCTTCCCCCGCTTCTACTTCATCGGAGACGAGGACCTGCTGCAGATCCTGGGGCGCGCACACGACCCCGAGGTCATCCAGTCGCACCTCAAGAAGCTGTTCGCGGGCATCCACACCGTCGTCTTCTCGGAGGGCGCCAAGGAGATCGTGGCCATGCGCTCTCTTGAGGGCGAGGTCGTCAAGCTCGACAAGCCCGTCCTCATCACGGAGCGCGTCGAGGAGTTCCTGGGCCAGCTCGCCGAGCGCATGCAGCACACGCTCAAGCGGCTTCTCGAGAGTGCCCTGCGGGAGGAGGACATCGTCAAGTACCCATCGCAGGTCCTCTGCCTGGCGGAGATGATCCACTTCACGGCCCGCTGCGAGGAGGCCATCACGTCGGGGACCATCTCGGCGCTCATCGACTCTCTGCGCCAGAAGCTCGCGTACTACACCTCCCCAAAGACCCGCGAGGCGCTGAAGGACGACTCCAACAACGTCCTTGATCTCAAGGTCAAGGGTGCGCCGCTGCTCCTGACGTCCTTTTTCCGCCGGCCGCCGCAGTTGCCATCGTCGTGGCTTACCGCTTCGTTCCACGTTAGCGCTGGTGATGGACCTTATCCACAACATCGACGTGGCGGAGCAGGTCAAGCGGGCCGCCTGCAGCACCACCTCCGACTGGGTCTGGCAGAAGCAGTGCGCCCTCTTCTGCGCCGCGCAACCCGCCACTGGTCTCATCTGCACCGCAGGCTGCGCTACTACAGCACCGGCGGCGAAGTGCGCGCCCGCATGGTCGACGTGCGTTACTCCCTTTTTCGCGGCCTCGCACCCCGCGCTGACGCAGGCCGCGCAGGCAGACATCCTGTACACATTTGAATACCAGGGCAACGCGCCGAAGCTTGTGCACACGCCCCTGACGGACAAGTGCTACCTCACCCTCACGCAAGGCATCCGGCATGGATACGGTGGCAACCCCTACGGGCCGGCCGGCACGGGCAAGACGGAGTCGGTGAAGGCCCTGGCACAGGCGCTGGGCCGCCAGTGCCTCGTCTTCAACTGTGACGAGGGCATCGACTTCAAGAGCATGGGCCGCATCTTCACGGGGCTCGTCAAGTGCGGCGCATGGGGCTGCTTCGACGAGTTCAACCGTCTGGAGGAGGACGTGCTCTCGGCCGTCTCCCAGCAGATCCAGATCATCCAGACGGCCCTCAAGAACCGCGCCCCGACCCTCAACCTGCTCGAGAAGGACATCTCTGTGAACCCGAACGCCGGCATTTTCGTGACGCTCAACCCCGCCGGCAAGGGGTACCTCGGCCGCTCGAAGCTGCCGGACAACCTGAAGCAGCTCTTCCGCGCCGTCGCCATGTCCGCGCCCGACAATGACCTCATCGCGGAGGTCATCCTGTACTCGGAGGGCTTCACACACGCCAAGGACCTAGCCCGCAAGATCGTCTCCGTCTTCCAGGTCGCCAAGCAGCTCCTCTCCCAGCAGCAGCACTACGACTGGGGCCTCCGTTCCCTCAAGACGGTCCTCCAGCTTGCCGGGCAGCTCATCCAGGCCGAGAAGAAGAAGGGCGAGCGGGCCGTTAATGCCGAGGTGGAAGCGGAGCTCGTCATCAAGTCGCTCCGCGTCAACACCCTCTCCAAGCTAACCTTCGCCGACTCGCACCGCTTCAACGCGCTTATCGCGGACATCTTCCCGGGCGCCCAGGTTGCCGACATCGCGTACACGGATCTCGAGAAGGCGATGAAGGACTACCTGGGGGAGCAGAAGCTGCAGGTCTACGAGGGCCAGGTCAAGAAGATGCTCCAGTTCTACGAGGCGACGAAGCAGCGCATGGGTGTTGTCATCGTGGGGCCCTCGGGCTGCGGCAAGTCGACCCTCTGGGACGCCGTCTGCGAGGCCATGCGCCGCCTCGGGCAGCGCCTCGTCGTGCACCAGTTCAACCCGAAGGCGATGGATCGCACGCAGCTCCTCGGCCGCATGGACAACGACACCCGCGAGTGGTTCGACGGCGTGCTTACCCGCGCCGCCCGCCAGGTTCTCGGGGCCCCTGCGCCCGCCTTCCTCTGTCCGTCCCTGCACCGCGCCGACTCCTCGCACCGCAGGTCATCGCGGAGCCGGAGGGGACGCATACGTGGATTGTGGCAGACGGCGACATCGACCCGGAGTGGATTGAGTCGCTCAACTCGGTGCTCGACGACAACCGCTTGCTGACGATGCCCTCCGGCGAGCGCATCCAGTTCGGCCCGAACGTGAACTTCATCTTCGAGACGCACTCGCTCAAGTTCGCCTCGCCGGCCACCGTCTCGCGCATGGGTGCGCCCCAGCCCCCTCCAGCGTAAGCCGCGCTGCGCCCTCCGAAACCCGGTCGCCGGCAGGCATGATCTTCCTGTCGGAGGAGAACCTGGAGACCCAGATGCTCGTCAAGTCGTGGATCGCGAAGCAGCCGGCGGAGCTGCAGTCCGACCTGCAGACGTGGATGGACACGGCCTTCTACAAGGCCCTCGACCACGTGCGGCAGTCCAAGGCGATTGTCGTCGACACGACGCGCGTTGGCATCGTCGACAACGTCCTCGCGCATCTGCGCGGCGTGAAAACCAAGCCCGCCTTCGCCGTCGCCCTTATCCGCGGTTTCGGGGCGAACATGGAGCCCGAGGCGCGCGTTAACCTGGCCCGCTACGTCTACGAGCTGACGGGGGAGCGGATGCTGGACCAGCGCCGCCCGCTGGACGCGACCTTCGACGGGGAGCTGGGCGTCACCCGCCTCTATCAGTTCGAGGCTGCGAACTTGTCGGCGGAAGACATCAAGGCGACGGGCGCGCTGCCGCTCGTCCCCACCATCGACATGCAGCGGACGCGCGACATGCTCCGCACCTGGATCGACGCAGCGGAACCCGTGCTGCTCGTCGGGCCCGAGGGCTGCGGCAAGAACCTCCTCCTCAACTCCGTCTTCGCCGACTTCCGCTCTTGCCAGGTCGCCACCATCCACTGCTCGGCACAGACGAACGCGTACCACGTCATCCAGAAGCTCAACCAGGTGGCCGGCGTCTTCTCGTCGAGCAGCGGGCGCGTGTACCGCCCGCGCGACGCTGAGCGCCTCATCGTCTACCTGAAGGACATCAACCTGCCGAAGCCGGACAAGTACGAGACGATGCAGCTCGTCGCCTTCCTCCACCAGCTCATCACCTACAAGGGCTTCTTCGACAAGAATCTCGAGTGGCTCGGCCTCGAGCGCATCCAGATCGTCGCCTCGATGAACCCCGCGACGACCGTTGGACGCCACCCCCTCTCCACCCGCTTCACCGCCGCCGTCCGCATCGCCTACATGTCCTACCCCGACGCCGAGCAGCTCCAGACCGTCTACTCGGCCGCCCTGCGCGCCGTCGTCGGGCCGGCCCTCACCGCCCACCCCATCTTCAAGAGTGACGATGCCATCCGCAAGCTCGCCGCCTCCATGGCCGACGTCTATGAGCAGACGCGGGTGCGCTTAACCCTCTTCCTGCCCTCCTCCCACCCCATCGGGGGCTTCGCCTTACGCGTGTGCAGCAATCGTTCTCGGTGGACGAGCGACGGCACTACCTGTACACGCCGCGCGAGCTGACGGCGTGGACACTGGGCCTGCAGCGGTACGACCTAGCGTCGCAGGACCTGCTCGACGTCTGGCGCTACGAGGCGGAGCGCATCTTCCGGGACCGCCTTGTCGACGAAGACTCGTGCAAGCGCTGGAACGGCCTCATCGCAGGCGTCCTCCGCCGCGACTGGCGCGTCCCTGGCGACGGCGCCGGCGACGCCTTCTACAGCACGCTGGCGACGCCGGGGCAGCCGGGCCTCCTGCGAATAGCGCGGAAGGACCTCACGGAGGTCGTGCAGCAGGGCCTCACGATGTACGAGCGCTCGCAGAAGGAGCTCGGCATCATCCTCTTCCCCGAGGTGCTGGACCACCTGGCCCGCTTCGACCGCGTCCTCTCGAGCCCCGGCGGGTCGCTTCTCCTCGCCGGCCGCAACGGCGTCGGGCGTCGCACGGGCGCCATCCTGGTCGCGCACATGCTCCGCATGCAGTTCTTCTCGCCCTGCGTCACGAAGGAGTATGGCGTGAAGGCCTTCCAGCAGGACCTCAAGAACGCCATGCTGCAGACGGGCGTCAAGGGCGAGCCGATGCTTTTCTATATCGAGGACCACCAGCTCCACGAGCCGACTTTCCTCGAGCTCCTCAACAGTCTCCTCTCGGGCGGCGAGGTCCCGGGCCTCTTCACGCCCGAGGAGCTGGAGCCGCACCTGCAGTCCCTCCGCGAGCTCATGCGCGAGCAAGGCTTCCGGCACAAGACCCTCTTCAACTTCTTCGCGTCGCGCGTGCAGCGCAACCTCCACGTCGTGATCAGCATGGACCCGACGAACCCATCCTTCGTCGTCAACTGCGAGAGCAACCCGGCGCTCTACACGCGCTGCTCAATCCAGTGGCTCGACAACTGGAGCGGGGAGGGCTTCAAGCAGATCACACGACTCTACCTCGCCGACCTCTTCTCGGTTATGGCCCCCAACGACGCGGAGCGGGAGCGGCTCGTGCAGCAGATGATCTCGATCCACCAGTGGGCCAGGGGCGCCTCGGGCGCGACGCCCCGGCAGTACATCGCATTCATGGAAACGTACCGGGACCTCGTCCGGGCGAAGCGCGAGGCTCACGAGGAGCAGAAGAAGCACCTCGCGTCAGGCCTCTCGAAGCTCACGGAGGCGGCGAAGAAGGTCGAGGAGCTTTCGCGGGAGGCGGAGGTGAACCGCAAAAAGCTCTCGGAGAAGCAAAAGGCGGCCGACGAGGCGCTCCAGAAGATCACCGTCGCCATGAAGACGGCCTCGGAGCGCAAGACGGAGGTCGAGACGCTCTCGCAGAAGCTCGCCGTCGAGGAGCAGAAGCTCAAGCAGCGGCGCGGGCAGGTCGATGCTGAGCTCGCCGAGTGCCAGCCGCTCCTGGACGCCGCCAAGGATGCCGTCGGCCAGATCCGGAACGACAACCTGACGGAGATTCGCTCGCTGAAGGCGCCGCCGGAGCCGATCCGCGACGTCCTCGAGGGCGTGCTGCGGCTCATGGGCATCTACGACACGAGCTGGACCTCGATGAAGCGCTTCCTCGGCAACCGGCAGGTCAAGGAGGAGATCCTCAACTTCGATGCGCGCAACGTGACGCCCCAGATCCGCCGCGACGTCAAGAGCCTCATTGCCGAGCGGCCGGCATCCTTTGAGAGGGCCTCGATCTACCGCGTCTCCGTTGCGGCCGGCCCGCTCGCCGAGTGGACCGTCGCGAACATCCGCTACTCGGAGGTGCTGGAGAAGATTGGGCCCCTCGAGCAGGAGCTCCAGAGCCTCGTCGCCTCCCAGCAGGCGGCCCGCGACCGCGTCCAGAAGTGCGAGCAGGCCCTCTCCGTCCTCGACAAGCAGGTACGACAGGGCCCGGGCCCCGGGCGCCGCTCCCCGTCCTCACCCCCGCGCAGATCGGGGAGCTTAAGGACGACTTCTCGCGGAAGACGGGCGAGGCGGAGACGCTCAAGATCAAGGTCGAGAAGGAGACGAAGACCCTGGAGGCCGCCCAGGCCCTCTTCGGCAAGCTCGGCGGGGAGAAGACCCGCTGGGAGCAGCAGAGCCGCGACCTCGACGAGCAGCTCAAGCAGATCCCCCGCAACGCCCTCCTCGCCTCCGTGCGCCCCGTGCCCCCAAACCCCGCGCCAGCCCTTCCCCCGCCGCCGCTAATCGCGGCCCGGCCGCAGGGCTTCGTGACGTACCTGGCGGCGACGCCGGAGGACGTGCGCGAAAAGGCCATCAAAGAGTGGTGCCGCCGCGTCGAGCTCGAGAGCTTCACCTTCAAGGTCCGCCCGGGGCGCCTGCCCCCGAGGCGCGCGCGTGATTCTTCTTCCTCTTCTGACTTTGCGGGCGACGCTCCGCAGGGCTTCATGTCGAGCGAGTCGCAGATGCTGGTGTGGAAGAAGGAGGGCCTCCCCGCAGACGAGCTTAGCATGGAAAACGCCATCTGTATCGAGGCGAGCAAGCAGGTCCCCTTCATTGTAGACCCGTCCACGCAGGCTATCGAGTGGCTCCGCAAGTACCTCGAGGTGCCCAGCGCTCGACCCTGAAACGTGACGTAGCGGCCCTGCCGACGTCCCGCGCGCAGCGGCAGGAGCGGCCTGTGGAGGTGCTGGTCTCGGGCGAGGCCAAGTTCGCGACGACGGTGGAGATGGCCGTGCGCTTCGGCAAGACGCTGCTCATCACGGAGGTCGACCGCGTCGAGCCGATGCTCTACCCGATCCTCCGCCGCGACCTCGCCCGCGACGGCCTCCGCAGCTCCGTCCAGGTCCACCCCGCGCCCCGCCCCGCCCCATCCCCGTGCCGGCCACGCCGGTTCCGTCCGCAGCGATAGAAACGATTGACCGCGCCCGCCCGCCAGATCGGGGACAAGTTGGTGGACTACAACGAGAAGTTCCGCATCTTCCTGGCGACGCGCAACCCGCACCCTGACCTGCCCCCGGACGCCATTTCGCTCGTCAACGAGGCGCGACCCCTTCGCCCGTCGGCTCGCTTTTATGTTTCCCTCATGCCTTCCTGAGCGCAGATCAACTTCTTGGTGACGAAGCCCGGACTGGAGGGCCAGCTGCTCTCCTTGACGCTGCAGTACGAGGACGCGAAGCTCGAGGAGGAGAAGCACCGGCTGCTGCAGGAGGAAGAGGACGCCAAAGTCGAGACGACAAAGCTCGAGAAGCTCCTCCTCGACGAGCTGGCATCATCGCAGGGCAACGTGCGGCCTCCTCCAGGCCTACCCTGCGTTATGTCCTCTGACTGAGCGTGCCCCAGATCCTGGAGAACGAGGCGCTGATCACGTCGCTGGAGACGACGAAGCAGAAGGCGATCGTCATCCAGCACGCGCTCGTCGAGTCGCAGAAGCTGCAGGCGGAGATCGACAAGAAGCGAAACGTGTACCGCAAGATCGCGAGCGTCGGCGCGACGGTGTACTTCCTGATGAAGGACATCGCGCGCGTGAACACGATGTACCGCTTCGCCCTCGCGACCTTCCTCCGCCTCTTCCGCAAGGCCCTCCAGCTCCTGAAGGATGAGGGCTCCGCCGAGAAGGACACCGGCCGCCGCATCGCCTTCCTCCAGAAGCACCTCATCGTCAACGTCGTCAAGTGCGTCTCCGCCCGCGCCGCCCGTGTCGCGCCTTGGCGCGCACCTGAGGCGCGCCCGGCAGCTACGTGTGTCGCTCGCTCTTCAAGGCGGACCGGTTGACCTTCGCGCTGCACATCTGCCACGGGCTCTTCGTGGACAAGTTTGCGCCGCAGGAGTGGGAGCTCTTCACGGGCCAGATCGTCGTGGCAGACGTCGGCGAGGCCGGCGCGCGCTCCTTCCCCGCGTGGGCGACGCGCGACCGCGCGGGGGCGTACGCGCTCCTCGAGTCGACGTTCGGGAACCTCGTGCGCGGCTGCGGCTTCAACGAGGCGGACTGGCAGCGCTGGGCTAAGTCCCCCGCCTGCGAGAGCGAGTTCCCCGCCAAGGCCGCCAAGTCCCTCACGTGCAGTCCCACCTAGCTGGGTCACCTCTCGCCTCGCCGCCTCACGCTTCTCGCGGCAGGCCCTTCCAGCAGCTCCTCGTCGTTCAGGCGCTGCGCCCCGACCGCCTCCAGAGCGCCAGTGCGCCCGCTCATCTCCCCTTCAAACGCGACTCTGCTCCCCCCTTGACGCCCCCGTCCAGTGCGCAAGTTCGTCTGCGAGGCGCTGGGCGTGGAGAGCCTGGGCACGGGCGTCGTGAACCTGGGCCAGGTCTTCGAGGAGGAGACGGCGGGCGACGAGCCTATCCTGCTCATCACGACGCCCGGCGCGGACCCGTCGCAGGAACTGGAGGAGATCGCCGGGCGCGTCGTGGGGCCCGACCGGTACCGGCAGCTCGCCATGGGCCAGGGCCAGGCGGAGACGGCCCTCGCCCTGGTGCGGGAGGCGGCCGAGAACGGCTACTGGCTCTGCCTTAAGAACCTGCACCTCGTCACGGGCTGGATCGGGACCCTCGAGAAGACGCTGAAGACGGTGCAGCCGCACGCGCAGTTCCGCCTCTGGCTCACGTCGGAGCCGCACACCAAGTTCCCCGCTATTCTTCTGGAGCGCTCCCTGAAGATCACCTTCGAGGCGCCGCCCGGCGTGAAGCGGAACCTGCAGCGTTCGTTCGAGGCTCTGGTCCCGACGGGCGAACACTCGACGATGAAGCCGTTCTCGTCGGCGCTGCGGGCGCAGTTGACTTTCGTGCTGGCGTGGTTCCACGCGCTGGTGCAGGAGCGGCGCACGTACATCCCGCAGGGCTGGTCCACCTTCTACGAGTTCTCCTTTGCTGACCTCCGCTCGGCCGCCGACATCCTCGACCAGGCGGCCACGCAGGCCAAGGACGCCGGGCGCCTCCCCTGGCCCGCCATCCACGGCCTCCTCCTGCACGCGCTGTACGGCGGGCGCGTCGACAACCCCTACGACACCCGCGTCCTCACCGCCTACCTCACGAAGTACTTCTCGCCCGAGACCCTCAAGGGCGCCCAGAAGCTCTACGCCAACCTAGCCGTCCCCGCCTCGCCCAACCCGATGGACTACCACTCCATCATCTCGGCGCTCTCCGAGGCGGAGAGCCCTGCTCTCTTCGGCCTCCCCGCCAACACGGAGCGCGTCGTGCAGCGCACCGCCTCTGCCGCCGTCCTCGCCTCCCTCAAGGGCCTCTCCCTCTCCGCCGCCCTCAACGCCAAGTTCGACCGCGACCTCTGGGCCCGCCAGCTGAACCCCATCCTCGCCCTCTGGCAGAAGCTTACGGGGGCCACCACCCTCCTGAAGGACGCGCCCCCCGCAGCGTCCCCTGGGCTCTCCCCCGTGGACACCTTCGCGTACATGGAGGCGGCCTTTGGCCACGAGAGCGTCGCGGCCGTCGACGCCAGCCTCGCCGCCATCGCCCGCGTCATCAAGGGCGCCGCCCTCCTGACCCCCGCCATCCACCGAGACGCAGCCGCTCTCCTTGCGGGCGCCCTCCCCGCCCGCTGGTCGGAGCGCTGGGACGACGGGCCGTCGGCCCCGCAGGCCTGGCTCCGCGAGCTCGTGCACCGCGCGACCGCGTGCGCCCAGTGGCGGGAGAGCGCCAAGCAGGGCTCCCTCCTCAAGCAGCGCCTCAACCTCGCTGACCTCTTCCACCCCGACACCTTCCTCAACGCCCTTCGCCAGCAGACCGCCCGCGCCCGTCCGTCCCCAACCCCCCGGTCCCTCGACCAGTCACTCACCCCCCCGCGTTCACACACAGTCAAGCGGCCAATGGACGCACTGGGGCTCGCCGCAGCCTGGGGCGACGGGGCCGCCCTGCGGGCTGCTATTCCTGTGCAGGTCGCCGGCCTCCTCATCCAGGGCGCCAACGTCGACGGCGGCCGCCTCTCCGAGGCTCGCCCCGCCCCGCCCTACCCCTCGGCCGCACCGCCTCATCCCGCCCTCAGGTCGCCGCGGACGCCCCGGCCGTCTTTGCAGCGCCGGGGTGCACCCTCGGCTGGCTTCCGCGGGAGGAGGCGGAGGCGAGCGCCGCGCGGGCTGTGGCGGTCCCCGTATACTTTGCCACGGACCGCGCGCGGCTGCTTACCGAGCTCCCCCTGGAAGCGCCCGGCGACCGCACGGCGTGGACGCTCGCCGGTGTCGCCCTAGCGCTTGCCGACTTCGACTGAGGGCGCCACCATGTGTAGTTCAGAATTTTGAGTGCGCGCGAACAGAATTCTTGTTGGAAAGGTTCACACGCGATTGCAAATCGCGGCCGGCGGCCATGCATGCGCAGGGGCACCGCACCGGCAGGAAGGGCCAATTGGGTCTTGTACCCCCATCATTTCAACCGCCCTCCGGATTGCGGAACAGAGCTGCGGGAGAGCGTTCTGCGGGTGCTGTCCTTACCGAAAGGCGCTGCCGCAGCGCTGCCGCAGCGCCAGCGCGCAAGCGGGCCACGGGCAGCGTGCGCCGGTGCACTAGGCGGCCGAGAGCGCTATGGCCAGCATCCGGCCTCTTTTGCTTGAAGCGGAGCGCAGCTTGCAGCAAGCGCAGCTCTGGCTTCAGCGCGAGTGGGCTGAGAACCGCGGGCGATTCGTCCTGGCTGTCGTGACGGTCGCGGCGCTGGGCTACTTCGTTCTTTTGCCTCAGCTGCAAGCGCGCGAAGATCCATACCTCCTAGCGGACTGGCGGTCAGGCGAGAGCAACGATGGCTTCTTTGGCAACAAGCTGGGGCGTTTTGGGTTTAGCAACTCTCCGTCGAACAGCTGGGATGTGCGTGTATCTGCGCTAGGTGTCTGCTTCGCCCTCTGTGAGCCCGATCGTAGGAGAACCGGGACACGAGTACGTGGCAGGATTTCGCGGCCACCTCCAGGAAGTCCTCGAAGAAAACCAGCTTGAGCGACGTGCACACGAACATGTGTTGTACACGAACCGTGTTCGTGTTGACAGCTCGCAGGCCCGGGAGATAGAGATCCTTTTGTTGCGAGAGGAGCTGCGGAAGAAGACAATGCAGACACAGGAGCTGGAGGAAGAGGCGAAGGCCAAAGACAGAGAAATAAAGTCAGCTTTTACTGCATTTCCTCACGTTTCGCTCTCCCGACTTAACTCCAACAGGACCATCACCCAAGACGCAGCTCGGATGGTCGAGCAGCTTAGCCAGCAGTTGCAAGAATCCAGGCAACAAATGAGTGGCAAGTCCGACCACGTCTCTAAGATGTCTGTTGAGATGAAGCAGAAGGACGAGGAGGTTCGTGTGATCCCTCCACATTGTGTGCATGCAACCATCTAAGATTGCTTTTCATTGTAGATCAAAGCGCTTCGGGACGCTTTGAAGGAGATGCGGGCGAATTTTGACAAGACAAGGAAGGAATTGGAAACGCAATCCGCACAGGCAACCCTGATGTATGAGCGGCTGAAGGTGCCAATCCTTAATTTCGATCACGCTTCTTTTTCTTTCTTGACATCCGCGAGCAGTTCCTAAATGAAACACTCAGTGAAGCTATGGCGAATCCGACCATGGCAGGATGGGTTAGGCGAGCCTTCAAAGGCGGTGTCAACTCTTTCTTCAACAGTGCCCTTGTGCCAATCAAGGCTGGTAAGTCTTATGCACTATCGTACATCAGGAGTGTACTGTTCTGACGGTCATGCAGGACAAAAGACGATTATCTCTGTGCAGTCTAAAATTGAAGGAGGGTTGCGTAGGATTCCTGGCATCCAGAGGCATTCATCTGCTTTTTCTTGGGTCTATTCTTCCTTTTTTTTGAAATCGGGACAGTGCATGCTGAACGTGCTGCTTGCAGTTCCTTGCGGTTACAATCCTTGCAATTCCGGTTGCTCTAATGGCTTGGTACTCCATTGGCGCCCACCAGAGGCAACGTGTTAAAGAGTGAGTGAGGGTGCTCCCTTCCTTTGAAACAGATAATGATGGCATGGCATTGCAGATGGACCCTCGACCATCTCACGACTGCAACCAAGGCTTCTGCAAAGATTTTTGTGAAGGAGTATGTGCATCGTTTCGATTCCTCCACCTCCTGCAGTCTCACTTTATTTCAGCATGACCATTAACCATGTCATTCTCATTGCTGATGTGGTTATGATGCTTGTGGCAATGATCCTCCTGGCACGTGCAAGTTATCTCGGTTCGTGGTGAATGTTTTCGCTTCCTGTTCCAATTGAATATGATGCAGAATCTGGCATGTTCGATCTGTACGGCGACGAATGGTACGCCTCTGACTTCGCTGGAGATGAGGACTACGAAGACATTCCGGTTCGGTCTTGTTTGAGACACGTGTTCTCCGGCTTCTTACCGGTTTTCAGTACATCATTTTCAACATGGTGATTCTGGTTTACTTCGCATATGCGGGTATTGCAGGCTATCAGTGCTTCAAGGTGCTCAAGAGAATACGGCATTGTGCACTATGTGCATTGATCGTGCTGCGTAGATGCAATCGGTCCTGTCTTTCGCTCATATCGGGGCTGCTATCTATGTGGGCCTCACCTTCTACTTCCTCATGTACAAGCCTGTCGTCGAAGGAGGTGAGATGTTCGGGAGAGCGAGTCAGAAGTCGGGCTGAAGTGCCTCTCACAGAGTACGAGGATCGATATGCACCCACGTGGTATGCAACGTATGTGGTTCTTTTCTTTGCCATGACTGTATGGTCAACAAGATCCATCCCAAGGTCTTCCACAATGCACGTCTCCTCTTGTTTTCCATTCACTGATAGGAAGTGCAGGCGGCAACGAGACCAAATTGCCAAGTACTTTGCTGGTGGGGTGCCACAAACTCACGGCCTATCTGGAGTTAGTGTCTCGAAGAATGCTGGGGCTAATGAGCAAGCAACATACGCTGTTTCATCTGCTGTGTCCTCGGCTGCGTACTATGCCCATGCAAGCTCAGGTGCCCCTCCAACTTTTCAAAATTCCTCGTACTGCAGCGAACTCCACATGCAGCTGCGCATCCAGCACATTATCAAACGCAACGACCCTCTCCTGTGGCTGAAAGCAGCCACTCTCAACCTTATTCCTACACGGCAGCTGCTGCCTCCATACTTGAGCAGAAGGACCACTAGATGCAGGTCGGGCGTGCAGGGCACGTATGGCAAGCATGAACTCCTGCCCCTTCCCCCTCATGCTTCCCCCCCCCCCCCCCCCCCCCCGCGTCACTTTCCGCTGTTCTTAAACCCAACAATTGAAAGTTTTCAGAGCACCGGCAATCTACCCGGCTTAGGCCGCACCTACCTGCGTGTCGCCCAATCGTGGCACGTGTCTAATTATAAGTATACGCTGAGCGCAATCGCATTTTTGGGCATGCATATGCATATATATGAGCATGTTGAGCTCGAGTATACATACCCCCCATCCGACCCGCCGGGTCCCGCCCAGCTCTGGCCCGAGCCCTGCCGAGCCCGCATTTGCAAGCCGGGCAGCACTGGAAGCCTCGCGATGCCTCCGGGATCAGCAAAGATGCCTGGCGTAATCAGGCGGCACGGCCTCCCCACGTCGGCCTCAGATCTCCCCTTTAGTGTAGCACAGACGAACCAGAAGCGCGGGTGCGCATGCGGAGACCTCGCGTGTGCAACATGCGCAAGATCGCCGCCGCCACAGCCAGAGTCGTCGGGGCCCGCAGCTGGCCCTGGTGGCGCTGGTGCATCCCAAAGCGCAGGTGCCCGCGCGCGCGCGTAGGCGGTCATATCTATCGCCGTGAAGCTGTCAGACGAACGTCACACCTGCGCAGCCGCTGCCCACGTTACGCACGATGACCTGAGCAATCACCTGCAGTCCCCCGACAACGAGTTTCCCAACCCGCTGGCTAGCCATTCCTCGGCGTCGACCGAGTCGCATCCCCGCTTGGCCAAATTCAAGAAAGTCCTCTCTGATCCGAACGTCGACCTGGAGGCGCTCCGGCAGCTCGCCTGGGGAGGCGTGCCGCCTGAAGTTCGCCCCATGACCTGGCAGCTCCTGCTCGGCTACCTGCCAACGAACTGCGAGCGGAGGCGTGCCACACTGGACAGAAAGCGGAAAGAGTATCTCGACTGTATACCACGGTCCGTGTAAACCTGTCTTGTGCTGTGCAGCGCAAACATTTTTCGCAGCTATTTTGAGGTTTCGGAATCGGAGCGTCCAGAGTCTGAGCAGCATATATTAAGGCAAATCCTCGTAGATGTCCCGCGCACACACCCAGATGTTCCGCTTTTTCAGGTGTGTGGATCTTCAAGGATTCCCACGAACAAGTTCCAACTTCTGTTCGCTATGCAGGCAGAGGCGGTGCAAAGGTGTCTTGAGCGGATCTTGTATATTTGGGCCATCCGGCACCCTGCCAGTGGCTACGTGCAGGTTAGAGTCGTATCTTGCTAGACACTGAACTTCTTATTTATGCGCCATCATCAGGGGATCAACGATCTTGTCACCCCATTCTTTTATGTCTTTCTCTCGGAGTATGTCGAGGGTGATCCTGCAACTTGCGAGGTACTTGCGTGAATCTGTGCATCGGCTTTCTGTTTATTTCGTCTTCCAGGTTGAGAGGGTGCCTCAGCCTATCTTGCAAGTCGTTGAGGCAGACAGTTTCTGGTGCCTCTCGACAATGCTCGACTCCATACAAGATCATTACACTTTCGCACAACCAGGTTCACTGCCAGCCTCATTCAGCAATTCTCTTTGCTGGAGTGGTTGTTAATATGTTGTCCAGGCATCCAACGCATGGTGTTCAAGCTGAAAGAGCTTGTACATCGCCTAGATGCAAGACTCTTCAGCCACCTAGAGGCTCAGCATTTGGAGTTCTTGCAGGCAAGTGTCTTATCTTTTGGCTTTTTTACAACAAGAGAGCTAAGCTTTGCGCAGTTTGCGTTTCGGTGGATGAACTGCCTCTTTCTGAGGGAGCTGAGCCTGCCGCTCATCGTCCGGCTTTGGGACACCTACTTGGCAGAAGGCGATGCATTCGCCGTGTTCCATGTCTACGTCTGTGCGGCCTTCCTGCAGGTGAGCGGAAATCGATGAACCGTGTGTCCGACTGACTCAGGCTTTTGCCAGACTTTCTCTAGTCAGCTCTTGCAGATGGAGTTTCAAGAGCTTGTCATGTTCCTCCAGCATGCCCCGACCGAATCTTGGACTGATGACAATGTTCGGATGATCCTCTCTCAGGTCTCTGTTTGTTATTCACAGTGCTGAACCGAGCATGAAATGCTCAATTCTCGCAGGCATACGTGTGGAAGACGATGTTTGACAGGAGTCCAAGTCACCTGGCAATGCACGAAGGCGATGCACGCAGGAAGGACTTCACGCTGTAGTGCTCTTTTTTACGCTACGGGCGCGACCGGACCTCCTACCTCGGCGCTTTAACTGTACCCGTGCTGTTTGGGATAGAGCGTAACCCGCAGGGACTGGTGCCCTGATGGAGAAAAGGGATTTGGAGCCTAGCTAGCTACGAGCTGACTCCAGTGAGCAGGCGCTTCGCGTCCACGCCCGTGCAGTAGCAGATGAAGATGCTCCTGCGAGAACGATTACGATTACGATCCGAAGTACGATCGTAATCACGGTTGCGGCGGGCTGGGAGCTGAGAGCTAAGAGGCCCAGGAGTCACGAATTAGGCGGCGAGCTCTGGTCAACTGGCTATAGCTAGGCCGAGTAATAGACACGATTGTGTATAGCTATAGAAACAACACGCACCGCGCGGCGCCGCCGTCGCGGTCCGCCCGGAAGCCGCACCCGGGGCGGCACTCGATTGCCACCGCCTGTCGTGTTCAGGGCAGCCAGCACATAATCAAACGCAACGACCCTAATCACGTGATACACTTGGGCAAGTGCATTTAGCATAACGTTTAACTCACTATTTCAGTGATGAATTTAGTAGAACTCATGATCAGTGATGAATCATTGAATCACGTGATCATGAGTCAGTGGGCAAGTGCATTAATATTCAACATAGAAACATGATACGTAAAAAATATATACACGCTAGCGGTTAGCTAGCTGCATCTGTGAACTACGCTTGTACATGTTCGGGCTACATATGCATGTGCACGTGCACGTGCACATGTACATAGGAAGGTGCGGCCAATGCCGGCGCCGGCCCCGCCGCCGTTTCCTTTTCGCATTTCAAAGTTTGGACACGTACTACTTGGCTAGTACTAAAACGCAGGTCCGGGCTACATGCCGGCGGGCTTTCTGGAAGAACCAGTTCTCCTGGCCGGCCACCCCCCCCCCCCCCCCCCATCCCGCCTGCCGGGTACGGCAGTTTCGGCGTATTATCAAGTTCGTAAGCTCAAGGGTTCGCGCACCTTCCGAGCTCCGCGCGCAGCCTCCCCCTGCTGGCTGCGCGTGCGATGCATTACTTCGATCTGAACTCGTGCCTCATTCGTCGCGCAGATGGCGTTCACCGTCGGCATTGTTGCGGCCTCCAGCTCGTCGGTCGTCCCGGCGTCGCCGCTGTCGCAGAAGAGCCTGCGCAGCAGTTTCATCCCGTCCAACGTGCGCGCGCAGCGCAGCGCTGCCAGCGTGAGCTTCGCCGCCCGGCGTTTCGAGGGCGCCACCTGCGCCTTCGAGCTCCCGGCGCTCCCGTTCGGCCCCTCGGATCTCGAGCCTCACTATTCGGCCAAGACTCTTGAGTTCCACCACGGCAAGCACCACCAGGCCTACGTGACCAACCTCAACAAGCTGGTCGCCGGCACCGCGGATGAGAGCAAGTCCCTGGAGGCTCTGATCAAGGAGTCTTTCGGCAAGAACCCCGCCATCTTCAACAACTCCGCCCAGATCTGGAACCACACCTTCTTCTGGAACTGCATGAAGAAGAACGGCGGCGGCCAGCCGACCGGCGCCCTGTTCGACAAGATCGTCGCGACCTGGGGCTCGTTCGAGAAGTTCCAGGAGGAGTTCAAGAACGCGGCGGTTACTCAGTTCGGCTCTGGCTGGGCGTGGCTTGTTAAGAACGCCGACGGCTCCCTCGCCATCGTCAAGACCTCGAACGCTGAGACTCCCATCACCTCCGCGGGCGTTACCCCCCTCCTTACCGTCGACGTCTGGGAGGTCCGCCTCGTCCTTGTTTCGATGATCTGCTGGCGGGACCTGAGCTTACGCGCGGCGGGGCGCAGCACGCGTACTACATTGACTACCAGAACCGCCGCCCTGACTTCGTTGACACTTTCCTCAAGAACCTCGCCAACTGGGAGTTCGCGGCCGCCCAGGTGAGTTCACCGGTCGTCCGCACCATTCCCGCCTGACGCCCTCCTGAACAAACAGTACGCCAAGTAAACGGACTTGTGCAACCCCACGCGCTCTTCTTTACTGCCTAAGGAGCGAAGTTTTATATGTAGCTAATTTAATTTCTGTCGGTCTGAATCTATGAGCGCCAAGAGCAACGAAGGAGGGGAGACCTTTTTTTCTTTTTCCTGTCAAGCTCGTCAAAGCCTCCCCTGAAATCGAAATCAACGAAGAAGAGTCTTCGCGAGCAAATGTTGGGCATCTTTGATTGCGATAATGATTACGAGTAGGGGTTGGACGGGAAGCTAGGTTGGACGTCTTTGATTGCGATTGCTTCCGAAGTTAAAACTTCAAGATTCTCGAGCTAGCGATCACGAGCTTCAAGGCTTCAATTACAATAAGGCTTGAGCGTTTGCCAGCAAGTTGAGCGATTGAGGGGAGGCGCCCCGGCCGCCGGCGCCTCGAAGCTTCAAGGCTTGTTAAAACCCCCGGTTCCCTGAAATTAAATCGAAATCAATTGCAAGGAAGAAGAGTCTTCATGAGTCTAAACTGCGCATGTCTGTCCGATCCGTCGGGTACTGCGCATGCATGCACAGCTGGCGGGCTCTCTGGAAACCAGTTATCTTCCCCGGCGTGCGCACGTGCCCATCGGCAGAATGGAGGCTGGACGAATTCGAAAGTTGGACGAAAGTTGGACGAAAGTTGGACGAAAGTTGGACGAGTTGGACGAAAGTTGGACGAAAGTGGAACGAAAGTTGAACGAAAGTTGGACGAAAGTTGGACGAAAGTTGGACGAAAGTTGGACGTCGTAATCGCAACGTTAACTTAGTAACTCTGATTCCGATCGTAATCGATATCGCAACTCTGATTCCGATCGCAACGTTAACTCTAATTCCGATCGTAATCGAATCGTAATTGACATCGATCTCGATTTTTCACTGAGTGCTTTTCGATCCCGATCTGACCCCTTTTCGCCCTCTGGCGCAGGCTGACTCCATGTCGGGCCAACAGGGCCTGTATGGGCTCAAACCACCGCCCCGAGACGGCCCCCGCCACTGGCCACAAGCACCCGTCGCGCAGGTACCTGTAGCTAGCTACAGTGTCCGCGGGGAGTCGCATCATGGCATTACTCTCTTTAGGGGGCCCAGAAAGCCAGCCTGCTGGTGGGCTGGGCCTGCAGCTGCGGTGGCAGTGTACATCCCACACTTGTAGCCCGGACTTGCGGATTGAATTCGCGTCCAAATGCTAATGGCCTAGCCCAAAGTAGTGCGATATGAGAACAAATGAACCAAACCATGCCACATCTCTCACAGGGCATCCAGCGCCTGCTTGACATCAGCAATGATGTCCTCGGGATCCTGCATGAGTGCTCTCAAAGACTGGACAAGAACTGAAGATGAGAGAAAGCACCTCAACACCACACGAGAAACGAATGAGGTTGTCCTTGATGCCAATCTGGGCACGAACCTCTGGTGCCTGCAGCAGAAAGCTCAGAACTTGCGAGACCCGCAATCGCAAGCAGAGCAAACCTGGTCCCAGTACGAGATAACAGTTGGCTGCTCAATCAGAGTTTCAACACCGCCAAGGCTGGGTGCGATGTACGGGATCTTCACTCCATCTATGACTTTAGCAGCGTCCCAGAGATCGCCCTTGACCTACGAAGCCATATCAACGTAGTAGCAGTACTGTGGAAAATACAAAGCTCTAACCTCGAAAGACACCACTCCACCGAAGCCGGATTTCATTTGACGCACAGCGATCGCATGGTGAGGATGGGATTCAAGGCCCGGGTAGTGCACATGGGCGATCTTGGGATGAGATTCCAAAAAGCGAGCGAGTCGCAGAGCAGTCTCATTCTGCTGCCGGACCCGCAAATGAAGAGTCTTCATCCCACGGATGAGCAAGTAGGCAGCATGCGGATCGATGACACCGCCCAGAACGCCATGCAGGGCACGGACTCTGGCAATCAGGTCCTTTCTCCCTGCCAAAGCACCAGCGAGAACATCATTGTGTCCAGCAAGGAATTTGGTGCCAGAGTGCAAGACAAGATCCGCGCCAAGAGGGATGGCGAGCTGCGTGGTACAATTATGAACGAAAGTCGACAGCAGCAACCACTCGTCTTGCCTGGTTCATGGGAGTTGCGAATGTCGAGTCGATACAGACGATGGCGCCATACTGATGGCAAAGACGAGAGACCTTTTGAAGTGTGTGAGGGGCCACTATTTTGAAATATGGAGGGATGACGTACATTCGCGATATCGATAACCTTGAGATAAGGGTTCGTCGGAGACTCGGAGAAAAACATCTGTCCGGCGCCTGGATCAACAATATGCTGCGATCAGCATCTACCTGCACAACTCACTGCAGTATTGCCAACACCGCGCTCCTTCAGGACACCTTCCAGCTCGCTCTCGTCATTGATTACGGTATATGTAACGCCCATTCTGCGAACAGTATCAGCACCGAGTTACTGCTGAAGGGAGGAGCAGATATGCCGTGACAGGACAGTTGCAACGAATTGCCGAGTGCGCCGATAGCAGTCCTGGGAACAAATCCCGGTAACTGTGATGCCGAACAACGTAGATTGCGAAATAAGCGCGAAATCGTAAGAGCTAACCTGGGTAGTGATCAAGTGGCTGCCAGGCTCTAGAAGCGCAATCATAGCGGTCGTAACAGAACACATTCCAGACGCCGAAACAAGGCAATCTGTAGTTCCAGTATGAGTAAAATTCATCATTCACGGTCACTCGCAGCACCTTCTGCCTGCTCCAGCTCACAAATCTTGTCCTCCGCGGCCCGGACAGTTGGATTGCCATACCGCCCGTACTCGAAGGACGTGCGGGTCCCCTCGTTGTAATCAATGACTGCTTGCGTGTTCTCAAACCTACGGGGCAGATGAGCCGTGATCAGCTCGATCCGGCAACGGCCTGGGTGTGCGCACCAGTACATGGCGGTGCTGACTATCGGGACAGTGACAGAGTCGTGGGTCTGAATGCAGATATTGCGTTCTCCCCCGTGCACGGCACTGGTCCCCTGAGAGCTGCTCGTGTCCGAGCTGCCCTGGAGAGCATCCGCCCCGTTGAGACCGCTGGCGCCGGCAGGGCTGGAGCTGCAAACGATGCTGTGTCGGGAGGGAATGCTAAAGCTACGATCCGCGATCCAGCTCTCCCTCGCAAAAGCTTTGGGGAGCGCGCGGCCGCTCCAGCTGGAACGACGGGAGTGGAGATCGTCGACGGAGATCGACTTGAGAGCGACCGAGGATCCGGTCGGAGAGGTGAAGAGGCCGCGAGAGTGGCGCGGAGGACGGTTGGAAAGCGCGGGGGGGTGGGAGCCGCAGATTCCTACGGCGGCTGGGAGAGACGAGGCGCTCTCCGCGGCCGTTTTGCCAATCGGCATCCTGCACGAAAGGCGTAAGCGTTCGATCGACGTCGCCGGCCGTCGCGGCGGCGCGGCGGCCGCCGATCTTCGCGGGTAACCGGCCCGCGGGGCTTGCGGCGAGCGTCGACGGCGCACCAGGCCCATCCGAACGCAGTGGTGTCCGTCTTCCCCTGCCGCGCCATCTTGCACGCCCTCGAGGGTATCGGTTTTCAAGGGTCCTAGGGTATCGGTACCCCAGTTCGCAGTGTAATTCGTGCGGCTTCATCCAGCTTTCATCCGGTCAGTACGAAGCCAGGGCTGGGCACGCGGCCCGGTTGGGAGACTCCATTCTGACGATTCTCAAACCGTCAGGAACCAATTTCAACATGGAGGACGAGGTTGCGGCACTTGTCATTGACAATGGTTCCGGCATGTGCAAGGCTGGCTTCGCCGGCGACGACGCTCCGCGCGCCGTGTTCCCGTCCATCGTCGGGCGCCCGCGCCATCAGGGTCCGTTGCGCCTGCCGGACTCCCGCCATTCCGTGTTCAAAAAGCTACGCGGCACTCACCGCGCAACAAAACGCGCACGCTAGACTAGTTCGACGTTTTCGAAACGCTTAAGCGAGCCGCCGCCCGTCGGTTGCAATTTTCTCAAACTTAAAAAATGGTTCTCGCCAGGTGTGATGGTCGGCATGGGGCAGAAGGATTCGTACGTCGGCGATGAGGCTCAGTCGAAGCGTGGTATCCTCACGCTTAAGTACCCGATTGAGCACGGCATCGTGACCAACTGGGACGACATGGAGAAGATTTGGCACCACACCTTCTACAACGAGCTCCGCGTTGCCCCCGAGGAGCACCCGGTTCTGCTCACTGAGGCGCCGCTGAACCCGAAGGCCAACCGCGAGAAGATGACCCAGATCATGTTCGAGACTTTCAACGTGCCGGCGATGTACGTCGCCATTCAGGCTGTGCTCTCCCTGTACGCCTCTGGCCGCACCACCGGTATCGTGCTCGACTCCGGTGATGGTGTCACCCACACCGTGCCCATCTACGAGGGTTACGCGCTCCCGCACGCCATCCTCCGTCTCGACCTTGCCGGCCGCGACCTCACAGACTACCTCATGAAGATCCTCACCGAGCGTGGCTACTCGTTCACCACCACCGCTGAGCGTGAAATCGTCCGCGACATCAAGGAGAAGCTCTGCTACGTCGCTCTGGACTTCGAGCAGGAGATGCAGACGGCTTCGACTTCGAGCACTGTCGAGAAGACCTACGAGCTTCCGGACGGCCAGGTCTGATTGTTTGAGCTTCGTCGCTAGTGATGTCGCTGATCGGCCTTGACCTTCGCGCCCGCTTAGGTCATCACCATCGGCAACGAGCGCTTCCGGTGCCCGGAGGTCCTCTTCCAGCCCAGCTTCATCGGCATGGAGTCGGCCGGTATTCACGAGACCACCTACAACAGGTTTGTCGCGCCGTTGGGCGCCGCGCTTCACGCACTTATTCGATTGCGCAGCATCATGAAGTGCGACGTCGATATTCGTAAGGACCTGTATGGCAACATCGTCCTCTCCGGCGGTACGACCATGTACGCCGGCATTGCCGACCGCATGCAGAAGGAGGTTTGCTTTTTCCTCGCTTGTCTCTGTATCGTTGGCTGAGTGCTTCACGCAGATCACTGCCCTGGCGCCGTCGACGATGAAGATCAAGATCGTCGCTCCCCCGGAGCGCAAGTACTCCGTCTGGATCGGCGGGTTCGCCTCTTTTCATTCGGCTGCCCAGCTTCCCTTTCTCATGCCGGCGCTCGCAGGTCCATCCTCGCGTCCCTCTCCACCTTCCAGCAGATGTGGATCTCGAAGCAGGAGTACGACGAGTCCGGCCCCTCGATTGTGCACCGCAAGTGCTTCTAAGCGTTGTGCCTTCTCCAGTGTCGTTTTCCTTCCCCCCTCCCTTTCCTCAATCCCGCGTTTCAGTTGCGCTAATTGTGTCACTTTGCAAAAGTATATCCTTCTTCGCCAAGTCCAACCATGAAAGTACGGTAGAGCCGCGTGGGGTAGAGCTACATGGGGCTCTCGCGGGACTTCCCCGCAGCTGGCCTCGCGAAGCTCGGCTGTGAGTTTCACGGGTCTGTGTGCATTTTGCTGCGGCATCCCGGTCTAGTTGGCAGGGCTTTCCGAGCTAGGCGCATTGGCTAGCTCCCCGGCGCCCGCGCCGCCGACCGATCCGACACCCTGCCTTCGGCGCGCTCGCACGTCCCGCGCCGCGACATGGATTACGATTAGGGGGGAGGACGGGGCCTTAGGTCGGGCAGCGGCATTGTCTTCGCAACAGGCCGACGTCGACCACATGTACATGTTTTTTTGTCGGCAACCTGTACAGCGAGAACTGCACTTGCGTGTCAATGCCGACACGTATAAACAACATGGATCTGTGATTCATCACTGAGTTATACTTTCTATGTGGGAGTCATCACTCTCCAGGGTTCGCCTGAGCATATCCGTCACAAACGAGTCCTCGGGATGCAATGCAAGGCTCTGTGAAGCATTAACACGATAATAAGCATCTCGAGCTCGTTAGAATCTCGAGCATGAATCACACCTTATGGTACATGTCAGCAGCCTCGTGGATTTTGCCCTGCTTGAGGAATTCAGTAGCTCGATTTGAGAGCGAAAGGTGGCAAGGCACCTGCAGATGCTTGGTAAAACCGAGAGCTGCATATGTAGATGCACTCTTTGGATTAAGAACAAGTGCTTTCTCATATGCAGCGCAAGCCATCCCGTAATCCCTAAGTGGGGGTTGCTCGATGCGGTTTCAGCTACAAGTGAAAGGGAAACAAAATACCGGAGCTTCCTGTAGGCATGTCCAATGTTCATCAACGTGATCTCGTGAGCATTGCTTGAGTTGCTGGATGCGTCCTGGTAAAGCTGGAGCGCTTGCTCGAAGTGTGCAATCGATATGTGGTACCTGGATCGAAAATCATGACCACAATGACAGCAGCAATACCAATTTGAGTGTGCACACTGCTTCTTCTGAAAAGCGACCACCCCTAGCTCATTCGAAACCAAAGGATCAGTGGGACAAATCTGAGGATTGTGTGAGAAATGTCCCAAAAAGAACATGCCATCCCCACTTACGTCAATCGCTTGACTGAAAAACTGTTCTGCGATGGACACATTGTTCGTCCTCATGTACTCCATGCCGATGTATACCAGGGGCAAATGGCAGCTATCTGGAGGTAAGAGATCGTCGGAACTGAGCAGAATTGCCCAACTCACCCAACAAAGAGCCTGGATGCTGTTCTGTACGCTGCCATGGCTTGATCAGACTCATCCTGGGCAGCAAACGCATTTCCAAATCCTATCCATGCGAATGCCAGCTTGCTATCAGTTGTTGTAGCTTTGCTGCGTGCTCAGCCCTGTGAGGGAAAAAAAGGAAAACGATAATGGGCACACACCTGAAGAATCTTCTCGCAAGCTCAAACTTTTCAATTGTGAAGTAATAGCATGCGACCGCATACCATGAAATGGCAGCATCAGGGTTTTCCTCCACGAGTCTGTGAGCTAAGGCAAAAAGCTCGTTCTTCATCTTGAGCTCCACAAGGCATGCAACATGTAGAGCAACGAGATAGGCCCCCGGCGCAAGACCGCTAATGTCGTAAGGGTTGGCTTCCAGCATTCTGGGAACCGAGATTGGATCTCAAGAGAGAAGGGCCGACTCAGGCAAAAGGAAGAAAGAAACCGAGAAGTCAAGTCCAGGCAGCGCGTGTAGCAATTTCGAGAGTAATGAAGATCAGCTTGATTTAGCATGACATCAAGACTGCCACTGAACTCTGGCATTACTTGATCAACCATCAAGGTCCCTTCATCAAACGCCTTCAGTGCTGGCTCGTACTGCGTCACATGGTAAGGATTATTCTGTCTGCACGTCGACTGTGGTGACAGAAGACACCTTTTTCAGTTTACCAGCATACAGAGACCGAAGCCACCAATCGTCTTCATGAAATTGCAGATCGTTCAACAAGGCGACCTCTGCATTCGACAGTCAACCGTAGAACAGGAAAATACTGGACGCTGATAATTAGTGGAGTCCGAGAATAGTGGACCGAAATCTTGACATAGACCACCCATTTGAGGCTCCACTATTCCCTGCTTAGCTGCCCAATACAGACCCCCCAAAATTACGTCCCCATACAAGCCAGAAAAGGGTTTGGTCCACTGATTTCGGGCTCCAGTTTTGCCTCAGGATGGGCCAAGGTTTATGATCCACTAAGTGTTTTAGCATACTCTAGGGGAGTGAGCTCAGACCTTCTTGTACAGAGAGCATATGGTTGTACACAAGCAGATCCAGAGCCTGAAAGGATTTGATTAGAGGAAGCCAGGAGAGCGAAAGGGCAGACAGACCTCTACACAGTATGGATCTGCTTTTAGAGCCTTCTCCAGCCAAAGAATAGCTCTGCTGCTGTTTTCCATTGCCGAGTACACTTTCCCCCGCAGAAAGTAAACAACCGCCATCTGATCACTCTGTGGCGGTACATGAACGCGGGAGTCAGGCCCCGTCGTGTACTCGTGGAGAAGTACGGCACCTCGTCATCGATGTTGTCCTTCCTAGGCGCATCACTCGACTCGTCGTCACCCAACACAAGAAGGCACTCATCCCACTGCCTCAGTTCGGCCTGCACAGGCGTTAGCGTCGAAGGCGAGAGAAAAAGATAAACAATAACGTGCCAAAGACTGGGCAGCAAGTAGCCGACATCGACGTGATCGTTGAATCAGCCCGTGTTTCTTCAGGAGCCCGATCGCCCTGCGGTACTGCCTCGCCGCGAAGTACATCTCCGCCAGCAGGAAGACATCATCGGCAGAGCCTGCACGATCTAAAAGCTTCAGCACAGACCCGCCTCAAATGCGCGCTCGGGGTGCCGTCGCGCGCCTGTGACTGTGGCGAGCTTCTCCGCGTAGAAGATTGCCGACGCGTACAAGCGCCTTCGAGCGCAGCTCTCAACGTGCCTGCGAATTCGCACGACGTCCATCGCGGAGCGTCACTGGAGATTGGCCGCGCAGATGCCCGTCGACGTTCGTCGGGCGCGCGGCTCAGCGCCGTCGAGTGGCGCAAGCGCTCGAGCTTCCACTAACGGAAAGCGCTGAAGTTGGTAGCTACTCTAAGCCAGCGTGCAGAAGCTGCTGCTGCCGCTGCTTTCAACTTTCAAAAGATTTCGTGTACCCAAGGAATCGGATTCGGGTACACTTTAATTGCACTACCAAACATAGACTTCCACGGCGAGCAATCCCAGCTTTGCAGCCTGACGCAACCAGCACGCCTAGCCCCCAGCTTGACACGGCCACCTTGTCAAGCGCGCCGGCATCGCCGCAATGACAATGAAAGGCACTAGCGAATACTATGTGAAGGGCGGGCCAACAGAGGTGAGCCGCATGTGCTCTGGCTTGGCCTGCCCCGCAGCTGCCCCGCAGCTACGCCGGCTTGGCCTGCCCCGAAGCCGGGGGTCTGACGCCGGCGGGTCTGACGCCGGCTTTGCCTGCCCCACAGCTGCCCGCCCTTCTGGAATCGCTTAGGCGGAAGATTTTCGTACACCGAGTCCGGGTGCACGAGTTCATGCAGGACTACGACAAGCTCAGGACGGGGCACATCAGCAAAGATCATTTCAGAAGCGCCCTCAACGCTGTCGGCTTCAAGCTCAAGGACAGCGACTTCGAGATGCTCGTCGACGCGTTTGCGTTTCCACCATCGTTGACCTTTCCGAATCATGTGAGCGCGGCTCAACCTGCACCGGCCTTGCTCGAGTGCGTGTGTTGACTGCGTGTCGATGCAGGTCCGATGGCGTGACTTCTCAGATTACCTAGATCAGGTTAGAGCGTCTGATAGCAATGCCCGCATTCTCTGCTAAAGCCCTTCCAGGTCTTCACCACGAAGGGCCTGGAGAAGACCCCGACAGTCACCCCCGCAGGCCCGAACCGCCCGCCAACGGGCAGCCTGCTTCCTTTCAGCGTCCCGCTTACCACTAAGCTGCACCCCAAGAACGATGAGGCGGAATTCCATGTGCTGGGGCAGGTACTATCCTGATGCCATCCTGATCGTAATACGAGATCCATGCACTCTAATCATAATCGAAAACCAGGTTCTCGATCGTTTCCGCGAGCGCGCGTCTGAGCGCCGGGTTATCTTGAAGCCGTCTTTCATGGACTTCGACAAGCATCACATTGGGAGGATCACCCAGCAGCAGTTCCGCCGGGTCCTCACCAAGCTGTCTTTTGAGTGCTCGGAGGCCGAAATGAAAGCAATCATTAATTACTACGCCGACGCTGCTGATGGCGACGTCAACTACGTGGCATTCGTGTACGATATTGTGCCTCGCGGAATCCTGGAGGGCGCTCTTGGGACTACGCCATGGCAGCCTACGGATAAGCGCGTTTTCAACACAGAGTTCCTGGGCGATTGGAATGGTTTGCCCCCACCCACCCACCCACCCACCCACCCACCCCAACCCCCCCGACCAGACACGAGGAACCCCAATCCGCCGCCGTTTGCCACCTTCGTCTCCGAGCGGCAGGTATGTATTTGTCTGTGTCATCGCTGTATCGGCTCTGTTTTCTCTGGCTTGAATTCTGACACTGACTGTTCAGAGAGCCGATCTTGAGCTGCTTCTTGTCAAGCTTCGGAATCTGGCGACCCGAGACCGAGTTCGTTTCAAAGGTGTGTGTGTTCTGTAAGAGTCTCATGTCACGCAGAATGCTGATCAAAAAGTTCAGACTTCTTTGTTGACTACGACAAGGGCGCCTTGTACGGCCCGGTTCTTCGGAAGCGGATGATCCCCGCAGCCAAATTCAGGACTGGCATCAGTCACGCCGTGAAGGCGCAGTTGAGCCCAGCAGAGCTTGATCTCCTCTGTGAAGCATTCGCTGCTTCTGCCAATCCAGAGGAGGGCGCTGCTCGTGATATGGTTGACTACGCCTCCTTCCTCCAGGCTATTGAACAGCCCTTCGGTGAGCATCAGTTGATGTGAAGCCCTGCCCATCTTTGCCTTCTGCTCATCACTTCACGCAGAGGCCACTGGCCTGCTTGAGCTCGAGAAGACACCATCACACGTGCCTCGTGACTACGAACCCATTGACTTTACAGCATCCCTTTCGCCCGACGATGAAGAACGAACGCACGCGTTGTTGGAACGCATGGCAGAACGGGTGAAAGGTGAGGTCATTAATCCATTGCATATAACACGCACTGACAGCACTGCAGTTCGGCATATGCTGTGCAAACCCTTCTTCCAGGATTTCGATGCGAATTACATGTCCACATCCAGTCTGAAGTCTCGTCACACTGGTGCCCATTCCAGCTATCGTGGAAGGGTTACCCGGAGCCAGGTGTGTGCTGTCTGTAATTCGATTATTTCAGACCTGACCCGAAGCTGCAGTTCCGTCGAGTGTTGGGCAACTACGGCTTCGAGCTCAGTTTAGAGGAGTTCGACCTGTTAGAGCGGAAGTTCAAGTCATTCGACTTCCCTGAGATGGTCGACTACCGCCTCTTCTGTGCAGCCGTGGACGACAGCTATGGAATGTTTAAGAATAGTGTCCACGGAGGCATGTAATGCCTGCCGCGCGAAGAGAAACAGTCTGATGGTTGATGCTCTTTCTAAGCTACGGGCGCGCGGGACCACTCCTAGACCTTCAACGCTTTAACTTTACCCGTGCTGTTCGGGGTGAGAGCGTAACCCGCAGGGACTGGTGCCCTGATGGAGAAAAGGGGATGGGAGCCGAGGCTAGCTACGAGCCGAGCAGGCGCTTCGCGTCCACGCCGGTGCCGTAGCGGATGAAGATGCTCCTGCGAGAGGTCTGTGCGATCAGCACGATTACGATTGCGATGGGCTATAGGCGGGGGGAGCCCTGGCCTGATTACGATTGCGATTACGATCGGGCGGGGCTAGGCGGCTGCTGGCCCCCTCGCTTTGGGGGCGGGGGCTAGGAGGCGAGCTCTGGTCAAGTGGCTAGGCCGTGTCGGGACTAGGCGGGGGGGAGCAGCGATTGTGTATAGGCGTGTGTAGACACAACACGCACCGCGCGGCGCCGCGAAAGTTGAACGAAAGTTGGACGAAAGTTGGACGAAAAGTTGGACGAAGTTGGACGAAAGTTGGACGAAGTTGGACGAAAGTTGGACGAAAGTTGAACGAAAGTTGGACGAAAGTTGAACGAAAGTTGGACGAAAGTTGGACGTCGTAATCGCAACGTTAACTTAGTAACTCTGATTCCGATCGTAATCGCAACTCTGATTCCGATCGCAACGTTAACGTCTAGCTGAGGTCAAAAGAAGAAGAAGAAGAGTATGTATAAGACACGCCCAAGCCGGTTCAATTAGAGATCTGCTTATGCTGTGGTCGATGCTGTAGAGACCCAGCCTGTAGAGACAGCAATTGGAAACGAATTTAAACCGCAAGTCCGGGATACAAGTGTGGGATGTACACTGCGGCCGCCGCAGCTGTGAACCCGGCCCAGGGGACGGGGGTGCCGTCACGGCGTTGCGCACTGGCGGCATGCGCATAACTTTTGATTGTCGGAAGCTCATGCTCACGTTCACTGGCATGCGCGCAGCATATCGCAGCATATCATTCAAAGTCTCGTTGGCTATTGGGGGTACACTCGAGATCTCCCCGACCGCTCGTGGACCTACCCCCCTTTCGTCCGCTTTCTCTTGAAGCTTTCCGAAGCCGCGGGCGTCGTTGATACGCTCTGAAAGCGATCCTTAGAGGCGCGGCGGCAGCGGCGCGGCGGCAGCAGCGCGAGGCGTTGGTGTAAGGCGCGGCGGCAGTGGAGCGTGAGCGCGGGGCGAGTATCGTGCAGGCATCGGTGGTTGAAAATGGGGAAGAACAAAGAGCTCCACCCCGCGGATCAGCAGCGCAAACTTGAGCGCAAGAAGGAGAAGCAGCGGGTGTGTTGACTTATACGCGCTGGCCGCGTACACTGGAGCAGCTGGACGAGGTGCAGCTGCGCATCCATCTGACGGGCATTCGCTTTGCAGAATGCGAAGCAGAGGAAGGAAACGCGCACGAACATACTCAAGCAGAAGCGGCCCGAGCAGATTATCGAGAACTTGAAGAAATTGGAGCTGCTTGGTGAGCGCTCCAACCATCGTTTTTGCGGCGGCTGAGCGTTCCGCAGAGGCCCAGGGGTCGATTACAGGCAACCAGGCGATCAAAGAGCACAAGCACAAGCGCAAGCAGCTTCTTGATGCATACGAGAAGTGTATAGAGATGTGGGAGGTGGGCATGTCTGCCAAAAGTGAATCCCATTTCCTCATGAACGTGCAGGAAGAGTACAAGAGGAATCCCCGCCTGTTGCAGGAGGGGCAAGGGTCTGCCCCTATTGTAATTTACAACTTCACGTTAATGAACCCTTCTTGTCGTGTGCAGCCCGCAGCTGGGCCAGCTGCCCAAGACTCGAGCGGATCTCGAAAAGTACCTCAAGCAGCAGGTTGAGAGGTTGATGGCAATGACGAAGTCAGAGGCCGCTGGAAGCACTGTACCAGGGCAGACAGTCGCTCAGACGATTAATCTTCACGACCATCCAATGCTTCCAGGTACAGTCTGCACCACAGTGCGCCACTGGCACTCATTCTGTGCAGTTCTGTTTCCATTCGGAATTCCTGCTCTACTTCCACTTCCGCCTGGTAATCCTCCAGAGGATGATGTTGATGCTGATGGGGAAGCTGAACACGACCGAGAGTCCGATTCAGAAGGTAATTATTGTTGTTCAGTCTTATTTGGGACAGCTTCACACAGTTCTGCATCTCAAATGATGTTCGGCAACTGTTTTCTCGGCAGAGGACAGTGACCAAGACGATAATGGGGACAACGTGGAGTCGAAACCCAAAAAAGGTGTGATTTTAGAACAAGTTAAGTTTTTAATTAGTTGAAACCCTAGCAGCGAGACCGGAAAACTTGGCATCAAGCAAGGCACATCCTGCACCACTTGGACCTGTGCATCCGAACTTTGCTGTTCCTCCTGGAGTTGGTCACTTTGCGCCTGGATTCGGTGGAGTAGGGGGGATGATGCCCATGTTCCATCATCTTCAGGGCATGCCTCCACTTCCACCGGGCCCTCCTCCACCCGGCTTGGAGGCAGCAGCAGTGTCAGACAGCGATTCTGGAAGCGAAGGGGAGACTGATGCCGACAAGGGGAACAGACTTGCTGCTGAAGTAAACCCAGCACTCTGTGCCCTCGTGCCAGCATCTGTACGAGTTCAGCGAGCATCTGCCCCCAAACCCTCTCGCCCGATCACAGCTCTTCCTTCTCGACCAGCGACGCAAGCAGCTTCATCTTCATTATCTTCAGCTCCTCCCACGAGCTTAGCTGCAGCTGGGCCTTCGAATGTCTCTGGCACAGCAGGTGCAGAGGACAGTGTGCAGACTGCACCTCCAGTCGAGAAGGTGCAAAATTCATAACATCTGCCATCTAGCCTGCTATGATAATGTTAATTGATTTGTATCCGACAGCCGTCAAGAGCCGTCATCAGCGCTGCACCTGCTACGCGGAGAGTTCAGGCGCCGGTCAGTCTTCTCGCACAACTCACAAAGAAAAGCGCCCCAGCAGCACAGACACCGGCCCCCGACCTGGATAAGGAGTATCAGGATTTCCTTTCTGATCTGAGCCAAATGTAGTGTGCTCTTTCTAAGCTACGGGCGCGCGGGACCACTCCTAGACCGTCAACGCTTTAACTATACCCGTGCTGTTAGGGATAGAGCGTAACCCGCAGGGACTGGTGCCCTGATGGAGAAAAGGGGATGGGAGCCGAGGCTAGCTACGAGCCGAGCAGGCGCTTCGCGTCCACGCCCGTGCCGTAGCGGATGAAGATGCTCCTGCGAGAGGTCTGTGCGATCAGTACGATTACGATTGCGATGGGCTATAGGCGGGGGGATCCCGGAGCCCTGGCCTGATTACGATTACGATTACGATCGGGCGGGGCTAGGCGGCTGCTGGCCCCCTCGCTTTGGGGGCGGGGGCCAGGAGGCGAGCTCTGGTCAAGTGGCTAGGCCGTGTCGGGACTAGGCGGGGGGGAGCAGCGTGTCGGAGTACTAGAAGAAGAGCGGCGGACCTTGTAAGCGCCTGCGGGTCGGCGAAGCGAGCACCTGGCTGAAGCAGAGACCCCGGAGGAGGCGTGGTCTCTCGCGAGAACGACCGGGGCTGCCACGAACATTGTTGAATCGGAATCTGAGCTCGAGGGGAATCAAATTCAGTGGGTACGCATGTGCACATCGTGGCGCATGCGCAGCACTCGCATGCGCAGCACTCGCAGCACTCGCAGCAGCTTTCCTTTCCCTTACTAATTAGGGCCCTGCAGCTGGCGGGAACGGGCGAGCCTCCCGGAGTCCCGGAGTCCGGGCAAGGCCCGCATGGATCCAGGTCTGTTATTACTCTGTTATTAGGCCTCTGGTTGAAACCCCTAGATTCCTTTCTCATCTGAGTCCTGTCCTGTCATGCGGCAAACTTTAAAATGCGAAATTTGCATAAATGAACAGACCTCCTACGGTGTCCTACCCCGTTCTCGACCAAGTTGGTTCGGCCCGTTTTCCTAGGAGGCCTCTAAATTGGCTCTAATGGGCAGTAAAAGCTCAAATGCTTTCAAAGCCTTTGCTTGCCCACCCGTGCAGGTGCTCCTCTAGGTGGGAAGCCCATCGGTCGAGTGCGCGCGGTTGCTTTAATTTGATTTGGGACTCGGATTGAGAGAGAAAGCAGTGGACACATCCACGCCAGCAAGCCTGGGTATATACGTCTGACAAAGGCGCAGACGCCCTGGTCTCGGGCGTTTTTCGATTTCGATCTGACCCTCCACGTCCTCAGCGCATGCGCATGCGCAGGCAGACCCCATGTCGGGTCCCCAGGGCCCGTATAAGTAGGGAGTTCCGCCACCGCCCCGAGACGGCCCCCGCCGGCTCAAGATATGGTCCGGCCGAGCCGCTGCAAACAGTGGCGCGTGGGGAGGGGGGCAACCCCCTCCCTGCCTGCAGCTGGCCGGACCTATCCGAGCAAGTTTTTTTTCCCGCCGGCTCAAGACGTCGACGCGATGCGGCACCCTGCGTGCAGGCAGTGCCAGGCACCTGCAGCTCGCCTAGGAGTCCCTGTGCCCCACACCTTGCTGAAGGCTGACAGCGTTCCATGGTTTAGAGCCAGAGTGAACTACGGTTCAGCTACCACACTCTCTGGATCCGGGAGTACTAGGGCCACAGGCCTCACGGGTTCTTCACTCCACTCTTCCAATCAAGGACAGACGAGGGGATTTTCAAAGCTCAAAGAAATGCTTTCGTGCACTGAACCGCACAATCGACCCAACTATGTACACACCCACTGCTTGCTGCGAAGACCCTGCCCTGCTGCTGCCGACGGCCGCTACATGCCCTAGCTAGATCTCTGCACGAACTGGTGCATGCCGGAGCCCGAGGGCAAAAGACGATCCACGCAGCCGGGTTCCTCCCTACCCGCTCCCCCGTCCCCGCCCCGGCTGCTCGAGGGACAAAGGAGAGAAAGAGGTGTCCAGAGACACCATGAGGGATGGGAGACGGAGCGTTTAGCCACCGAAGCTGGTGCGCGGTCAGAGCGATCAGGCAGCCCCGGCGGCGGATATCTACGGACCCGTAGAGGGTGCGGCCCTGGCGCTTGAGCGCGTACACGACGTCGAGCGCCGTGACGGTCTTGCGGCGGGCGTGCTCCGTGTAGGTGACCGCATCGCGGATCACGTTCTCAAGGAACACCTTCAGCACACTGCGCGGACAGCGAAGCTAAGCTGCGGGCCGCGATCTCTGCGGCAAAAACCAAGAAGCCCCGCACCCGCGAGTCTCATCGTAGATGAGGCCAGAGATACGCTTCACACCACCACGGCGGGCGAGACGGCGGATGGCCGGCTTCGTGATGCCCTGGATGTTGTCGCGCAGCACCTTGCGGTGGCGCTTCGCGCCGCCCTTGCCAAGACCCTGTGAACGCGCGCCTCAGCAATCCCGACCCGCTCCGGGGCTCACGAGGCTGGCAACATGCTGCACCTTGCCACCCTTGCCACGGCCCGACATGTTTGCTAGAGAATGGGGACCCTCGAAGACGGGCGGAGGGTGCTCCGCCTCGCTTTTTTTCGGCCTTAATTCCGAGAATTCTGCGCGTTTGCTGGTGCTACCCCGCTGAGCCGGCCTGACGGGACCGCGTCACACTAGTTTTTTCCTCTTTTTCCACGTACCAGAACACCGAACAGCAGCGCGGTTGCGCGCGGCTGCGGCCGCAGTGGCCGCCAGTCGCGGGAGTGCAGGCACCGCACTTGCTAGCGCTGCATGTGCTCTCTATACGCAGGCCTGCGTCCTTTGGACCGTTTTGGCTTGAGCCCTTCTCCGTGCTTGAGCCCGCGCCGTCTACCTGCAGCTGGCGCCGACATCTGCTCCGCCGTCCGACGGTCCAGCTCTGCGGCTGCCAACCTGCTTACGCTCGAGTACGCGACGCAGGCCTGGCGACTGGTTACGCATACACGGCTTCGCCTCGGGGCCCTCCTCGAAGGAGGCGACGAAGGTGCGAGTCATCCCGCGCGAGTGCTCCAAGCGCACGGCAATGCTCACTTGCCAATTCCAGCGCCGCGGCTAATCACTGGTCGCCTAGCTTGGCTTTTGCTGCGCGCGGCGAGCGCTCCTTTAGCGCTCCACGCCTCTCCGCGCCACAGGTCCCTGAGTGGCGCGGCGAAAGCGAAGACGATCGTCTGGCGGCTGGAAGCCCTCAAGAACGCGCCGCCAGACCCTCCTTTCCCGACGGTACCGGTGGCCCCGCCCCCTGGTCCCATCCGGCCTGGTCCCACCCCCTCGCCCCCATGTCCCCCAGACCCCCCCGTCCTCTCTTTCCTCCCCGACCACTTTCTCACCGACCCACTGAGCCCGGCGGCCCTTCCAGGCACGCTCCCGTCGAGCGCGCCCCCAGCACAGTGCCTGCCGCGCCGGCGACACGGCGGGCCATACTTAGCTTGTAGCTATCTAGAGCGCCTTCCCGAGGCCGAGGCATAGCTACAGCCGCAGGTCGTTTAGTCGTCCAGCATCTCTTGTCTGTCCTCCCTCAAGGGGGCCTTTCGAATTCCGTGCTCGGCCGACCGAAGCCGCTCCGGCGGTGGATGGCGCGGGGCTGGGTACCCCTAGGCCTCGTGGTCCAATCGTTAATCCGTCGAGTTGTAGGCGTTCTGTCTGCAGCCCTGTACATGTGCAAACGCTATCAATCCAATTCGAACGGGTACCGCTCGCAAGCACTCGCGCGCCTGTGGGCGGATCGCTTGCCGCATGGCGTCGGCGTACACGTGCTCGGCAGCCGCATCTAGCTGGAGCGCCGCCGGCGGGCTCGGCTGCTCTCTGTCGGCGGCGCGCCTCAACCCTGCGTACGTGTGCTCGGAAGCAGTTCAGCGAGCGAAGAGGGAGCATCCTCGGCCGTCCGAGCAGGCCGCGCTCTGGCGCGCGTCGGCGTTCGCCCGGCGTGCAGTCGCCGCAAGCCGGTTTAGCACACCCGCCGCCGCGAGCCCAAGGCCCCTGCGGATCGAGTGCAGGGCTCCCAAACGTAAGGGTCGGGATGCGCGGATCGCCAACCTTCCATTCCTAACTTCGGCCGATGACCGCGACACGGTTACCTTCAAGGACCTCGTCGCCCAGGCGCAGGTGCGACCCGCTCGCTCCGCTGCAGAAGGGCGCGCATAACGCGTCCATGGCGCGTCTGCGCAGGAGCGGGCCAAGGGCGAGGGCAAGGGCCCGCGGCTCGCGGCGCGCGCGCGCTGCATCACCCCGCCCGCCAAAGTGATGGAGCGCGTGCTGCCAGTCATGGCGCGGGTGTACCGGGACCCGTACAACGCGGAGCGCAACCCCGGCGGCGTGATCGACCTGGGCGTGGCGCAGAGCCGCATCGCGTGGGACCTGCTCCGGGATCGGCTCCGCGCGCCGCGGGACGTTACAGAGCGGCACGCGCACTACAGCGCCTACCGCGGTCTCCCATCCTTCCGTGAGGCGCTGTGTCCCTTCCTGGAGACCTTCCTGGGGGCGCCCGTGGACCCCGGCGAGCTGGTGCTGGCCCCCGGCGCGACGGGCGCGCTTGACGCCCTCGCGGCGGTCCTCTTCGACGCTGGCGACGCCGTCCTCGTCCCTGCTCCCTACTACTACAGCTTCGACGTCGATTTCGCGTACCGAGGGCAGGCGCGCCAGCACCGTCGACGTCAGCCCCGCGATCGAGCTCTTCGGATTTCTGAGAATGCCAGCCAGGTCTCGCTGGTGCCGGTGGAGACGGAGGCGGAGGACGGGTTCGCGTGGGAGGCCGCCGACTTCGAGAGCGCCCTCGCCGATGCCGAAGCGTGCGCGCCGGCCGCGCTGGTGGCCGCCCTCGGGATGACGGGGCGGCGCTGCGGCAGGGCGGGGCTGCGTGTGCGGGGCGTCCTCGTCTCCAACCCCGACAACCCGCTGGGGCGGCCCCTCACCCGCCGCCAGCTCATGGGCCTGATCGACCTCTGGTGCCCCGCTCCCCCTCCCCGTCCCCCGTCCCCTCCCCCGCCTGAAAGGCACGGCAGCGGGCGGAAGGGGCTGCACCTCATCAGCGACGAGGTGTACGCGAACAGCGTGCACGGGGCGGGCGGGGGTACGTTCGTGTCGGCGTGGGAGTGCGCAGCGGACGCGGCGGCGGCGGAGGAGGAGCCGGGGGCGCTCCTGGCGCTCGTGCACGTCGTGTGGGCCTTCTCGAAGGACTTCGGGCTCTCGGGCTACCGCGTCGGGCTGGCCGCCTCCCGCAACGCGGCGGCGCTGGACGCCATGGCCGCCCTCGCCCGCTTCTCCTGCGTCTCCTCAGACACCCAGGCAAGCACCCCCGCTTGCTCCCCTCCCATCTTCCTTCCGCCCCGCGCGCCGCCTTCCTCATGGCCATGGTCGGGTTCCCGCAGGCGGCGCTGGAGCCCATCGTGGGGGACCTGGACGGGGCCCTCCGCTTCCTTGCCTCCCACCAGGTCCGCCAGCCTTGAGCGACCTCTCCGGCCGCCCGCCCGCCCCGCACAGGCGCGCCAACTGCGCGCGAAGGCTCGGCTGCTCGCCGCCCACGACCGCACGGTGGCCGTCCTCGCCGACCTCGACGTGCGCCCCGCCCCGTCACGCCCCCGCCCCGCCCGCCCCGCCCACCGACCCGATCGAATCGCAAGGTCCCGCGGGTGCCGGCGAGTGCCGGACTCTTCGTCTGGGCCAAGCTCGCCCCCGAGGCCGAGGTGCGGCTAACCGTGGCGCCCCGGCCGCCTCGGACCCTCTCAGCCCTTGCCAGAGCGAGGAGGACGAGGCGCGGGTTTTCGAGGCGCTGGGGAGCGAGGGCGTCTACGTGATGCCCGGCGCCCAGTTTCACTGCCCCGAGCCCGGTTGGTTCCGCATCGTTTTCGCCCAGGAAGAGGGCGTGTTGGAGGAGGGCCTCCGCCGCCTTGCTGCCGCAGTCCGCCGCTGCCGCGCCCCGTAGCTAGCCCCGCGCCGGGCCCCAGCTGCGAAAGTGCATATGTAGTGCGATTCGAATCAAATCGCTTCACCTTTACACAGGCGCCGCGCGTGTGCGCGACACGAGCGGTTGCCGTCGGAACGGGGAGGGAAAGAGGTACAGGAACTCCGGAGGGGCAGACAATCAGAGAGAGGGGGGCTAGGGACTGCATCGCCACGCCCTCGCGGGGATAAAGGGCGCCGAGTGAATGAAGGCGGGGGGAGGCTCGGGAAAAAACAGGGGTCCTGCCTACGGTCCTGCCTAAACAACGCAAGCTGTCTACCGAGGGGCGGCCCGGAGGGCCACGTGGCCCCCTCCCTATTCGTCGTCCGACGCTGCCTTCTTCTGCGCGGGGGCGTCAACAGGACGCCTCTGGCGGGCGGGGGGCGGGTGCAGCGCAGCGGACCTTCTTCTTCTTCTTCTTCTCGCCATCGTCTACGGGCGGGGCCTCCTCCTCAGCGGCCGCCTCCTTCTGCTTCTTCTTCTTCTTCTTGCCCTCCGCGCCCGAGTCCTCCGCCGGCGCCTCCGCCGCTTCCGACTTCTTCTTCTTCTTGGGCGGCTCCTCGGCCGCCGCCGGCTCCTCCGCCGGCTCCTCCTCCGCCGCGCGCTTCTTCTTCTTGTCAGACTTGGGAAGCGTGGAGTCGGCGCCGGTGTTGTAGACGCCCTGGGGCTTCACGGCGTCGTACTTGTCGAGCTTGGCCTTGCCCTTGCCCGTCCCCGAGACCCGGCTGAAGGGCTTGCCCTCCAGCTGCTTCAGGCGCGCCTCCACCTTCGCCCGCTGCTCCACTCCAATCATCGGCGTGTCCTGCGCCCGCCCCCGCGTCAGCCAGGCAAAAGAGAAAGAACACCCGGAACGAGGCGAGGCGTGCAGGGCACCTTGTCGCCGAGGGCGTCGACGCGGATGGCCAGCGCGCACTTGGCGGCGAGGACGCGGGAGATCTTGCCCTTGAACTTGGGCGCCGTCTGCCCGATGAGCGAGGCGTGGTAGATGAGGCCGTACTTGGGCGTGTCGTGCTTCGTCTTGAGCGCCCGGAAGAGCGCCTTCTCCGCCCCCAGAATCTGCACCGTCGACGCCGGGTGCTTCGCCAGGTTCAGCAGCGAGCCTGCCGTCGCGCGCGCCGCGCCGCGGTCAGGGCCGGCCGAGCGGGAGGGGGCGGCGGGCGGGAGGGGGCGGGGGCGCACCGGCGTGCGCAATGAGGCGGGCGCCGACGAGCTCGCCGACGAGGACGGTGAGGTTGGGCGCGATGGCGAGCATGCGGTTCTGCGGGGCAGAGTCAGAGACTGAGGTCCTCCGGGTCCGGCGAGCGAGGGGACGCCATCCCGCACCTTAAGGTACTCGAAGAGCTGTGTGCGGTACTCGGCGATGGCGATCACCTGCTCGCACAGGAACACGATGTTCTCCTTGTCCTCATCGCTGATCTGCCGCGGACGTCAGCAGGGCCGGCGGGCGGGCGGGCGGGAGGGACGGCGCACGTCCGTGCCCATGGAGATCTCGGCCATGTCGCGGACTTCCTGCTCCAGCTCCTCCGCCAGCACATCGGACAGATCGGTCTCCTTCGCCTTCTGCCGAATGCCTGCGGAAGCACCCGATTCGGCGTCGGCGGCGGCGGTGGCGCAGAGTGGCGCCAGACGCAGCGGGGGCGCACCCATCGCCTTGACAACCTTCGCGTACACGATGTTGTCCGAGATGATCTTAGTGAGCTCGGGGAAGTGCCTGCTCCCCGCGTCAGGGGACGCGCGCTCCCGGGGGCCAACGCAGTGGCGGCGTGGGGCGATTCCGCGCACCAGCCATACCACTCCCGCACGCGCATCGCGTACGTGTTCAGCTCCTTGTCGAGCTCATCGAGGAGGCCTGCCGAACGGCGTGAGCGGGGTGCAGGCGCAAGGGAGACTCGGTGGGGCCGCACCAATGGCCTGGACGATCATGGTGTCGATCTTGTCCGGAGAGAACTTGAGCTTGTAGCGAGAAAGGCTGTGGGAGAGACCCAAGGCCATATTCTTCATATCCTGCTCCGTAAGGCCGGAGACCAGCTCGGTTATTTGGGCACGGATGCCACGCATGAGCTCCTGCACGGGCCACGGGCGTAAGCGACGGGGGGGATGGAGGCCGTAATGCGCGCAGTCGGATGAGAATGTTATGGCCGCTCGCCGGCGCGCGCGGGAGAGCAGGGAGGAACGGACCGCCGAAGCTGCGTTGGCAATGCATGGGATCTCCAGCTTCTCCTTGATCACACCGCCGAGCTTGGCGTCTGCAACCGCAAGCTCCTCCTTAATCTTCGCGTTCTTGAGGAACTTCTTGAGGCCCTTGCTAAGCTTGCTCTCCACCAGCGCGGTCGCGGCCTCCAAGGCCTCTGTCGTGTTCTCGAACTTCGTGAACGCCTTTAGCTTTACACTACGATTCCGAGCGCGAGCGTGCGTGAGCCATGATCGAAGCCGCCGGTGCAGCGGCGCTTTTGCGATCGGCGGGGGGCGACGCGATCGCGCACAGCTTGCGGGCGGAGTCGGCGTCCGAGAACGCCTTCCAGATGTCGTCTGGGTTCTCTAGCTTCCCCTCATCCGTGACCTTGAAGAGCGCGTAGCCTGCGATCGGACGCTCGACTCGCGCGACGGCCGGGGGCAACTTGGGGGCGCAATAGGGTCCAGATAGCGATATAACTCACCCGCGGGGCTCTCGAAGAGTACCAGCATTGTGCTGGCTGCGAGCGCGGCGAGTGTGCGTTTACGCCGTACCCCTCCCGAACCCGTCGACCTGGCGACTCGCGGCGTGGCCCGCGCTTCGAAGACCGGCGGCGCCGGCTTTCTCCTCCGGCATCTACTGTAAATCCAGCAATGACAGTTCCACCGGTGGTGCTTGCGCTCCGCCCGCAGAACATTCACACAAACTCTGAGCGCCGCAACAGGACGAGGTGAGCACCGACACGATGATCACCGACGGTGAGCAGTACGTGCACGTCGTAGCGCGTGTGGCGTCTGACCGCGCGCTTAGGCGGCGGTGCCGTCTCAGTGGTAGAAGGCCCGGCGAACTGGAACCAGGCGACGCAAGGAGAGCTAACATGGGAGATCACGGGAATGACTCGGAAGCAGGGCAAGCACTACACCGACAACCAGGCGATTTGCGGCGTCAATTGGTATGTCATCCGGCGCAGTGAACGAGCCGCGCGCTATGTGGGGCTGCGTTTGCCCGCGGCGCTACGTCTTAAACTCTTTCGATGCGTCAGGCGGCTGCTCATCTTCCCAAGCGGAAACACGGTCCAGGAAGACTTCGCCCTGTACCTTGACATGCCCGATGCGAAGACGCACGGCACAGTAAAGCATGCGAGCTTCAGTCTTACCGTCGTCAACCAGCGGGACGCGTCGCGGAGCATTACGCGTGGTGCGGCAGAGATGCGCCGGAGAACCCACGCCCGCGCATTCACATCGAACGCAGAGGCGAACCATCGGTTCACGGCGGAAGAAACAGACTGGGGTTTCACGCAGGTGCGCATGCGCGCTCCTCGTCGCGCGCAGCCATCGCTTACGAGCAGCCGACGGTGCGCAGTTCATGAAGCTGCGCGACCTGAAGGATGCGAACGCCGGCTTCATCGAGAACGATACGCTGATCGTCCGCGTTTCAATCCGCATCACCAACGGGGTCTCGCAGTGGAGCATGATGGCGAAGTGCGCAGTCCGTGCCCCCTCGCAGACTCGTCGCTTTACCGGGGCGCAGCTACGACTCCAAGAAGGAAACCGGCTACGTCGGCTTGAAGAATCAGGGAGCTACGTGTTACATGAACTCCCTTCTGCAGACTCTATTTCACACGACCGCCTTCCGAAAGGTTTGCAAAGGAGTCGTGCAGGACGAGCCGCCCTAAACTTACGCACGGCGCCGCAGGCTGTGTACGATATGCCGACGGAACCGCCGAAAGAGAAGGCGGAACCGGCGTCGGGCGCGGGCCGGAAGTCGCCGCTCGTCAGCCAGCCGACCACGCCGAGCAACGGGGGCGTGACCGTTCCCATGGCGCTGCAGCGGGTCTTTTGGAGACTGCAGACCTCGGTCACAAGCGTCGGGACGAAAGAGCTGACGAAGAGCTTTGGCTGGGACGCCTACGACTCGTTCACGCAGCACGACGTGCGCCTGCGAGGCTTCCGCAGCCCGCGGTCGCCGCTCAGCCCCCGCCAGGTCCAGGAGCTGAACCGCGTGCTCTGCGACAACCTCGAGGAGAAGATGAAGGTCCGCTCCTCGCGCCGCCCCCGGGTCCATGCCCGCACCTTCGCCCGCGCGAGCGCTGGTGCGGCAGGGCACCGCCGTGGACGGCATGATCGGGAAGCTTTTCGAGGGAAAGGTGCGCGATGCGGCCGAGCGCCGCCGGGCGTCCCTGGCTGACCTTCACGTGGCAGGTACTCAACTACGTCCAGTGCATCAACGTCGACTTCCGCTCGCAGCGCGAGGAGTCTTTCTACGGTGCGCCGCGCTCTTCGGGGCCCTTTCGCACCCCGCGCTGCCCCCTCGCCCCTCGCGCTGAGGCGGCTCGGGCGGCCGCCCGCCCCGCAGACCTCTCGCTCAACGTGAAGGGCTGCAAGGACATCATGGAGTCGTTCGAGAAGGCGCGCCGCGCCCCGCCCCCGCCCAGCCCTCCCCTGCCCCGCCCAGCGCGCCGGTCCCAGCCGGGCCTCCCTCAGTACGTGGAGGAGGAGACGCTGGACGGGGACAACAAGTACCAGGCGGAGGGCCACGGCCTGCAGGCGAGCCCGTACCCCTCTTGCTCCCCTGCACGCCCCGCTGAGGCCCCGCAGGACGCCAAGAAGGGCGTCAAGTTCTCGAAGTACCCCCCGGTCCTCCACCTCCAGGTGCGGGGCCTGCCGCCCCGCTGCCCCCCGCCCCCCGCCCGCGTCCGCGGCTGAGCCGGAGCGGGGCGCAGCTGAAGCGGTTCGAGTATGACCCGATGCGGGACGCGATGGTCAAGGTCAACGATCGCTACGAGTTCTTTGATGAGGTGCGCGCGGCAGGCAGGAGCCCCCGCAGCGCCCGCCTGAGGCGCCCCGCGCAGATCGAGCTGGACCAGTTCCTGCACGAGAACGCCGAGGACAGGAAGGCGGGCAAGCCGCAGCGGTACATCCTGCACAGCGTCCTGGTGCACAGCGGGGACGTCTCGGGCGGCCACTACTACGCCTTCATCCGTCCGAACAAGCGGGCGGCGGACCAGTGGTACAAGTACGACGACGAGCGGGTCACGAAGGCAACGCCCGAGCAGGCGATCCAGGACAACTTCGGGGGCGAGGAGGACGCGCCGGGCTTCCAGAACCGGCGCGTGATGACCCTTTCGAAGCGCTTCAGCAACGCCTACATGCTCGTGTACGTGCGCGAGAGCGACTACGAGCGCGTCTGCTTCGACCTCCCCGACAACGTGCGCCCAGCCGGGGCTTGGGCGGCGCGCGCCGCCCCGCCCGCCCGTGCTGACCCGCTGGCGATGTGCAGGATGTTCCGGCGGTTCTGCGCGAGCGGCTGGAGACGGAGAGGCAGGAGGAGGAGGCGCGCAAGAAGCAGCGGGAGGAGGCGCACCTCTACATGAACGTGCGGGTGGCGACGGAGGAGGACCTGCGCGCCCACGAGGGGCCCGACCTCCTCGACTTCGACAAGAACGTGCGCCGCCCGCCCCCGCCCGCCCCCGCCAGTACCGCCGACCCCGGAGCGGGCAGGTGGCGCCGCTGCGCGTGCGGAAGGAGTCGACCGTCGCGGACCTGAGGGCGCTCGTCTCGAAGGAGAAGCTCAACGGGGCCCCCGAGCAGACGTTCCGCTTCTGGACCTTCGTGGGGCGCCAGAACAAGACGATCCGGCCAGACCAGCCGCTGCAGCGCAGCCAGGACGGCATGACCCTCGAGGCGCTGCTCAACAAGGGGCGGGAGAGCATGGCGCTCGCGGGGCAGCTGCCGGAGCTGCGCCTCTGGGTGGAGCAGTGGCGGGGGGCCGGCCCCGCGCCCTCGCACTACCCGTGGATGGACCTGACGAACCCGCTCGACGAGAAGCCGGCGCCCGGCGAGCGGTACATCTTCCTCAAGTTCTTCAGCCCCGAGCAGCAGCACATCGAGTGCGGGCGCCGCGCCTGGCGTCCGCCGCCCCCTCGCTGGCTCGCTGACTCGCGTCGCGGCTAGGTACATTGGGTTCGCGGCGATGCCGCGGGACGCGCGGGTGCAGGACCTGGCGTCCCACGTCTGCGCCTTCCGCGGCCTCCCGCCCTCCACCCCGCTCCTCTTCTACGAGGCGAGCGCCGCGCGCAGCCGCCCAGCGCCCCCGCCGCGCCTGACGCGCGGGGCCGCAGGAGGTGCGGCAGTCGATGATCGAGCCGCTGGAGCCACGAAAGACGCTGGCGGACTCGGAGCTCGACGTGGGGGACGTGGTGATCTGCCAGGTGGACCCGCCGCCGGCCGGGGCCGCCCACAGGCACGCCCCCGAGTTCTACGACTGGATGCTGAACCGCTTCGCGGTGCGCTTCTTCCGCTACGAGAAGGCCAACGCGATGCGGGAGGCGCCCGACTTCGTCCTCGAGCTCTCCAAGAAGATGCCCTACGACGACGTCGCCGCCGCCGTCGCCGCGCAGCTCGGTCCCGGCACCGACCCCCTCCGCCTCCGCTTCTACGGGCAGGGCTACAACGACCAGCCCAAGACGACCTGGGTCAAGCGCCAGTCGACGATGACGCTCTCCAACATGCTGGGCCACGCGATGGCGGCGCTGCCCGGGCGCGAATCGGACGTGCTCTTCTTCGAGCGGCTGGACTTCTCGATCGTGGACCTGGAGACGAAGCGGCAGGTGAAGGTGCTCCTCACGTCGCACAAGATGGAGGAGAAGGTCGTCTCGGTGCTGGTCCCGCAGGAGGCCAACGTCGGGGACCTGCTCGCCGAGCTCTCGGTGGCCGGCGCGATGCTGCCGGGCATCGACCCGGGCCACGTCCGCGTCCTCGACGTCTCCAACGGCCGCATCCACCGCCAGTACCGCGTCGACGAGGCCCTCCCCACCGTGCGCCCCCGCCCAGCCTGCCGGCCTGCGTAGCGGGGCTAGGCTAGCCCACGAGAAAGAGAGCGCGCGCGCGTCCCTGACACGGCGCGGGGCAGTACCACATGTCGGAGCCGTCGATGCGTGTGGAGGAGGTGCCGAAGGAGGAGCGGGAGGCGATGGCGGACGAGAAGCGGGTGACGGTGGTGCACTTCCAGCGGGGCACGGGCTTCTCCCTCGAGTTCCACTCGCAGCCCTTCTACATGGTCGTGCGCCCGGGGGAGACCTGGGCCCACCTCCGCTCCCGCGTCCAGCGCCGCCTCGGCATGTCCGACGAGGACTTCGGCAGGTGGAAGGTCCGCCCCCCCCCCCCCCCCCCCCCCCTCTCTTTCCCTCCCCCCTTCTTGGCCTCCTCTCAGAGCGCGCCGCGGCAGTTCAAGTTCGTGCCGAGCGGCGGCTCGGCGGGGAAAGAGGAGGTCTTACCCGACGGTGCGACCTGTACCTCTGTACTCCCGTCCCGCCCGACTCGGCCTGTACCCCCCTGAGACGCCCCTCCGGCGGCAGACGAGGTTGTTCTCAAGAAGATCGTCGACCCCGAGCGGTGCGCCGCGCATGTAACCCGCCACCGATCGGCGCCGATGCGTACCCGCAGGGAGTTCGTGGGTCTGGAGCACCCGGACACGTCGGCGAGCGCGAGGCAGTCCCGCTTCGGCTACGAGAAACCCGTTAAGATCTACAACTGACCGCACCCCGTACCCCCCTGCCGCCCCCTCCCGCCGAGCCCCCTCTGCGCCTGCCCTCCCTCCTCCTCTTCGCTTCCACCCGCTTTCAACGCCTCGCCCGCCAGCCCTCAGGGCCTCCCGTCTCCATCGACGTTCGCTCTCTTTCTGTCTTTCTGCCCCCATCGCCGCCCGTCGCGCCCTGCACATGCGGCGCCGGCGACGTGTAAATTCTGAGAGAGCGCTGCATTTCAGACACGACCAACGACATCTGGACTAGCCCTAGTAGCTGTTTGGCTAGCAGTGGGCCGCCGATCGAAATCGTAAGGGCTCAAGTCGGATAGGCAAATCGACGTCGAAATCGAAATCGAATACCGAAGCTCGAGATCGAAACCTAGGTCTACTTGCTCTACCGGGCTTAATGACCACACAATCGATTAAGATCATAGGATCAAAGGTGCGGGCCGTGCCCGGATCCGGAGGCTCGCCCGTTCCCGCCACGGACTGGCCGCTAGCGCTGAGGGAGAGGAATGCTGCCCGAGGGGGCCGGAACCCCAACGTCCAGATCGCGCGAGAGCGGGGCGAGGCGAGCGCTAGCATGCGCATACCGTAGTACGTGCGCTAGCGGGGGTCCGACGGTCGTGCTCGTTTGTCACAGTGTATCGCAGCACGCGCGATTTCGTGCAGCGCACCGTGTTCATTCCTGGTCGCACCGTGTTCATTCCTGGAAACACGCCATGCCATATGCGGCGAGGCTCACATGTACAGCGCGAGGTTTGCGAGTGGTACCCCTCTGGATTGGGCTTCCAGGGCTTGTGGGGCCTCCAGGGCTTTGGGCCCCCCCGCTACGCGCTCTCTTTGTACGTGTGAGCCTCCCCGAGTCGGGGGCGGGCCGCTGCTACCCATATGCATTGTATATAGTCCGACGGTCGACTCAGCTGGCAAGTGAACGTGCATATTGTTCGGCTTTTCGATCTATATCTAGATCTATATCTATAGCTAGATCTGCCCCAGATCTGTTGCGCCGCTTGCGTGCATGCTCCTCCGCCTTGCAGTATAATTAATTGCTGTCCTCCTTCCAGGAGACCTATTATGATGCCATCACTGCGGCCGCCGGCTATTATGATGACATCACTGCGGCCACCGGTTTAATTATAATTAAAGTTAATTCGAACGTACGTTATTAATTAATGTTCATTCTTCGTTCGCCGATCACACGGGACGTGTGTGTACCCCCCTTGTGGGCAATCCAGTTGGAAGCGCCGTCCCGCTCCATAGCGACCGCGGTCAGGCGTCGCCGTCGGTTCCGAGCCGCCGTTCCGCGTGCGCGCGGGGCCTTTTCTGACAGCGGTGACGTCACCGTCGCCACCGCCGCCGGGGGCTGGTTTCGGCTGTGCCCCGCGAATGATTCCTGTGGCGTTTCGGCCGCGCGGGGGCGATTGCATATGTCGTGGTGGCATTCAGCGGGCCGGCACGTGCCTGGAGAACTGGTTCCCGGTCCGGCGTTTCGGGCGCGGATCGCATGCAGCCGCCGTTTGGCCGATGTGCACGTGCGCACGGGTGGAGAGCCCGCCACGTGTGCGTTCAGCTCACCGCTCACCTGGCCCCACGGTACTTAGTAGCCCCCTAAGAGTCCGATCGTAATTCTGATAGCAATTCCCACGATACTTGGCCCGGCGGCCCCTCTAATGTGCTTCTTTCCGCAGGAACATCGCGCTGCGCTTCTTCTCCGGCGTGGACGCGGGGCGGAGGATGAAGCCCGTGCGGCTCGCCCCGCTGGGGCCGCCCCCCTCTCCTGCACCGGCTGCCCCGGCGGCACCCGCTGCCCCGGCTGCAGGCCCTTCGGGCTCGTTGCCCGCAGGCCCCTCTAGCCCCCCCTCGTCCCCGTCGTAGTTTGTAGGAACCCCAGGGGGAAGTTGCGCGCCCCCCTTCAGAGGGCCCTGCCTGCGTCGTCCGCGGCTTCTCGCCCCCGTAGGTAGCACCGCCGCTTCTAGCCTGCGTAGTCCGCGGCTAGTATGCCAGTGTTATCGATGTGCAAGATCTAGAACAATCGTGAATAATTGGTTTATTATTACATCAGGCGAAGCCTCTTTCTCAAACCCAAAAACCGCCGAGCGAAATTCCTTTTTTAACCTTTTTTTCAACTCGAGATCTCCCCTACTAAATAATTTCCGTATCGCACTCCCTCGAGGCAGAATTATTAATTCTGCCTCGACACGGACGCGATTGATGGACATTACACAGCTGCCCGAACCCCCACAGACCCCTCTAGATCCATTTTTAGCGTCCTGGCTCCCCTAAGACGACCGCTCCCCCGTAGGCATCCCGCGAAAATCGAATTTCCCTCTGGATCAATTCCGGTACTTAACCTCCGACAAATGCAGTCCGAGTCCGAAGGTGGGACCCGGTCCCGCCCGGTCCCGCGACGAAATCGCGCCAGGGACGCCCCAGAACTTCGCCCCAGAACGCCGCGGCGCATGCGCGGAACGATAGCATAAGCATTTAAGATGTAGGCAAAGTCTTCCGCACGCTTTGCGTATGCGACGGGCCGCGAGGACCCAGCCGACCCCGAAAATTCGATCCTGCATGGACCTGATAAATTCCTTTTTTAACCTTTTTTTCCACTCAAGATCCCCCCTGCTAAATAATTTCCGCGTCGCACTCCCTCGAGGACGAATTATTAATTCTGCCTCGACACGGACGCGATTGCCGCTAATGACTCAGCTACCCTAACCCCCACAGACCTCTCTAGATCCATTTTTAGCGTCGTGGCTCCCCTAAGACGACCGCTCGCCCGTGGGCGTCGCGCGAAAATCGAATTTCCCTCTGGATCAATTCCGGTACTTAACCTCCGACAAATGCAGTCCGAGTCAGAAGGTGGGACCCGGTCCCGCCCGGTCCCGCGACGAAATCGCGCCAGGGACGCCCCAGAACGATACAGAATGCCGCGCGAGGGCGAGCGCATCGCCGCAAGCTCGATTTCAAGCGCCGTCGACGCTCCAGTGCGAAGAGTCGGCCGAAAATTTGATCCAGCGCTAGCCGGTCCCGCCCGGTCCCGCGACGCGCGCAATCGATGCGTACTGGCGCGCATGGACATAGCAGGGCCTGCGCACCCCCGAAATCCGCTTTTCGGAGCCGGAACAGCGCAGGAAGGTACCCGACGGCCAAAATTCGATCCTGCACGCGCCCTGACATCTTTCCGCGCGCCCACAACCCAAAAACCGCCGAGCGAAATTCCTTTTTTAACCTTTTTTTCAACTCGAGATCTCCCCTACTAAATAATTTCCGTATCGCACTCCCTCGAGGCAGAATTATTAATTCTGCCTCGACACGGACGCGATTGATGGACATTACACAGCTGCCCGAACCCCCACAGACCCCTCTAGATCCATTTTTAGCGTCCTGGCTCCCCTAAGACGACCGCTCCCCCGTAGGCATCCCGCGAAAATCGAATTTCCCTCTGGATCAATTCCGGTACTTAACCTCCGACAAATGCAGTCCGAGTCCGAAGGTGGGACCCGGTCCCGCCCGGTCCCGCGACGAAATCGCGCCAGGGACGCCCCAGAACTTCGCCCCAGAACGCCGCGGCGCATGCGCGGAACGATAGCATAAGCATTTAAGATGTAGGCAAAGTCTTCCGCACGCTTTGCGTATGCGACGGGCCGCGAGGACCCAGCCGACCCCGAAAATTCGATCCTGCATGGACCTGATAAATTCCTTTTTTAACCTTTTTTTCCACTCAAGATCCCCCCTGCTAAATAATTTCCGCGTCGCACTCCCTCGAGGACGAATTATTAATTCTGCCTCGACACGGACGCGATTGCCGCTAATGACTCAGCTACCCTAACCCCCACAGACCTCTCTAGATCCATTTTTAGCGTCGTGGCTCCCCTAAGACGACCGCTCGCCCGTGGGCGTCGCGCGAAAATCGAATTTCCCTCTGGATCAATTCCGGTACTTAACCTCCGACAAATGCAGTCCGAGTCAGAAGGTGGGACCCGGTCCCGCCGGTCCCGCGACGAAATCGCGCCAGGGACGCCCCAGAACGATACAGAATGCCGCGCGAGGGCGAGCGCATCGCCGCAAGCTCGATTTCAAGCGCCGTCGACGCTCCAGTGCGAAGAGTCGGCCGAAAATTTGATCCAGCGCTAGCCGGTCCCGCCCGGTCCGCGACGCGCGCAATCGATGCGTACTGGCGCGCATGGACATAGCAGGGCCTGCGCACCCCCGAAATCCGCTTTTCGGAGCCGGAACAGCGCAGGAAGGTACCCGACGGCCAAAATTCGATCCTGCACGCGCCCTGACATCTTTCCGCGCGCCCACGCCGCGGCGCATGCGCGGAACGATAGCATAAGCATTTAAGATGTAGGCAAAGTCTTCCGCACGCTTTGCGTATGCGACGGGCCGCGAGGACCCAGCCGACCCCGAAAATTCGATCCTGCATGGACCTGCACATCTTTCCGCGCGCCCTCGCCTCGAGCTCCGCAGCCCCGCACATCGATGCTATAGCTATATGCATTCAAGATTCTGTTTAAGCGATTCGCAAGCTCTGTGCATGCGCCTGGCCGCGAGAACCTTGCCCCTCCCGGGCCTCCCTCTCAACAATATTATATATAATTCATCTCCTCTAATCTCAACCTGCTCCGGCCTCCCTTTATTTCCTCAGTACATTAATATTCCTCTAGTTATATTCCTCTAGCCGGCCAGCGGTAGCTGGACTGGCCGTCAGCCGGCCAGCTTCCAACCAGAAAGCTGTTCGCGATCGGCCAGGCCGCTGGCCAGTGCCCTATAGGCCTACTGTGACAGCCGCGAGGGCGTCCGCGAGGCTTCGCCGTACTTAGTGCTCCGCAGGAGCACGGATCTTGTTCAAAATCTTGGGAGCATTGGAAATCATATTTAATAATGTATTCGTTAATTCCTTTTTTTTTTTTTAAAGATCTACGGTGGGCGTGCCCACTCGTAGTACACAACGAGGATACAAGTCACGGTATCGGGTTAATTCCTTTACCTTCACAACTTGTAATGATTTTCTTAACAAGTATTTTAGCATTTTTATTTAGAAAAATCTTAGATTAAAAAAATTGCGAGGCGCCGGGGCGCTCCTCCCCCAAGCTCAAGTGCGAGCTGACCCTCGTACAGTCAGCGAACCATGAAGCAGGAAAACGACGAACGAGGGTCGAGCAGTGCATCTCCGGTCAGTGCCTCGAAGCCCCGCTCGTGATGCTCGAGGCGCGCGCAAGCGCTGTTTCGCGCAGAAATCGGCGCCGGCCGCGGTTCAGAATGTCGATCCTCCGCTCACGCGCGCGGCGGCGAGGAAGAAGCGGGGCCTTGAACAGGAAAAGTGCCCGATTGAGCAACCTTCAAGCGTGCGCCGCCGCGGACGCTCTCGTTAATTGCAAGCTTAAAAAAGCTTTAAGCTTAAGGCGCGCGCCTAACCCGCGTGCAGCGACGTGTTTGCCGCAACCTTGGCCCGCGCCTGGAAGCAGTAGTAAAACTCGAGCGCGTCGTCGATGAAGCGCCTCTGCAGCCGGCGCCGCCTGCAGCTGCAGCTGCAGAAGCAGTCGTCGAGCTCGAGCTCGAGACGACGTTTACATATGCATCGCGACCGACCGCGGACCTGCATCTGCCGCCTGCACGTGCGTGCTCCAGCGGCCGGAATATTAAATCTCGGGTCCTTGAACGCGCCGCGCGCAGCTGCAGCTGCAGCTGCGGTAAACGTAAAGCGCGAGCCCGACGAAGTCGAGCTGGGAGCTCGAGCTCGAGCACGCTCAGCTGCGCATACAGTGAAGCGCGAGCCCGGCGAAGATCTCGAGGTCCCGAGGTCGCCTCCGTGCGCGTGTTATGCGCAGCTGCAGCCGGAGCCGTCAAATGCGAAGCCGCAGCTGGTCCCGAACATATCCATCGCTCTCCCTCCGAGCCTGCCGGCGCCGCCAACTCAGGCTGCGAGCACGCCTCCTCGTGCGTTCCCCGAAGTCGTGTGGCAGCTGCCGTTCCGCATCCTTTATTAATGCTTTCTGTGTACAGGAAGCCCGCTTAGCGCCGCTGACATCAGAAACTGCATTATCCAGGTGCGTTACGATTAGATGATTTCAATTGGCACTACCCCAGCTATAGGTCTCAATCTAGTCGGCGCATTGGCCGCTTTCGAATTTTGCCAACCGTTGAACATAAAAGCGTCCCGGGCGCAGGAGCACGGGGGGGAGCCTGTCGTCAATATTACGACCGTACCAGACGACGTGGTGGGGCGGTACGTGACCGGCGACATTGGGGAGAAGTACCACCGCCGCGCCCGGGAGACACGCCCCCAGCCGGACCCGAACCCGCAGCCCGCACCCGTAGTGCCGGTCAGTAGTATTCCGGTACCCCCAAGCGTACCGGAACGCGCCCGTCTCCAGCCGACGGCAGCGCCAGCGCGCGATGCGCACTCAGCAGTAGGCCGGTCGAGCACAGACCGTCCAGCTTGCCCGCCCTCCCCGCCCGACGCCCATGACCTGATGAATGTCGCCGCAGACAGCCCGCACAGCCCGCCCACGAACCCCAAAGCAACCTCGCGATCGGACGCCCCTCCCGTGAGCTCAGCCCCCCAGCTTAACCCTCCACCCCCCCTGAGCCCCCCAGCGCCTCACCCGCCGGAGCCCCGGCACTCACCCTTGCCCGCGGCCCCGACCCGCCCGCAGCCCAGCCCGTGGCCCCCCCTGCCGCCGTCCGAAGAGGTCCGCCTAGCGTGGGCACAGACCCGACCCGGCCCGCTAAAGCCTGCGCAGGAAGTACTCCGACAGATCTCCTCGCCGCTGCTCGGTACCTCGGGCAGCATCAACGTCACGAGGAGATCTCTCAGTCGGCTCAATGGTGAGACCTGGTTAGACGACGAGACCGTTGTCTTCTACCTCGCCCTCCTCGCCCAACTCCCTGCCCTGGCCCGCCGTCCACTAATCTTTGACTCGCTTGAGTACCCTAACCTCTCCGCGCCAGGCCGAGGCCCCAGCGCCTTCACAACAAGCTGGTAGCCCGCGGGGTCAGCCCGTTCGACTTCGATGTTCTGCTCTTCCCGATCCACTCACCGGGCCACTGGACCTTCGCTGCGATCCACGTACGTGACCGTCGAGCCGAACTCTATGATGCCTACAACCTGCCAAACGCAGAGTCGGCTCGAGAGAAGCTGGCCCCGATTCTCCGCTGGCTCCAGCTCGAGCGCCGGGAACGCAACCTTCCCTCAGACGACCCCACCGCCTGGCCGCTTGCATCGGCCACCAGGTACCCCATCCCCGAACAACGGGACCGCTTCAGCTGCGGTGTAATTGTCTGTGCCCTGGCAGACGCCCTGGTCCGGGGCCAAGAAGACGCGCTCACGGACCCCAACTCGCCCTTCGATGGCAGCAGCCGGTGCTGCGCCCACTGGCACAGCCTCATCCTCACCCGAATCCTAGCCACAAGCCAACGGCCCCCAGCACCCGGACCCGGCCCCAGAGGTCCGCCCCAGCCCCCTCCGGCTCCGGCTCCACCCCGCCGCCGCGAGCCCCGGACCCCCCGCCCCCCACGCCCCGCCCCGCCCCCCGCCTCGCCTCGCCCACCTCCGACAGGCCGACCGGAGGCGACAGGCCCTTCCTCCCGACTAGGTGCCGGCACAGCTCGACCCGGCAAGGGCCGCGGCAAAGGTCGCGGCAGAGGGACGACCGTGGCGATGCGCCCCCTCCAATCCTACTTCCGGTCCGCGGTCGGTCTCTCCCCCGTTCCCCCGGCCCGACTCGCAACTGCCCCCTCCCCCTCCGGACTCCCCGCCGCCCCCGCCCCAGCGGACCCTCCGCCACCCCGGCCCCCTCCCCTCGCCCGCCCGACCGGCCCTCCACCGTCCCCGGCCCGTCTCCCCCCCCTTCCCCCCAGCCCCTCCCCCCACACCCCCAGCCTCCTCCCCTCCCCGCAGCCCAGCCCCGCTACCCCGCCGCCTCACGCGCCGCGAGCGTGAGCTGGCCGCCCTCCGTGACTCGGCCGGCTTCACCTCCGCCCGCAACAATCTTCTTGCACGTGGAGACCGCGGAGCCCGACGTGCAGGTCCGGCTGTCCCAGCCCCTGATCCACAGGACCGCCCCCCCCCGGACTCCCCCGCCTCGGCGAGCCTCTCTGACCCCCCCACACCGCCGTCACCCGTCGAACCGCAAGACCGGCCCCCGCCCCGCCAGCCCCGCGCCCCCCGCCGCCGGGCCCCCCCACCACCGCCGGCACCGCCCTCGGTCCCCGCACCACCGCCCCCATTCGAGTTTTCCGCCCGCGCGCGCCAGCTCCACCCCGAGGCACTCCCGCCCCAGACCGATGTCCCCTCTGCCTACACCCCCTGGGCCGTCACCGCCGCCTCCACCGAGCCCCGTACCCCTTCTCTGCCCCCAAGGTACCACCCCCTGCTCCACCGCGGCGACCTCATCCAGTCCCTCCTCATCTTCGGCCTCTCCCCGCTGGGCTACAGACCCTGAGCCCAAAGTGTGCACTCCCTGCCCGCGCGCGCCGGGCTGACGCCACGCTCGCGCTTGAGAGGCCCACTCCTGGAGGAGAGCAGGCCCCTCGGGCGTGGCCTGCCTGCCCGCGCCAGGTCCGGTCCCGCCCGCGCAGGTGCAGGCTGCCACGCCGCTGGCAGCCTGCAGGGCGGGACCCGCCGCCGGATGGGGGGCCCCAACCCCTCCCCCGGGGGCCCCGCGCCCGGCGGCGCTCGCACCGCAGAGGCGGTGCGCAATAAATCCTCCGGGGCCCTGCCCCAATAAACTCTCCGGCCCCAGCTCCCCACCCCCAACCCCACCCCCCCAATGGCCGCGCTCGCGCGGCCGCTGGGGGAGGCCCCACCGAGGGCCGCAAGAGTGGCCTTAGGGGGTAGGGCTCGCAGTAGGGAGATTCCCTCGGGGTTAGTCTAGCTGGAGACCCAATAGGGGGGAGGTAAGCTAGACTTGTCGTGTGTTTGTAGGCTTAGGCCTAGGGTAGGCAGATAGCATTAGCTGTTTGTCAACTTGGGGCACCAGTCCCCTAATACACTAGGGATTACTGAAAAAAAAAAAAAACTTAAAAAAGCTTTAAGCTTAAGGCGCGCGCCTAACCCGCGTGCAGCGACGTGTTTGCCGCAACCTTGGCCCGCGCCTGGAAGCAGTAGTAAAACTCGAGCGCGTCGTCGATGAAGCGCCTCTGCAGCCGGCGCCGCCTGCAGCTGCAGCTGCAGAAGCAGTCGTCGAGCTCGAGCTCGAGACGACGTTTACATATGCATCGCGACCGACCGCGGACCTGCATCTGCCGCCTGCACGTGCGTGCTCCAGCGGCCGGAATATTAAATCTCGGGTCCTTGAACGCGCCGCGCGCAGCTGCAGCTGCAGCTGCGGTAAACGTAAAGCGCGAGCCCGACGAAGTCGAGCTGGGAGCTCGAGCTCGAGCACGCTCAGCTGCGCATACAGTGAAGCGCGAGCCCGGCGAAGATCTCGAGGTCCCGAGGTCGCCTCCGTGCGCGTGTTATGCGCAGCTGCAGCCGGAGCCGTCAAATGCGAAGCCGCAGCTGGTCCCGAACATATCCATCGCTCTCCCTCCGAGCCTGCCGGCGCCGCCAACTCAGGCTGCGAGCACGCCTCCTCGTGCGTTCCCCGAAGTCGTGTGGCAGCTGCCGTTCCGCATCCTTTATTAATGCTTTCTGTGTACAGGAAGCCCGCTTAGCGCCGCTGACATCAGAAACTGCATTATCCAGGTGCGTTACGATTAGATGATTTCAATTGGCACTACCCCAGCTATAGGTCTCAATCTAGTCGGCGCATTGGCCGCTTTCGAATTTTGCCAACCGTTGAACATAAAAGCGTCCCGGGCGCAGGAGCACGGGGGGGAGCCTGTCGTCAATATTACGACCGTACCAGACGACGTGGTGGGGCGGTACGTGACCGGCGACATTGGGGAGAAGTACCACCGCGCGGGCTGCTACGCCCTGCACGTCAACGGCGACGTAGACCGGCCGCTGCGGGAGGGCCTGTGGCGCTTCGCCAGCCTGCGGGACGCGCGCCGCGCCGATTTCGAAGCATGCCTCGGCTGCAAAGCCGGAGAGGCGTCGGACATCAAGTTGCCCGTTCACAAGGGCACCCCCCGCGTCAAAGAGCCGTACTCGAGGGACTACAAGGGCCGCTACGTCACGCGCGGTGGTTCGTGCCACCATGCGGCGACTTGCGACGCCCTCCGGGTCGATTTCAACCCCCACGAGCCCTTCCGGGAGGGCATTCGGCGCTTCCGCAACGCGAAGGAGGCGGAAGAGGCGCGCTTCTTGAGCCACGGCTGCAGCTGCTAGCTCATGGTCATGACCATCAGTGCTTGTTAACGTTGCATTCAATGATTGATTTTTGAACATGCACAGGTGGAAGGGGGGGTCCGTTCTGGCGGACGGAACGGAGAGCAGAAAAAGTTTTCTGCCTCTGTTCCGACGCGCAGAACGAAAACTTCGGACAGTCCGAAATCGATTAGGGCAGATCATCGGATCACAGCGAAGTACATGTACACTCAGTGACTCTCGTTACTGTACTAAGAGTATGCATGGGGCGTGGGGACAGCAAGGACCAGACCACGTTAAACGTTGAGAGGGGGTGCTTTCTGGGGGGGGCTTGGGGGGCACGGCGGGGACAACAACACGAGGAGGACGCAAACAGTGGAGCGGGAGCCAGTAGCCCACTATACAGGGGCTGGCCAGCAACCTTTCTCTTTCACACCTTTTCTTTATCTATTTGCGGCATGCTACGAGGATGGAGTAGCTATAGGGCATTGCCAGCAGGGATTAGGATCTTCGGAAATATAATTAGGCTTCCGTAGGACTTAGAAATGCAGCAAAGTAGACGTCACAGGAAAAGTAGAAATGCAGTAGTAGTGTTTAGGCACAGCACGCGAGAGTCCTCATATTCTCTTCCTGGATACTGTTTTCAGTGAGGGTATGGTCGACGTTACGACTTCATTGTTGTATGGATGTGCTAATGCAAATCGTTGAACTCGTTACTGTACTAAGTTACTTGCAGTAGTAGTGCATCCGGCATTTCTTTCAGTCCTTGTTCATGTTACAATACTACGGTATACGTACTACGGTATGTACGTAGGGACCGGAGATCGTCTGACCGTGATCATGAGCGTGATTTGTGGTAGCAATATATAGCTTTCAATTGTCGAATTTAGCAATGTCGATTTCAGCTAGCGAACTCGGAAGCGGGCCTCGGAGCGGCCGGGGGCGGGGCTAGGGGGCGGCGGGGAGCGCGAAGAACGCGGCGATCTCGCGCGTGAGGAGCTCCATCGTCTCGGGCCGCACCATCCCGTGCTCGTCGTCCACCTGCAAGGGCCCATGATCAGCGGCCGCGGGGCGCCGGGAAGGGAGCGGGAGGGGCGGCGCGCGCCTCGAGAAGGCGGACGGTGGCTGGCCGCGCTGCGGCGTACTGGCGGCTCGATTCGATCGGCACCACCTCGTCTTGCCGCCCGTGGATGATCAGCTGCCGCCGCCACCGCCCGCCCGCCCCGTGAGCCGTTGCTCGCGGGAAGGGCGAAGCGGCGCTCCCACCGTGGGAACGCTCCCAACGTCAGGGAAGGCGGGGTGGTCCTGTAGTGGGGGTTGGGTGAGGCGGCGGGGTACGGGACCCGCGATGCCGGAGAGGGGGTACACGCCTCGAGCGCTTGCCGGACGAACTCGTATCCCACCTCCTCCTCGGCGCCCGTGGCGTACGACATGAATTTCCGCCGCCCTGAGTGAGGGTACAGGTTGGGCGAAGGTGGAGATAAGGGGTTGGGAGACTGTAGGGCGCTAGGGCGGCTAGGCAAAGGATCGCTCGTAGTGGGGTACAGCGCAGGGCAACGGGCGCAAGGGCAGCTCGAGCTACAAAATACACAGAATGACCTGTCTCACGCCACTGTCGCATGCCCTCCTCGCCCCCGGTCATTTTGGACAACAGGCGCCCCAGGTCGAACGCAGGGCAGATGAGCACCAGCCGGCTGACCTGCGCTGACGGTAATGCATGCGAGGTCTGTGGTTCAGCGAACGAGCCTTTTCTGGGTGCAGCTCTGCAAAACGTGCACTGAGGTAGCCGCCCATCGACGAGCCAATCAGGCACCTGCGGCGCGGTGAGCAAGCTACGCGGGCGCCAAGCTAAGCGTACCACTGGTCGGCAGCGGTGCTGATCTTGAGCAGGTGCGCGAGGCAGGAGTTGTACTCGAGGTCGCGGAATGATGGCTGGTTCACATCGGGAAGCAGCAGCGGCGTGCGGTGCTTCTCCTTGAAGATCTTCTGCAGCATTGTCCCCTTCATGGAGGAGGGCCCCGAGGCGAAGCCGTGAATGAATGCGTAACCCGTCGCCATGCCTGCGCCGCTTACTCGCGCGTACGCCAGGTGGGATTTGCAGCCGCGGAGCTAGACGGCGGAGCTGGCACGACGGCGTAAGCTAGCCCGGCTGAGTCGACCAGGTTGCCAAAGAGCGGCGGCGGCGCTTCGCGTATCGCGGCGGCGGCGGCGCCAACTCAGGACCAGCTCGGTCCAGCTCAGGACCAGCTCAGCACGGGTACGCGGATACGAAGTTGCCAAACGACCAGCAACTCGTCAATGGATCCACAAGGCAGGGCGTAGCTTGCAATTCTCAGCTTTTAGAGCGTACTGCTCGTGCATACACCGGCCCGGCCGGCGCCGGGCCCGACCAGTTGTCAACCAGTTGGGGCGACCAACTATCGCCTCCTAAGCAGCTGCAGCGATGGGTGGCTGTTGTGCCAAGAGCGGTGTGACAGTTGTCCACGTGAAGCCCCAGCCACTCTCGCCTGCCAAACGCCCCGCCGAGGAGGAGCGCGCGAAGCTAAACAGCATCACGGCCTTAGAGACCACCGATCGCTTGCGTGTGCCTCCGTCGAGAGATGGTGGAAGGAGCGAGAACCTCGAGGAGGCATCAATACTCGTTGAAGGCTTGAGCACCGAGAAGCCCGCGACTCCGGCAGCGCCGCCCAGGACGATAGCAGTCACGCCGCTGCAGGCGCTGAACGGCAACCACCCGCCGCCCGCCGCCGCCGCCGCGGCGCCCCTGTCGCCACTGAAGAACGCCCCGCTGTCGCCGCTGAAGAACGCCCCGCTGTCGCCGATCCGGGGAGAGGCCTCCTCGGTGCCGACAGTGCCGCCGCCGCCGCCACCGCGGACGGCACACGGGCGCAAGCCGTCGTTCGCCGAGGCGCCCGTGCAGCAGTCGGGCAAGGTCCGCCCCGCTCCCCGGCGCAGCCGCGCCCCGCCACTGACTCACTTGCCGCCACTCAGGTGGCCAGCGCGTTCTCCCCCCCGCTGCGGCCCTCGGAGCCGCTGCCGCTCCCCCCGGCGCTGCCCCCGCCTGGCCCCTCGCTGCCGGTGGAGTTCACGCCGGTCCGGATCGCCGAGCGGGAGCCGCTGCTGCGCGCGTCGGAACCGTCCCTGGTCGCGCCGGTGCCCGTGCGGGCGCACGGCAGCCCGACGAAGCTGCCGCCGCGCGTGAAGCGGCAGCTGATCCCCGAGCGCTCGCGGAGCATGAGCGAGCCGCGGGCGGGGCGGGGCGGGGCGGCGGCGGCGCAGCACGGGGACATCCTGGCGAGCCCGCAGCCGGTGCGCGTCTCGACGCCCGAGCACTTCAGCTTCGGCGACGGCCGCATCCGCGTCTGCGTCCGCAAGCGGCCCCTCAACGGTCCCCTCCGCCCCCCCGCCCGCCCCGGCCCGCTCCGCCGCGTCGCTGACACGCCTGCGTGGGGCGCGTGCAGGGCGCGAGGCTGCGGGCAAGGCGAAGGACGTCGTGCACGTGATGAGCCGCCACCAGCTGACCGTCACGGAGGCGAGCGAGCCGGTCGCCCTCGCCGCGCCCTCGCCGCCCGTGTCTGAGCCCCCCGCGCGCAGCCCAAGGTCCGCGTCGACCTGACGACCTACCAGGAGGAGCACCGTGCGTCCTCTGCTGCCTGCCGCCCTGCCCCCTTAGAGGCCGCCCCGCCTCCCGTGCACCCCCGCGCGCTAGGAAGCAAGCACGGTCGCCGCCTCCTCCCCGCCGCCCCCGTCCCCTATACGCGGCGTAGTATACAGAGTGACAGAGCGCGGCCGCTTCGATAAAATGCGTGAAAGCGCGCCGGGGGCCTTCTCCTGTGCCGGCGTGGGCGCTCGACGGCGGGGGCGCTGAGGAGGGCGGGGGGCAGCGTTCATCTTCGACGAGGCGATCGACGAGCGGGAGGACAACGCGGCCGTCTACCGCCGCGTCCTCGCGCCCCTCCTCGCCAAGGTCCTCGCCGAGGGCGGCCGCGGCTCCTGCTTCGCCTAGTGCGCCCCCTACCCCCCCTCCCTGCTCCTACTCTAGGCCTCTTCTGCTTCCCACCTCTGACCCGCGCGCCGGCAGCGGCCAGACGGGCTCGGGGAAGACGCATACGCTGATGGGCGGGGCGGCGACGGGGGGCGACCCCAGCGAGGTGCGCACGCGCGCCCGGCGCCAAGCCTGCGCCGGCGGCGGCGCGTGGTGGGGTGGGAGGGTGAGGGGGCCGGGGGCAGCGTGGCCTCTTCGAGCTGGCGGCGGCGGACCTCTTCGCGCACCCCGCCCTCCGCGACCTCACCGTCGCCGTCTCCTTCTTCGAGGCCCGCCCCGCCCCCGCCCCCGGCCCCGGCCCCTGCCCCGGCCCCCTCCGCCCCGGAGGAGAGAGAGGGGGGTCGGGGGGTCGTCTGACGTGCGCCGCCGCTGACGCTGGGGGCGCCGGGCTGGCAGGTGTACGGGTCGGGGCTCTTCGACCTGCTGAACCGGCGCGAGAAGCTCGTCACCCGCGACGACGGCAAGGGTCCGCACCCGCCTTTGAGGGGGGGGGGGGCTCGTGCTGCAGATCCCCACGCGTAGCCTCTCTAGGCCTCCGCCCCGGGGCTCTGCCATGCCCCGGGGGCGCCTGGCGGGGCTGAAGGGGGTTGGGCGGGGCAGGGAACGTGGTGGTGGTGGGCCTCTCGGAGCGCACGGCGCGGGCCTGCGGCGAGCTCCTCGCCATCCAGCGCGAGGGCCTCCGCGCGCGCTCCGTGGGCGCCACCGGCGCCAACGACTTCTCCTCCCGCTCCCACGCCATCCTCCAGCTCGCCCTCCGCGGTCCGCCCCCCGCCTCCGTTCGACGCCGCCCCCCGGTGAGCCGGGCGGGCTGAGCAGACGGTTCGGGGAGAGAGGCGGGGCGCCTGTCGATCACGGACCTGGCCGGCAACGAGCGCGGGGCGGACACCGTCGCCAAGGACCGCCGCACCCGCCAGGAGGGGTCCGTACCCCCCGCCCCGCACCTCCGCCCCCCCACTCCCAGCTCACCGCCCCTCCTCTTCCTCCCCCTCCAGGGCGGAGATCAACAAGTCGCTGCTCGCGCTGAAGGGTCCGCCCCCACCCGCTCTCCCCCCGGCTCCGCCCCGCCCGAGCGCGCTCCCGCGCACCGCAGAGTGCATCCGCGCGCTGCACATGCAGCGGCCCGGGGGGCGGGAGCAGCACATCCCGTTCCGGGGCTCCGTCCTCACCACCGTCCTCAAGGAGTCCTTCGTGGGCCAGGCCTCGACCGTGATGGCGCGCGGCGGCGCAGCGAGGGCTCGGGCGGCGCCGGCTGACCTCGCGGGGGGCAGATCGCGTGCTGCTCCCCCTCCTCGTCCAACATCGAGTTCACCCTCAACACCCTCCGCTACGCCGACCGCGTCAAGGGTCCCGCCCCGCCCCCGCCCCGCCCCCGCTCCCCTCGCCGTGACCCGCGTGCTTCGCAGACCTCCGCATCCCGCGCCCGCCGTCCCCCAACCGGCGCGCCATGCAGCCGCTCGTGCTGCAGCGGCCCCCGCGCGCCCCCTCCATGCCCCTCCCTAGCCGCAACCCGCCCTCCTCCTCCTCCTCCGCCGCCGCCGCGGCCGCCGCCGCCGCCGCCGCCGCGGCCGCTGCCGCCGCTGCCGCCGGCGGCGCGTCGGAGCCGGAGCGGCCGCCGTCGGCGCCGCCGCGCAGGCCGCGGGGCTTCCGCATGCCCGTGCCGCGCGCGCACAGCGAGCCGCGCATGCGGCCGCCGGCCCCCGAGGCGCACGTCGCCGTCGCGGCCCCCGCCGAGAAGACCCCCTCGCGCTCCCCTCGAAGCGCCTCGCGCCGCTCGCCATCCCCGCCCGCCCCGGCGGCGGCCCCTTCGACGAGGAGCCGCCGGGGGCGGGGCCCCTCCTCTCCCCCATCGCCGAGGGCCCCCCGGGGACGCCTCGCAGCGCTCCCACGCCCCGCAGCCGCTCCCGCCCCGCCCCGCCACGCCTCCCCGCGATGCCCGCCCCCGCCCCGCGCCCCGGCCCCGCAGCCGCCGCGGAGCTCGCCCGTGCCGGGCCCCCGGCGCCGCCGCGACGAGCCGCTGGCTGCCTCGGCCGAGGGCCTGCCCCGGGGCGGCCGCCCGCCGCTGCCGCCCTCGGGGAGCGGGCCGCGCGGGGGGCGGGGCGGGGGGCGGGGCGGGGCGGGGCGGGGGCGGGGCCGGGGGCGCTGGGGGAGGAGGAGCGGGGCGAGCTGCTGGCGGCGCACCGGGCGCACGTGGACCTGTGCCTGGCGCTGCAGCGCGAGGGCACCGAGGCGATCGCCGCGGTCGACCGCCCCGGCGGCTCCATCGACGCGTACGTCTCCGCCGTCGACGCCATCGTCGCTCGCCTCGCCACCTCCACCCTCCTCCTCCGCTCCCGCCTCTCCCTCGCCCGCGACTGCCTCGACCTCGCACTCCCGCCCGCGCCCGCGGCCCCGGCCCCGGCCCCGCCCTGCCCGAGCCCGAGCCGCCGCGGCCCGCGTCAGCGGCCTCTGCGCCGGAGCACGCCGCGCCGCACGCGGCGGCGCCGCGCCCGCCGAGCGCGCCCCTTGCCCAAGGGCTCCTCTCCCACCAGGCCTGGCCCTCCGGCCACGGGGCCGCCCCCGCTGCCCAGGGCCCCGCCCCCGCGCATCTGCCCACCTCCATGCCCCTCATGACCCCGCTCCACTGAGACCCCGAGCTTCTTCCCACTGTTCCCAGAATTCCTGTCTTTCACGTGCACTGGCAATGGGATCGTAAATTATACGCTCATAAGAACAGATCTTGACAATTGCAATTGCTCGGGATCGAATTCGAACGCCGGCGCTCTTCTTCGCGACGGCTGCGACGAGGCACTCGCCAGTACTGGGTACGAAGTACTTGGTAGCCGCGTCGTTTCGCTCCCAGTGATGAGTCTCTAATTTATAATACAAAATAATACTCATTTATATAATTATTATAATAAACATTACTGTAATAGTCCCAGGGCGGCAGTTATCGATAACAATAAAATAACCGGGGGGGATACAGGCTACAAACACTCTAAACGCTGCGTAATTCATGCTTAGCAACGCCTACGTCAAAAAGAAACGATGCGCAGCAAGCTATAAGAGTCGTACAGCATCTTTGGCGTTCCGGCAGGTCGCCCGCCCGCCCGTCCAGCCACGGGGGTACAGTGGGTACGGCGCCTCCCTCTGGTGAAACCACGGGAATTTAGATGTCTGCATTCTGAAATCCACAGTATAAGAGCTTAGGCGATGTTCTTATCCCTTTTCTAACGTTTTCGAGCTGTACTGTGAGGTGCGGGGGTGCCCTCTCTATGGAGCGTTATTTATAATACGCTAATCGTTATAATAATATTATATAACGTTAGTGTAATATTATAATAAAAGTGCGGATTTTGGTCTAATCTGTAATCCCATCACTGTTCGCTCCACTCGACTCGGCGAAGCGACTAGTATACGTACTCGGACGATAGAGTACTAGTCGGATCCGGAGGCTCAGCGCCTCGGAGCCACTCGCGTTTCTCGTTACGCTCCGTATACGCGACGATTATAATTACGCGTACGGCCATACGTATATATACGTATACGTACCGTAGTACCCGCGCGCCGGCCCGGCGGCGCCCCGCGGCCGGCGCGCGCGCGGCGCCGCGGCGCCGCGCCGCGCGCGCGCTACCGCCGACCGGTACCGTAGACTGGTCCGCCGGCGGCGGGCCCGCGGCCGTAGTACCGGCCCGGCGCCGGCCGGCGGTACCGGTAGCGTCCGAGGCTCCGAGCTTTCAAGTTTGCCAAGTTGTACCGTACATGTGAGGCTTGATCGAGCGGAAAATCCGGAAGTTAACGTTGAGGCCGGCCGATATCGATCGACGGTCCCCGGGACCCCGACTCCCCGAGTCGGACCCCGACGGCCGGTCAGCGTCGGTCACGGGTTGGCGCCGACTTGGCGGCTTCGCCGAGTCGACTTGACGACTCGGCGCGCCGACCGTCGGACTGCACTGCAGCGCGCGCGCCGCGCGCTCTTTCTAGATCATCGGATCTCAGGATTCTCAGCTGTCCGACGGTCTGCACTCCGGAGCGCCCAGCTTTCGTAAAGTAGACTCTAGATCTGAGATTGTCTTTATTCAAAGTCGGGGAGCAAGCGCCAGCCTGACGCGTCTTTATAACTAGGCTTCGAACCTGCGCGTCCCGGACCGGAAGACTGCCAGGCTGCGCGGCGCGGCGTATATACTGGGCAAACTACGACTCGCGATCGGCGAGCAAAATTACGAGTGCACTACGATCGGCCCGGGCGGCCGCGGACCGTAGACAAGAGGACGCGTACGACCAATTGCAATTGCAAAACTACGCACAGGCCCGGCCCTGCAGCTGAGGTGCGATCTATTGCAAATTGCCATCGCCTGATCATGAGCCAGGCTGAAATCGATCTGATCATGGATATTAATGTCGACGTCAGCGTTTATATCCTGCGCCGCGCCTGCCATACACATACACGTATATATACGCGGGCGCCATACACGTAGGCTGACGGTCACTCGCACACAGAAATTAAATGTCGACATCGAGCTCTTCAGATATCGCCGATACGCCCGACGTGCGCTCCAAACTCTCTGGTGCGTGCCGCAGTGCCTACGTCGACGTTTTCGATTTCTATTTGTCATTTAGAGCACTATGTAGCTAGCATACAGCGTTAACGTTATTTTTAACCGCCGGGCCCGGGGGCGCCGCGCCGGCGCGGTCGATATCGATATCGATTTCCAAGCCTCCCGCGCCGCGGCGCTCCTGTACCCGGCCTTGCAGGCTTCGCGGACGAGAAATGCGGGACCGCGCCGGTGGATTCTCTGGAGGAGCGCGCCTTTCTCGATGCGGACGATGTCCAGGAGATTTGCACCCGCCCCGGAGTTCTCTATTACAACGCGACTATTACAGGTTTCGACTTTGATTTCAGCTACTAGCTTTAGGCTAGCTTGGCTACTGGGCAAGCGCGCGCTATTGCGGTAGCGCTTGCTCAGCTGCCGGCGCCGCATGCGCACCGGTGGTCAGAGCTCTGATCATGATCGCCGGCGCGGCAACACAGGCGAGACGGGAAGTTCGATGGACTGCACGCAGTGCGCGCCCGTGAGGCGAATCGACGTTTACGGCTCGGCGAAATGCGAGGCGCCGCTTGAGGACTTCGAGACCGTCGTGCTTCACGGCCCAGAGCGAGCCGAATCCTTCATGGATGACGTCCTGGCCGCTTGTACCAACACAGGCGCCACGCACTACGCGATTCGTGACAAGTGCGCTGCCCCATTGCAGCTTGAGCTCGCTTTTTCCGAGCTAGCCATAGCCTAGGCCTCGGAGCTAGCGCTCAACGCGAACGCAGCGCCGGCGCGGACGTCGCGGAGTGCACACCGTGCCCCCCAGTCACCTCGTTGACCGTCCACGACGACGCAACTTGCGCCGCTTCGAGCCGGGTCGGCCAGGCCGTGCTCGCGGCCTCGGCCGCAGACGAGGGCGAGCCGGCCGCGCTCGCCGCAGCACAAATCAAGGAGGTGCCGCCTCCTTAGCCTCAGATCCCGCATCGAAGCTCGCTGACGTCGCCGTTCGGCGCTGGTCCGGTCCGGCAGGCCTGCACGAACGGCGATGCGACGCACTTCGCGTCGGCCGCCGGCGCCTCGGGCGGCGTCTCCACCGTATGCTCCGCCTGGTGCGCTAGCGCTGCGCGTACGCGCCCCGCCCAGCGACCGGCGCCGGCCGCCGCCGCTGAGAGATGCGGGGGGGGGGGGGCGGGGCGGGCAGCCCGCCGGTGGTGGAGGTCTCGGGCGTCTCGAACAGCGTCTCGTGCGGGGCAGACGAGGCGGCGTCGGGGGCGCCGGACCTGGAGCCAGAGTCGGTGCTGATCGGGCACTACCTCGCCAGCGAGCTGCGCGAGCTCGCCTCGGGCGACGGCCTCGCCGCCACCTTCTGCGGTCCGCCCTCTCGATGGCTCTAGACCCTCGCGCGTCCTAGCGCACACCAAATTCAAAGCAAGTTGTCACAGTGATCCGCATTAGACTTCCACAAACTCGCCGAACCTCGAAGCGACGGCATACCGCGGCACTCTGACGGGCCCCGCCTCTCAGGCAAGTTCGCGTACCACTCGATCTCGCTGGAGCCGGCCAACGCGGCGGCCGACCCGCAGCAGGACCTCGCCGCCATCCCCGTGCGCCCCGGCCCCAGACCGGCGCTCGCACCTGGGCCGGCAGCCGGCCCCTGACCCCGCGCCTTTGAAACGCGCAGCGATGCATCCCCTGGTGCGCGCGATCGCCAGCACGCGCGCCCCCGCCGCCGGCCTCGGCCTGCAGCTGACGCGTGGCGGCCGGCGGCGGGCGGCAGCGCGTCGGGCAAGGTGGTGCGGTACCAGTGCTACGCGCCGACGCTGGACGCGGAGGCGGCGGCGGCGGGGGACTTCGGCACCGACGTCGGCTGCCGCTACGCGATGCTCGAGAAGGACGGCCCCGCCAAGTCCGCCCCCCCGCCCCCGCCCCCGGGCCGCTCTGGGACGCTGCCTGGCCCGGGGCGGCCCGAGGCGCTGCCTTGCGGAGACGCTTATGCCGGCGCGCCGCGACAGGTGCAGCGCCGGCCACTTCTACAGGATCAAGAACCACTACACGCACGTCTACAACAAGGACCTGGTGCGCGCCCCGCTCGAAGATCGATTCGCCGCCTGAACGGAACGCCGGCGCCGGCGCGGGCGGCGGCAGGCTGCGGTGGAGGAGGGCTCCGAGTGCTTCAAGGCCCCTGCGGCCGAGGAGCGGCTGGAGGCCGCCGAGCAGGTCCTCCTCGTGCGCCCCGCGCCCCGCCCCTCCGCGTGACCGCGATCGCGCCGGCGCCGGCGGCCCTGAGGCGGCGGGGGGCGCAGGAGGGGGAGGAGGAGGAGGAGCTGCAGGCGGCGCTGGAGGCGGACGAGGAGGCGCTCGAGGCGACCGGCCTCGAGCCCGAGCTCGCCCCCGAGGCCCCCGACGCCGCCTAGCCCGCCCTCGCACGCCGGCGGCCTCCGCGGAGCCCGGGCCCCTGCCACGCCCTCGAGCTCTTGCAGTCGAGAGCAGCTGCAGAGCAGCTGGTTCTTTGAATTCGAAATGCATTCAAATTCGTGACTGCCCCCAAAAAACGGCCTGCCACGCTTCACAACGGAGCCTACCCTGCGCCGGCGCCCCGGCGGGCGCACAGCTCGTCGGCGCGGGCGGCCACCTCAAGCCAGAAGGCTTCCTCGTCCTCATCCGCGGCCGCAGACGGCTCAGCCGCCGCCGATGCTGCGGTTGCTGCCGAGCCGTGGAAGGTGGGGGCCGCCCAGGGGGCCGCCACGGGCGGCGGGGCGACCGGCGCGGGGGCCCCCCAGTAAGGCGAAACGGTGAGCGGGGGCGGGTTGGACGACGACGCAGCTTGGGGAGCAACCGCGGCCGGGGCCGGGGCCGGGGCCGGCGGCGCTGGTGGGGGCGGCGGGCGGCGGCGCCGCCGCCGGGTGCGCGGCGGGCGGTGCGGCGGCGCCAGCGGCGGGCCTCAGCGCGCTCCTCGTGCTCCCACTCGGCGGAGCAGTGCGCCGCGAAGCCGCGGCGCTCCTCGGCCTCCGGTGCCCCCGCCCCCGGGTCCTCCTCGTCGCTGTCCGTCTCCTCGTCGCTCCGCACCTGGGGATGAATAGTGCGTCGTGAGGAGAGCGCGGCGTAGCGGGCAGAGGGGCTCGGGAGGGCGCACGACGTCGTCCTCGTCGTCGTCCAGGGGCGCGCGGATGTGGAAGGCGTGGCGGCCCATCACCGCCCGCACCCGCGGCGGCGACGCGAAGCGCGGCGCCCGGCTGCGCCCGGGGGGCGCCTCCTCCCCGAACCCCGGCTGGCTCATCAGGCTCTCCCTGCGCGCCCGTCAGTGGGGGCGAACGAGGGGCGAACGAGGGCACGCGCGCACAGGTACATGGCCTCCTCGTCGTGGGCCCCCGCGCCCGCCTCCTGGCTCCCCTGCGCCTCCTCCTCCTCCGCCCCCGCCTCGGCGCCCCTGCGGCAGCGCCCCGGTCAGCGAGCGCTCTGCGGCTCGAGCCTGGGGCGCGGCGCGGTGCGGCGCACGGCCACTCGGCCTCGACGACGTCGTCGTCGACGAGGAAGCCGCCCAGGGAGCCGCCGCTCTCCTCCGACCCGCTGCCGCCCTCGTCCCCGCTCCCCTCCTCCCCCTCCTCCACCCTGCCCCGCCCCCGCTCAGCGCATCCCGGGGGGCGAGGCTCCGGCACCCCCACGCACTCGGCCTCCCAGTCGAAGAAGGCGCCCGTCGGGCCCGGCCCCGCCGGCCGGGGGGCGCCGGGGCGGGGCGGGAGGCGAGGGGCCCGCGCGGCCTTCCGCTCGGCGGCCTTCTGGAGCCGCCGCGAGCGCCGCTCGCCGTCGCGCCCGGGGCGAGCCGGGGGCGGCCGGGGCCTGCTCCCCCGCGGTCTCCGCCCCCCGCCGCCGGCCGCTCCGAGTCGGCGCCCTCCTCGTCGCTGCTGTCGGGTGCGTTGGCCGACCGTCCGCCCCGCCGCAGCCGCCGCCTCGGCCGGACCCCGCTCCCTGGCGTCGCATCCCCGTTGGGCCCGTCCGCGCCCGGCGGGCCGGCGGCGCCGCCGTCGGCCGCCCGACGCGGCCGCCGGCGCTTGCAGAGGCGGGGCCCTGTGCTGGGCGACTCCGGGGGCAGGCAGGGGTCCGCGGCCCCTCCGGGGACACGAGATCGACGGGCGGCGGAGGGGGCGGGGGGACACGATCTCGAGGGAGGGGCGCGAGTCGCGGGGCAGGGAGTGGGAAGGGCAGGGGGAGTGGAGGGCGGGGCGGGGCGGGGGCGGCGGGGCGGGCTCCGAGGGGGCGGGCGGGGCGGGGGCTCGGGGAGACGAGGTCGATGGGCTCGCTCGGAGGCGGCCGAGGGGCGGCCCCCGCCGGCGTGCGCGGCGCCACGCCCCCGCCCCATCTCCCGGAGGCCGACGCGGCGCCCCAGAAGCACGGGGCGGCGGCGGATGCGGGACGGGGGGCGGCGGCAGGGGCGGCGGCGGAGAGCCACGGGTTGGGGGCGGAAATACACGCGCCTGGGGAGCTGCCGGGGCAGGGGAGAGGGGCGGAGGAAGAGGCAGAGACGGCGCTGCAAGCACTCGGCGCGGCGGCAGCGCCCCATGGGCGGGAGGCAGCGGCGGAGCCAGGGCGGGCAGCGTAGGCGGGGGCGGAGGCGGTGGTGGGGGCAGAGAAGCACTGGGGCAGGGGAGGGCCGGCGGCGGCAGTGCGGGGGGCGGGGGCGGGGAAGTAATGGGAGAATCGGGGCGGGGATGGGGGGGCGGAGCTCGGGGAGGCTTGCGACTGCGAAGTTGATTGGGAAGGGGCCGATCGTGGCAGAGGCCAGGGATGGATCTTGGAGGGGTACGCGGACGAAGTGGAGCTGCCGAGCGGCGCCGGCGGGACGGCCGGGGCGCTGAAGGAGCGCAGGGGCGCCGACGGGCCGGGGGCCGGCCCGCTGGATGCGGGAACTGGGGCGGGGGCCGGGGCGGGTAAAGATTGGGAGGGCGGGTCGTGCGGGAGGGGCGCGGCAGGGGAGCAGAGGGTGGGGCGGCTCGAAGGGCCACTCAAGAACCCGGACTTCTTCTTCCACGGGGCCGGGCTCGGCCCCGACGCCTGCTGCTGCGGTACGCCCGCGGCTGCCTCCCGCACAGCCGGCGAGGGGGCCGATTGGGTGCGGAAGGGAGGCGCGGCGGGCCCGCCGGCCCAGGGGGCTCGAAACCCCCTCTTCTCCTCCCCGAGGGAAGGGGGAACGTTCTCCTTGCCCGCTCCCGCGGACATGGGCCGCCAGGCCATCGGGGCAGCCGATGCGGGGGCCGGGGCGGCCTCGGGGTCCGGGGCGGGGTCGTTCGCCGGCCCTCCGGTGCGGAAGAAGGGCGCCGGCTCGACTCCCTCGGGGATCTGTGCGGGCGTGAGGTCGCGCCGGCGCCGCGGGGCGGGGCGGGGGCGGACGACGGGCGCCGTGCTCTTGTGGAAGATGAGGCCCGGGGCGCCGCTGCGCAGGAACCGCGCCGTGGCCGCCGCCGCCGCCCTCGCCCTCTCGAACCTGCCGCCGTCTTCCCCCTCCGCCTCCAGCACAACTGCGCGCTCGGCGTCGGGCGGGGAGGCGCGAGGCGCGTGCCCGCGGGGCAGCACCGACGCGGCCGGCGCGCTTGCGGCCGGTGCGGCCCATGCGCTGGACGGTTCGCGTCGCGCTCTCCGGCACATCGTAGAACACGATGAGGTCCACCTCGCCTCTACCCACGGTCCCGTCAGGCTCCGGGGAGGCGAGGGGCCGAGGCGGAAGAGGGGTACGCGCATGTCGAGGCCCTCTTCGCCCACGCTGGTGCAGAGGAGCACGTTGCACTCTCCCCCGCGGAACCTCTGCGGCCGGGGCTCGGAAGAGGGGGCATGAAGGGGAGGTGGACACGGGCGCGCCTGGATGGTGGCCTGCTGCTCGGCCTGGGAGAGGCCCTTGGCGGCGCCGGCCTGGGCGCTCGCTGCGCGCGGCCGGCTCCGAGGGGGCCAGGGAGGGCGGCGGGGGCGGGGGGGCGGGGCGACGGACCGCCCTGGCCGACGAAAGGGAGGGCCCTCACACCGGGGACGCCCTCCAAGGCCTCCTCGAGCAGCCTGCAGCCGCGTCTCGCGCCGAACCGGCTGGCCCAAGCGAAGAGCGGGGGGCCCGGGGCCGCACGCGACGGTGGTGCGGAGGGAGGCGAAGACCATCGCGCGGGTCGCCCCGGCCCCCGGCGCGGCGAAGTGGCCCTGCAACTCCCGCGCCACGGCGTCCACCTTGTGGTGGCTCACCCCCCTCGCCACCGCCCCCCGCACCAGCCTGGCCCCGCCGCGCGTCACCGCACGCCAGACCTCAGACGCAAGCGGAGAACCGAAGCCTTCAAGCGAAGCCTGGGCCAGCTGTGTTGGCTTCGGCTGAGAGAGGGCGCACCGGAGGAGCTTGTCGAAGCGCGCGTCCTTTGCGACGTCGCAGCGGTGAAGGTACCTGTGCGGTGAAGGTGAGGGGCAGGGCGTCCGCGGGCGGCGGGGCGCCTGTTGCTGGGCGGCGGCCTGCCGCGCGGCGCCCTGCTAGGCATTGCGTGTGAAGGCGCGCACTGGGAGGCGCTGGCTTCGCGCTGGAAGGCCTCGATGAGGGGCAGGGCGGGCCGCAGGCCGCGCTTCTCCACCTCCTCCACGAGGCTCAGCAGCTCCAGCGCGCACCTGAAGGCCCCTGCTCGGCTTAGGGCGAGGAGTCGATGCAAGGCGGGGGGCGCGGGCACCGAAGACGCGGCTGGCGTCCCTGGGGGCGGCGGCCTGCGCGGCGCCGGCGCTGTAGCGCTCCTCGGCGGCCGTGAGGGCGGCCTGGGCGACTCTCCTGGAGGGGTCGAGGGCGCCGGCGCGGTGCAGGAGGGCGAGCGGGGTGTCGAGGAGCTGGCGGAGGAGGCCGGCGGCGGCGAGGGCCTCCCTCGAGGGGGCGACGCGCTTGACCTCGGGCTCCTTGCCGTGCACGTGGGGCGCCACGTCGGGGTCCCCCTCGCTGCGCGCCGCCACGCGCTCCACCAGCAGGTTGTCCACCACCGCCTGCACGGACGCCGCGTCCGACCCGGGCGTCGCCGTGAGCCCCACCACCCGCATCCACGCGTTCCGCCTCGCCAGCTGCCCCCACGTCAGCCCCGCGCCCCCGCGGCCGCCGCGGCGGGGCTCCGGGGAGCGCGCCTCGCGGACGGCGACTGAGTTGGCGTTCTCGCCGGTGGCGCGGTGGCACTCGTCCACGACCAGAAGCACGACCTCGTCCGCCGGGCACACCCCTGCCGCACGAGTTAGGGCCCGGCGGTACAGGGGCGAGGGGCTTGCGCGCCGTTCTCGACGTCGTTCTTGAGGGTCTGAGGGGTGAGGAAGAAGACGCGCTTCTGGCGCCAGGCAGGGGCCCGCCGCTCGCTCTCCAGCTCCCCCGTCATCTCCGCCCCGTCGCTCTGCGCGCCGGCCGCGTCAAGGCGGGGGCGCGGCGAAAAGCGAGAGGGCGGGGCGCAGGGTGCGCGGCGGCGCGCCTCGGGGATGCCCATGATCTCGTGGCAGGCGCGCATCTGCTGCGTGACGAGCGGCCGCGTGGGGGCCACGAAGAGCACCTTGCCCCCCGGGAACCACCGCCAGAAGTTGTACTGCGGCCGCGCGAGTGGGCGGGCGGCGCACCCGCGCGCAGCGGACGAAACGCACCATGACCACTCCGGCGATGAAGGTCTTCCCCAGGCCGGTCGGGAGCGCCACGAGCGTGTTCGCCTTGATCGCCGCCGTCGCCATCTCGAACTGGTACTGCGAACGCAGTTCGGCGCGCTGCGATGGACAGGAAGCTGAAGTGAAGCTAACCTCGCGCTTCGGGAAGTCCACTGCACGCCAGGGGCCCGCGCGGCGGCAGTCAGCGGCGGATGTCAAGCGAAGGACGGCCGGCAGGCGGCGCACCCGGATAAACGAACGTGCCCATCTTTGAGAGGTCTGGCTGCACGCGGCGAGGCGGTGGAGGAGGAGGCGGCTCCAGCTCGGCGAACGCGCCGCTGCGCACGCGGATTTGGAAGGGCGGCGCGGGCCGCGGGCGGCCTGAAACGCGCACCGAGCCTGTTCCGCCTCAGCCCTCTCGCCGAAGAGGTCCATGCTCCGCGAGCGAGCAGGCAGCAAGGGCCGGAGCCCGCTCCCCCGCAACGACATGCGGGGGTCGGCGGCCCGAGCTGCTCGTACTCAACCGCTTCTGAGCGCGCTCGAAGAGTGCGCTGAGGCCGCAGACCGTGCGGCGCAGGCCGCAGACGGGCTGAACGGGTAGCGGTCAATTCAAAAAGGTTACCATACCCCTGAGCGAGTCTTCGTACTCTGCGTCGACTCTAGATCTGCGATAAGCGCGAATCGCGGCCACTCTTTGCGAACGGCAGCGTCTTCGAGCGACCGGCCAAGCCGCGCGGCCAGGCGGCGCGCCGATGCGGCGCCAAGGACACAGTGGGACGATGGCGCTCTGCAAGCGTGCGGCGCTCGCGGCGGCGTTTCTACTCGCAGTCTACGTCGCAGAGCGCATCAGACGAGGCTCGCCGCCTCAGAAGAGCGAGAAAGAGGCCGCGTTCGACGGCGAGGTCCCTGCGAGCGCGGATGAGAAGCACGGAGAGGGCGCGGGACTGTACAGCCGGAAAAGCACGGTCCTCTCCATCACGAAGAAGAACCTCGCCGTCGTACTGGATGGCGGGTTCCGCCTCGTTGAGGTCCGCTCTGTTTATGGGTGCTGCGCTGTGTGTTGGCTCGCTGAGCGCCGGCGCCGTGGTGCAGTTCTACCATCCGGGGTGCCACCACTGCAAGGTGTTCGCGCCGACCTACGAGCGGGCCGCGGAGGACCTGCAGGGCATCGCAGACCTCGCGGCGATCGACTGCCAAGCCGTGCGCGGGTCCCACTCCCCGCCCGCCGTCGTCACTCACGCGCATTCTCAGGAGTACGATCTCTGCAACAGCGTGGGGATATCAGGCTACCCGGCCGTGAAGGCGCGCCCACCCTTCGGGCCATGGCCAGCCAGCCGCCTCACGCCTCCCGCGGCGCCGCAGGCGGTTTTCCACGCCGGCGGCGCCGGGGAAGACTCGGCGAAGGCGGTGGACGCGCTGAAGGCGGGGACGGACTTCAGCGGCTCGCGCTCCGTCAAGGCGCTGCGGGACTTCGCGCTCGCGCACGTACCCCGGGAGCACTTCCCCGACCTTCCCGCCGAGGAGCCCCCCGCTGCCTTCGCCGCGCGCGCCGCGCCCCGCGCCCCGTGTTCGTCTCGAGCTTTCGCGCCGCGGCGTCGGGCCCGCTTCCGCCCCAATGTGACGCGCGCGGCAGTCGTGTACGTTCCGGACGCGGCGGGCTCGGCGGAGGCGGACGCCCTCGTCGCGGCGCTCTCCGTCGCGCTGCGCGCCGGCGCGGCCTTCGCCCTCCTGCGGGACCCTCAGTCGGAGGCCTGGGGCCGCCTCGCCGCCGCCGACCGCCCGCACCCCGCCCTCGCCGCCCTCTCCCCGGCCGGCGAGGCCCTCTGGTACCAGGGCCCCTTCCGCATCGGGCCCCTCTCCGAGTGGGCCCGCGCCCGCATCAAGGGGGCCTGACGCTAGACGGGCGACTCGCCACGCGTTCCCCAGAGGCCCCGCCGGCTCCCTTTCTTCCTTGCCGGCTTTCGCGCTCGCCTTCAGGCGGCAGCCCCGCGGACCAGCGGCCCCCACCCCTCGCCGCGCCCCATGCAAGCCCCGCTCGGGCCAGCGCGCTTCAGCGCCCCGTCTCCGCGTGCTCCGGCGTCTTCTTCCGGCGTCTGCCAAGGCTGGCACTAGTACTGCGGCAGGCCAACGTAGACGCCTCCCATAAAGCCCAGCACCTGATCATGATCGTACTCGCGAGGGCCTGCCCAGTACCGGCGGCTCCGGGCCGCGCGGGCTTTCAAGTTTAGTTGTCACCTGCAGCGTACAGCATGAATGAGAGACGACTCGTGATCAGTGAGTCATGATCACTCGGTGATCATGATCGACTCTTCCCCTGGGGGCTACTAGGACGGTCATGAAGCCGCCGCCGCAGGGCTGCAGCCCATGATCATCGACTCTAATTAATTTTAAATATTATAACTTAGTAAGGAGGCTCATGCAGCTCCAACTTTTTTGGCAAGGCCCCGGGCCCTGACCGTCGGACCTATAGCTATAGCGCTAGCTCAGCGGCTCAGCGGCCGCGCTATCTAGACCGTCAGACCTATATATACTATGATGATAGCTACACTCCGGTTCTTTTGTTAGCTAGATATAGCCGAGGGGCAGAAAGACTTCTTTGCGAAGAGCCTCGGAGATTGAAAGAGCGAGGAGATCTAGACTCTGAGACTCTCAGAGTCTGAGACGTCGACTCGATGTTCTGTGATATACGAGCTCGAGGACTCCCGGGAGATCTGAAAGAGCGAGGAGATCTAGATCTGTGATATACGATGTTCAACGGTTGTATAGAGATCTAGAGTACTAGCTCGAGGCCAACTAGTACTCGATCGCGAGCTTGGCGAGCGAGGCGCCGGCAACAACGTTAACACGCACAATATGGCAAGCCTTGAAGCACGCGCAGTGCGGCACTCGTGTCAGCTGCAAATGCATATCAGCTGCAGAGTCTGCTTTTAGAGCTTCTCTTTGTTGAGCCGATCCCTGCGCATGCGCAGGGAGACAAGGAGCGCGAAATCCACTGCACGTCGCCCGCCGATAGCGGCGAAGTGCCGGTGCGTTTTTAATTTTCGCGGCGCCGAACCGAAGCATGCGCACCGTCTTACCCCGCGCGCGGCTGACCTCGTGCACTGCCTCGTGCACAGTCCGAGCTCTCCAAGAAGGTGCTGAACGAGCTGCGGGAGGTTTCGCGTGAGGGGTGGTTGTTCCTCAAGCCGGCGGAGGAAGGCGAGACCGACGAGCGAAACCTCGTCGCCAGTGCGCGCGCGAAAATCGCAATCGCTGAATTTGCATCGACTGTATGCATATATATATGTACTTGAAGCCATCCGCGGACCGGAGCACACGCCATACGGAGATGGAGTTTTCAAAATGCTCATCAAGCTGCCTGAAACTTATCCGGAGGCGCGCGCGCGGCCGGGCGGCCAGCTGCAGCGGCTGCATGACTGAGTTTTGGATTCTTTAATTTCGCAGTCGCCGCCGACGCTGCAGTTCGTGACCCCCATCTGGCACCCCAATATCACCCGGGAAGGCGTCGTGGACAACCACGTGCGCAAAATTCGCGCCCCGGTCCCATCCGCAGTTCTCGCGCTAAATGAATTCGAAAGCTTAATTATAGTTATAATTATAAGCTTAAGCTGAAGTTCAAGCTTTAAGCTATCGATATCCAGCTATAGCGCTAGCGCTGGCGCACGTAGTTCTCTAGCGCTAGCGCTGGCGCTCAGCGGCTCTGATCGCGATCGAACCTGCGCAGTGCGTCGCGGAGCTGCAGGAGTGGTCGGCGCGGAGCTCGCTGGCCAGGCTCCTCGCCGGGGCCTACTCGCTTCTGCGCTTCCCCGTCTTCGCGCACACGCCCGCCAACGTCGAGGCGGAGGACGCGGCCACGTACGCCGCCACGGCCCGCGAGTGGACCATCAAGTACGCGAAAGAGGAGATGGAGATGTAGACTGCAAATGAGGCGGCGGGGGCCGGAGGTGGCAACGACGAGGCGTACTAGAGCAGTATTTGAACTGAAGAGACTCTGAGAGGCTAACTAGTGCTGCGTGCGGGGGCAGGGGGCGGCGCGGCGCGGGCTAGAGGCCGATCCAGTAGGAGCGGCCGTTGGGGTTGTGCACGGGGCTGTGCACGGGCTCTGTCACGGCCCACTCGTACCAGACCTACGGGGGCGCGGCGGTGGTCAGCGGGACGCGGGGCGGGGGCCGGCAAGGAAGGACGGGGAGGCGGGGGCGCCTTCTGGCGGGAGTTGTTGCGCCAGAAGTGGGCGGTGATGCGGGCGCCCTTGGGGACGTAGACGGGGTTGCGGAGGGGGATGAAGAGGGGGAACCAGGAGAACATGCCCTCCGAGAAGGTGCGCGGCTCGATGCTGATGTAGACGTCGCCGTAGAGCTTGGCGTGGAAGTAGCCGACGAAGCCGTGCATCGTCGCCGCGTCCGCCGTGGTGAACGAGAGGCACGCGTAGCGCGAGTTGTCCGGCGGCTGCGGCTCGCAGCGGTTCGGGTGGTGGAAGACGAAGACGGGCTGGGCCTCGGCGAGCTGGTGGGCGTTGTGGATCTTGACGACGTAGGGCGTCTCGAAGTGCTGGAGGTCGTTGTACGCCTTGACCTCGTTGAAGAGCTTCGAGGAGGAGAGCGGCGCCGCGAAGCTCGTGTACTCGCACGGGATCGAGATCCCGTCCTCTGCCCGCCCCCGTCAGCGCGCGACGAGGCGGCGGGGCGGGGCGGGGGGCGGGGGGGGGGGGGGCGGGGGGCGGGGCGGGGGGGGAGGGGCGGGGGGCGGGGCGGGGGCACCCTTCATGTGGCGGGTGATGCCGTCGAGGCACTCCGGGGAGAGCTCGTTGTCGCCCCAGGAGCCGAGCAGCTCGGAGACGACGATGTCCGCCTTGACGGGCGCCTCCCAGTCCCGCATGTCCGACGCCACCACCTCCACCTCCTCCCACCCCTCCGTCTCCTTCGCGTTCTGCAGCCTGCCCCGCCCCGCCCCCTCCTCACCCCATCACCCCGCCTCCTCCCCCCGTCCCCCGCGCACGTGACGACGGCGTTGGGGTTCTTCTCGACGGCGTACACGCGCAGCTTCCGGTTCGCGCTCTGCCGCGGCGGCGTCAGGCCGCGGGGCGTGTCGCGGCGGGGGCCGGGGGGCGAGGGGATGCCTTGGAGGCGCGGAGGGAGGCGCGGACGAGGGGCCCGCGGCCGGCGCCGACAACCATGAGCACCGTGACTGCGCGGCAGGGGCGCGGGCGGGTCGGGCGAGGGGCGGCGGGGCGGGGCGGGGCGGGGAGGGCGGGGCGGGGCGGACCGGAGCCCGGTGCGGCGCGGTCGCGGAGGGCGGCCTCGACGGCCTGCTCGTAGCGGACGTACTTGATCGGGTCCTTCTCGAACGTCTCATACGTCTGCGACTCCAGGTTGTCCTGCAGCGGCTGCAGCGGCGCCTGCAGGTAGTCCAGGTACGGGCCCTCGAACTGCTCCTGCTCCGTCGGCGCGGGGGCCCGCGAGAGGAGGTAGGAGAGGTAGTTCTGGTAGGCGCGGACGCCCTCCGGGTGCTTGGTCTTGCCGGTGACGACGACGGAGACCTTGTACTTGAAGAAGGAGGAGATGAAGTCCTGGTGCCGCTTCGAGAGCGTCGGGAAGCCGCGCTTGTTCGTCAGGAAGATCGACGTCGGCACGAACAGCGCCTGCCGCGCCCCTCAGCGGCCTCGCCGGCCCGGGGGGCGGGCGGGGCGCGCCTTGACTGGCTCGCCGCGCCAGCGCGCGAGCTCCTCCCGGGGCGGGAGCTCCGCAGTGACCTCCAGCGCTGCCGCGCCGTTCAGCTGCGCGCGCTCGGGCGGCCGGAGCGCGCGGCGGGGCGCACCGGGCGAGAGGAGCGGGTTGTGCTCGCAGGCGGTCCTGAAGGCGTTCCACCACTCCCACGGATCATCCTCCCGCTCTGCCGCGTCCCCTCGCGTAAGCGGCACGCCGGCGCGCACCACGCCGCTCCGCGCACCGGTCGGCCCAACCGCGCCCCCGCTGCTGCCCTCGCCGCCCGCAGCCGCGCCCTGCAGAGCCGCCCGCGTGAGCGCGACGGCGGGGCGCGGCGAGCGGGGCGCGCGCTCACCGCCTCATCGGCGTCGTACGCATTGACCATCCGCGTCGGGGAGACGAGCGGGATGCGCACCCAGACCTGCATGTGGCTGAGGCCTGCGGGCACGGCGCGTCAGCTCCGCCGACGCGCACAGGCGCCGTGCGCGTGCGCTGACCCAGCAGAGCCTGGTTGGTGGTCTTCGCGAAGTTGGTCGAGTGGAACGAGGGCGTCGGGAGCAGCACGGCGGGAAGCGACAGATGCGTCGCCCACGCGAGCTCTTGCCGCAGCGCCTGGCGATCGCGATGAGCGGCCGGGGGCGGGCGGCGGGGCAGTCGGCGTTAGCTCCCGCCGATGAGAGCTAAGCTAGACCGACGAGAGCCGCGCGTGGGGTGTGGCGAGCTCGCCGGGCGGTGGGGCACGCACCAGCTCAGCGTTGCGGCGCGTCGCTGCGACAGGCGAGTCGAACTGCAGGCAAGCCGAGACCTTTCCGACGACATAATGGCTCCATTGCGATGAGTTCAGAAGCAGGTCGGAGCGCGTGAACGGCTCGGGTCTCCGGTGCGTCGAGTCCGCCAGGTCCCGGTAGTAGCGCGGATGGACCAGGGGCAGCGAGACGAAGTCGAAATTCTGTTCCCGCGCGCTCGACAGGGCCGCGCATATGTCCGGCACGGCATTGATATCGAGGCCTGCGTGGGGACGAGCGCGCCGGGGTGAGCATTCGATCGCGCCGCGCGCCGCGTGGCCGAGCCTACCGCAGTTGATTGACTCGTTAGAGACGGGGTGTTGCAGCACCATCGTGCCCCGACCGAACCTCACCCGATGAACACCGTATCCCCCCGGAGCGTGTGTCTGAGTCCGTCCAGCTGCGGCGTTGGAGCGTTAGCCGCCGAGGAAAGGCGGTGGAGCGCTAACGGAAGCGATACGAGCGAGATGAGCTGGCTCCTGAGCAAGGCGGCCAACGCGGTGTCCCACGCAGTGCAAGTCGCGCAGAACGCCGAAAATGCGGTCCGTTCTCGGTGCTAGATGCGGTCCGATCGCTCTGGTTTAGAGAGCCCGCGCGCACTCCGACTGTCTTGAACATTCATGGGCCTGCATCGTCCGCTTCGGTGCTGACGGTCCCTCCGACAGATCGCCGGCCAGCAGTCGGCAGGTCAGGCCACTCCGGATGGCAGAGCGCCAGCTGCGCTGCCGCCAGGGTCACCGGCCGTCGCGGTCGATGCATCTGCCGTGCGACGTTCCCGCCCCGCCCGTCAGCCTAAGAGGCTCAGCTGCCATATCGTCGCAGTCGCGCGGAGACCCTCTAGATGCGATCAAACGAGAGCATGCGTTCGAACTCCAGCAGAAAGACGAGATTATCAAGATGTTACGGGAGGAACTCGCCAAAGCGGCGACGGCCGCGCCTCCGAGCCTTGCAGCGGGCGGTGACTCGGAGCTGCAGGCGAAGCTGGAGCAGGCGGAGAAGCGCGCGGCGGACGTGGAGGCGCAGCTGCAGCACTTCAAGAGCGTGGCCGCCCAGAAGTTCACGGGGCTGAAGGAGGAGAGGAACGCGCTGGAGAAGCGGGTGCAGGAGCTCGAGTCGGCGACCGGGGGCGCCGCCGCCGAGGTCGAGGAGGCGCGGAAGAGGGCTGAGGCCGACTCGGCCGCCTTCGCCGAGACGATGTCGGCGCTCCAGGCGCGCCTCCGCGACACCCAGGCCACCCTCGACGCCGAGCGCGCCGCCGCCGCCGCCGCCAAGCAGCGCGTGCGCCCCTCGCGCCGCGCCGCGCCGCCGCACCGCCGGTCACCCCCGCGCAGGCCGCGGAGCTGGAGGCGGCGTCGCAGGGCGCGGCGGAGCAGCAGGCGGCAGCGGCGGAGCACGAGAAGAAGCTCGCGGCGCTGCGCGCGGAGCTGGACGGGACGGCTGTCAAGCTCGCCGAGGCGGAGGGCCGGGGCGCGCAGGAGCGCTCCAGGGCCGAGGCCAAGGCGGCCGAGGTGCGCGCGGCGCCCGGATGGCGTCGCGACCCGCCGGGGCTCACGCGCCCGAGCAGGCCGCATCGCTGCAGGCGCAGGTGGAGGAGCTGGGCGGGCAGCTCGAGGAGGCCGGCCGGGGGGCGGCGGCCTCGGGTGGGGCGGCCGGGGCGGAGGAGGCGGCGGAGGCGCTGAAGGCGGAGGCGGGGGCGCTGCGGGAGCGGGTGCGGGAGCTGGAGGGGCGGCTCGAGGCGGCGGCGGAGCAGGCGCCCGACCCCCTCCTCGACTCCCTCACCGCCAAGTTCGAGGCCAAGGCGCCCCGAGCGCGGCCCCGGCCCCCGGGGCGACCATGACGCCGCCGGCGCAGGTGCGGGCCGTCGCGGCGGAGAGGGACGCGGCGGTGGAGAGGCTGGAGGAGCTGCGGGCGTCGGGGGCGGCCGGGGAGGACGTGGAGCGCGTGGCGCAGCTGACGGAGCGCGTGGCGCTCGCGGAGGTGGCCCGCGGGCAGGCCGAGGCGGCCGCCCGCGCCCTCGAGGAGCAGCACGCGGACCTCCTCGCCCGCCTCGGCGCCGCCCAGGAGCGCGCCGCCCAGCTCGAGGCCGCCCTCGAGGAGCGGGGCGCCGGCGCCTCCTCCGGGGCGGAGGCGGCGGCCGAGGTCGGGCGCCTCTCGGAGCTCGTGGCGCAGCTCGAGATGGACAAGACCGAGCTCGAGGAGGCCGCCGAGGGCTTCAAGAGGCAGGCCCACGAGGCGGCGGCGCGCTTCGGCCAGGCCCAAGAGCGCATTGCGGCGCTGGAGGCCGTGGCGGAGGCGCGGGAGGAGGAGCAGGCGGCGTCGCGCGAGGCGGCCGGCGCCGAGTCGGCCGAGCTCGGGCGCCTCTCGGAGCTCGTGGCGCAGCTCGAGGCGGACAAGGCGGAGCTGGAGGAGGCGGAGGAGGCGGCGCGGAAGCGGCAGGGCGAGGCGCTGGCGCAGCTCGGGGAGGCGCGGGAGCGCGTCGCGGCGCTCGAGGCGGCGGCGGAGGCGCGCGCGGAGGAGGCCGCCGCCAGCCGCGAGGCCGCCGGCGCCGAGGGCGCCGAGCTCGCCCGCCTCTCGGAGCTCGTGGCGCGGCTCGAGGAGGAGAAGCGGGCGGCGGAGGAGGAGGCGGAGCAGGCAAAGCGGGAGGCCGGCGCGGCGGCGGCGCGGGTCGGGGCGGCCGAGGAGCGGGCGGCGCAGGTCGAGGCCGCCTTGATCGTTGCCGACGAGGCCGTGCGGGCGGCCGCCGAGAAGACCGGCGCCGAGGGCTCCGAACTCGCCCGCCTCTCTGAGCAGGCGCGCCTGCCCGCACTCCCTCCGCGCGCCGGGCGAGCGGGGCGACAGGTGGCACTTCTAGAGGACCAGAAGCGGGCGCTGGAGGAGGAGGTGGAGGCGGCGGGGGCGGACAAGCGCTCGCTTCTCGAGCGCCTCGAGGCCGCGAGCGACCGGGCCGCGCAGCTCGAGCAGGAGCTCGACCACGCGCGCGCCACGGCCGCCCCGGCCCCCGCGGCCGACACGGCGGCGGTGCGCGCGCGCTGCTCGGGCCCTTCCGCGCGCCCCGCCGACGGCCTGTGCAGTTGGAGGCGATGGCGGCGGAGCTGCAGGAGGCGGAGGCGCGCGCGGCGGCGGCGGCGGCGGAGAGGGACGCGGCGGTGGAGAGGCTGGAGGAGCTGCGGGCGTCGGGGGCGGCCGGGAGGACGTGGAGCGGGTGGCGCAGCTGACGGAGCGCGTGGCGCTCGCGGAGGTGGCCCGCGGGCAGGCCGAGGCGGCCGCCCGCGCCCTCGAGGAGCAGCACGCGGACCTCCTCGCCCGCCTCGGCGCCGCCCAGGAGCGCGCCGCCCAGCTCGAGGCCGCCCTCGAGGAGCGGGGCGCCGGCGCCTCCTCCGGGGCGGAGGCGGCGGCCGAGGTGGGGCGCCTCTCGGAGCTCGTGGCGCAGCTCGAGATGGACAAGACCGAGCTCGAGGAGGCCGCCGAGGGCTTCAAGAGGCAGGCCCACGAGGCGGCGGCGCGCTTCGGCCAGGCCCAAGAGCGCATTGCGGCGCTGGAGGCCGTGGCGGAGGCGCGGGAGGAGGAGCAGGCGGCGTCGCGCGAGGCGGCCGGCGCCGAGTCGGCCGAGCTCGGGCGCCTCTCGGACCGTCTGGCGCAGGCGGAGGCGGCGAAAGCCGAGGTCGAGAAGAAGCTCGCCGCTGCCGAGAAGAAGGCGCACCCAGCGCCTCCGCCCGGCTCGTCCGCGCCGCTGAGCCGCGCGGCAGGTTGCCGAGCTGGAGAAGGAGGTTGAGGAGGCGTCGGGTTGGGGCGAGCCCGCCCCGGCCCCCGCGGCCGACACGGCGGCGGTGCGCGCGCGCTGCTCGGGGCCCTTCCGCGCGCCCCGCCGACGGCCTGTGCAGTTGGAGGCGATGGCGGCGGAGCTGCAGGAGGCGGAGGCGCGCGCGGCGGCGGCGGCGGCGGAGAGGGACGCGGCGGTGGAGAGGCTGGAGGAGCTGCGGGCGTCGGGGGCGGCCGGGGAGGACGTGGAGCGGGTGGCGCAGCTGACGGAGCGCGTGGCGCTCGCGGAGGTGGCCCGCGGGCAGGCCGAGGCGGCCGCCCGCGCCCTCGAGGAGCAGCACGCGGACCTCCTCGCCCGCCTCGGCGCCGCCCAGGAGCGCGCCGCCCAGCTCGAGGCCGCCCTCGAGGAGCGGGGCGCCGGCGCCTCCTCCGGGGCGGAGGCGGCGGCCGAGGTCGGGCGCCTCTCGGAGCTCGTGGCGCAGCTCGAGATGGACAAGACCGAGCTCGAGGAGGCCGCCGAGGGCTTCAAGAGGCAGGCCCACGAGGCGGCGGCGCGCTTCGGCCAGGCCCAAGAGCGCATTGCGGCGCTGGAGGCCGTGGCGGAGGCGCGGGAGGAGGAGCAGGCGGCGTCGCGCGAGGCGGCCGGCGCCGAGTCGGCCGAGCTCGGGCGCCTCTCGGAGCTCGTGGCGCAGCTCGAGGCGGACAAGGCGGAGCTGGAGGAGGCGGCGGAGGCGGCGCGGAAGCGGCAGGGCGAGGCGCTGGCGCAGCTCGGGGAGGCGCGGGAGCGCGTCGCGGCGCTCGAGGCGGCGGCGGAGGCGCGCGCGGAGGAGGCCGCCGCCAGCCGCGAGGCCGCCGGCGCCGAGGGCGCCGAGCTCGCCCGCCTCTCGGAGCAGCTCGCGCAGGCGGAGGCGGCGCGCGAGGAGGCGTGCGCAGCGGCGGAGGGCCTGCGGGGCCAGGTGGCGCTGCTCGAGGCCGCGCTGGTTTCGCGGGGCGCGGAGGCGGCGGCGGTGGAGGCGAAGGCGGAGGCGGCGGCGGGGGCGCTGCAGGGGGCGCAGGCGGAGGCGGAGGAGCTGCGGAGGGCCCTCGGGGAGCTCTCGGAGAAGGTGGCGGGGCTGGAGGCGGAGCGGGCGGGGAGGGCGGCGCCGGCGGGCGCGTGGCGGAGCTCGAGGCGGCCCTCGCGGCGCGCGAGGAGGCCCTCCGCGAGCTCTCCGCCCACGCGCGCCCCTCCCCCGCCCCGCCCCCGCCGCCCCTCCGGCGCTGACCGGCTGCCCCGCAGGTCAACGCGCGCGGCGAGGCGATCGCGCAGGCGAGCGCGCGCCTGGCCGAGCGGCTGCAGGCGCAGCTCGCCGCGGCGGCCGCCGAGACGGGCGCGCTCCGCGCCGAGGCCGACTCGCTGCGGGCCGAGCTCGAGGCGGCGAGGCGGGCCGGGGCGGGGAGGCGGCCGACGCGGCGGAGCGGGCGGCGGCGCTGGAGGCGGAGAGGGCGGCGCTGTCTGCGCAGGTGACGGAGGGCGCCGCGAAGGTCGCCGAGCTCTACGAGCAGATCGGCGGCATGCGGGCCGCCCACGAGGCCGAGCTCCGCTCCCTCGCCGCCGCCCTCTCCGCCGCCGAGCAGCGCGTCCGCACCGCCCCTCCCACGCCCCCGCCCCCGTCTGTCCGCTCGCCGACGGCGGCGGCGGCGCGCGGCAGGCGGCGGGGCTGGAGAAGGAGGCGGCGCTTCGGGCGGCGCACGCGGCGGAGGCGGACGAGGCGGCGCGGGGCGCGGCGGAGGCGCGCGGGCAGCTCGAGGAGGCGCGCGCGGCGCTCGAGGCGCAGGCGGCGCGCGCCGGGGCGCTGGAGGCGGAGAAGGAGGCCCTCGGGGAGAAGCTGAGGCAGGCGGCCGCCGCGATGAAGGCCCGCCTGCAGGCCGCCGCCGACGCGCAGGCCGCCCTCCAGGCCGAGCTCGACGCCGCCCGCGCTGGCGCCGCCGGCCCCGCCGCCGAGGCCGAGGCCGTCCGCGCCGAGGCCGACTCCCTCCGCGCCGCCCTCGCCGCCGTGCGCCGCTTCTCGCCCCGCCCCCGCCCCGCCGCCCCGCTCACTCACCTCCCCCAAGGCCGGCGAGCGGGCGCGGGCGGCGGAGGAGAAGGCGGCGGCGGCGGGCGCGGGGGCGGAGGAGGCGGCGGCGCGGGCAGCCGGCCTGCGCTGCGAGCTGGACGCCCTCCGCGACTCCCACGCCGCGGAGGCCGCCAAGGCGCGCTCGCCTTCCCCGCCCGCCCTGTTCCGACCAGCAGTGTCCGAGCCCGCGCCCCGCAGGCGGCGGCTGCCCTCGAGAAGGTCGCTCGCCTTCAGGCAGAGCTCGAGGCGGCTGAGGCCCGCGTGGCGGCGGCGGCAGCGGCGGCGGCCCCGGCGGCGCCCGCTGTGGACGATCCGCGCGTGGCGGAGCTGGAGGCGGCGCTGGCGGCGGCCAAGGCGGACAAGGAGGAGCTCCTCACCAAATTCAAGGCCCGTGCCCCGTCCCTGCCCTGCTGCTCTTATTCGCTGCGCGGGGGGCCTGATGGGCGGGGGCAGGCGGCGGCGGCCTCGGTGCAGGCGAAGAAGAAGGCCCTGGAGGAGCAGCTCGCGGCCGTCACGGCCGAGCGCGACGCCCTCGCCGCCCGCCTCGCCTAGCGGCCCGCTAGCGCTCCCTGCGATTCTTTTCTCGTTCGCCTCATTAATTTACAAGTCCTCTACTCCTCTTTCGCGTACTTGAGGGTCCACTCGCGGGCCGTGGCCTGGAAGGCCGCGCGGTCGGCCGCCTCCACGTTGGCCGGCGTGTGCGCAAAGTCGGGGAAGCGGAGAAGCTGGTATGTCTCCGAAAGTGCCTCGGACAGATCGCGCGTGCGGCTCCACGCCCGCAGTGGCTCCACCACATGCTTGTCCACGACGCCTTCCCGGGTGATATTGGGGTGCCAGATGGGGGTCACGAACTGCAGCGTCGGCGGCGACTGCGAAGGGATCATGAGCATCATGGCATGAGTGGCGGGGGCCGCCGGGCGCCGGCGCGCGATCATTGGAAATCTAGGTCGAGATCGGATCATCATCGGATCAGGAGTACTATAGGCGCGGCGGCCCCTTTTTGGACCGTACCTCGGGGTAGTCTTCAGGGACGCAGATCCGAAGCTTGAAGACGCCATCCACGAAGGGCGAGAGCGCCGGGCCCTGAAGCGCTGCGAAAGCGCGTGGGTCGCAATTGCGCCGTGCGCATGGGTTTTGCGCACTGGCGACCAGCTCGCGGAGGCTCCCGACGCCCTCGTCGCCATGGCCCGGCTTGATGGAGACCCATCCCTCGCGCTGCACATGTTGGAGCTCGTGGATGAGGCGCTTGCTCAGCTCCGCCTGCGGCGCGAAAATTTGTCAGTCGACGTCAAGATCTGCCCTGCCATGCTCAGCGGCTGATGAACGCAAATTTTGCGGATCAACGCAAATGCTGTTTCAATCTTCGGAGTCATGATCATGATCGACGCAAAATTTGCGGATCATCGATATCGGATCATCGTCGCGAGCGGCCGCGGCGGCCGCGGCGCGGGCTCGAGACGTCGACTTTAATTTAGATCTGATTTTAAGCTTCAAGCGGTGCGCGTGCGCCGCGAAAAACGCACCGGCACTTCGCCGCTGTCGGCGGCCGACGTGGAGTGTACTTCGCGCTCCTTGTCGCCCTGCACGCGCGGTGATGACCTCAGCAAAGAGAAGCTTAAGAAGCAGCTGCAGCCGACACGTGCACGCGCGCGCTCGCCATGTTGTGCTTGCACGTGGTACTACTCGGCCTCGAGCTCTCCGATCGCCGAGTCGATCCAGGGAGTCTTGTAGATCTCTTTAGCTCGAATTTCGTTCTCAAGTCTTCGCTCTAGATCCGGCCCGGTATCCCATTCTCAAGTCTTCCCTGTAATTTTCCCTATCATAATTCTCCCTAATACTGTAGGACGGCTTAAATTGCCGTGGTGTAAAGCAATTGCCGTCCTACAGTATCCTGCATTTGACGCTCCTGGCGAGAGGGAGCCGCTTTAGCGTTGATTCCTTCCGCGCAGCGTCTCGTGCACGACGGACGAAAGTTTGGACGAAAGTTGAGGTTTGACGGACTCGTTCCGGGACGAAAGTTTGGACGAAAGTTGAGGTTTGACGGACGAAAGTTTGGACGAAAGTTGAGGTTTGACGGACGAAAGTTTGGACGAAAGGAAAGCTCACAGTTGCGCGCGCGCGCGGCGTCGCGCAGGCGATCCGCACGGATTGCGATGGCCCCAGTACCCCAGCTTCGATCCGACGCGGCGCGATGCGGCTCCACCTTACGCACCTTCGGGAGCGGGGGAGGCCCGGTACCGGTCTCCCGGTCCGGGGCTCGTTGGGGTTCCGGCCCCCTCGGGCAGCATTCCTCTCCCTTAGGGCCAGTCCGTGGCGGGAACGGGCGAGCCTCCGGGCACGGCCCGCACCTTTGATCCTATGATCTTAATCGATTGTGTGGTCATTAAGCCCGTAGGGTAAGTAGACCTAGGGTTTCGATCTCGAGCTTCGGTATTCGATTTCGATTTTCGACGTCGCTTGCCTATCTGTCTGAGCCCATGGACTCGACCGGCGGCCCACTGCTAGCCAAACAGCTACTAGGGCTAGTCCAGATGTCGTTGGTCGTGTCTGAAAATGCATTTGACGCGATCTGGCTACAGTCCCGCGGGGCCGGGCGCGCGCCGCCTGTGCTCAGTGGCCGTGCCCGTCGTCCTCCTCGCCGCGTTGCGGCGGGTTGAGCTTGATGTGGTCGTCGATGCGCAGGATGGTGATCGCCGCCTCGGTCGCGAACTGTATGCACTTCACCTTGCCCATCGAGGGCTCGATCACGCCCGCCGCGAGGTTCTCGCGCAGCTTCCCGCTGTGCAGGTCGAGGCCCGTGCTGCGCGGAAGACGTGAGCGCGGAGCGTGGAGGGTGGCGTAGCGGGGCGCACTGCATGAGGTTCTTCTTGGAGGGGTCGGTCTGGGAGGAGTTGTGGACGGCGCGGAGCTTGGCGACGAGCTCTGTCGCGTCCTGCGCCGCGTTCACCGCCAGCGTGCGCGGGATCACCAGCAGCGCCTCCGCGAACTGCGCCGCGTAAGCACAGTTGGACGAGGCCGGCGGGGCGGGCGATGAGCGCGCCTCGGCGATGGCGAGCTGCTCGCGGGAGCCGAGGGTCGTCGCGAAGTTCTCGAGGTAGATGGAGAGGGCCGTCTCGACGGCGCCGCCGCCGGGGACCACCACGCCCGACTCGAGCACGCGCTTGACGGCGCAGAGCGAGTCGTGCACGGAGCTGCGGGGCCGGGTCGGCGGGAGAGCGAGCTCGGGGCAGGGGGGGGGCGGACCGCTCCATCTCGTCGAGCATGTAGTCGTTGGCGCCGCGGAGGAGGATGGAGGTGGCCTTGCCGGTCTTGGTGCCGCGGATGAGGATGAGCTCGTCGTCGGCGACGCGCTCCTGGACGACCTCCTCCGCGAAGCCGAGGCTCGAGGCGTCGAAGGCCTCCTCCCCCTCGAGGTTCGCCAGCGTCAGCTGCACCGTCCCGCCCGTCGCCTTGGCGATGCGCCGCAGGTCCTCCTTCTTCACCCGCCGCACGGCGATCGCGTTCGCCTCCACGAAGTACTTCAGCGCCTGGTCGTCGATGCCCTTCGTCGTCAGGATCACGTTCGCGCCCGCCTTCAGGATCATCTCGATGCGCTCCTTTGTGATGTCCGACTCGCTGCGGCGCCGGCTCGGCCCGGGCGCGGCGGCGGCGGCGACGCAGTGCGCGGCGCGGCGCACCGCTTGCGGATGTCCTCCAGCTTGCGCGGGTCGTCGACCAGGACCTGCACTCCCATCTGCGCGCTCGGCGTCGTCAGCGGCAGGCCCCGCTCGGCGGTCTGCCGGCGGCGGCACAGCGACGCGCCTGCAACCGGAACTTGTTGAGGTTGTAATCCAGGAGCGCAATCTTCGCGTTCTGGATCCGCCGGGGCATAGCTGGCGCGCGGGTCTGAGCGGCGTCGCGAGTGCGCGAGGGCAAGGCGGCGGCGCACCCTCGGACGCGCGCGTGCAGTTGAGGGCAAAGCCCGGGACCAGCGAGCTCTCGTGCGCGCTCTTGCCGTGCGCCTTGAGGATGTTAATGGACTTAACAGGGTACTTGGTCTCGCCCTTCTCGTTCGTCGTCTTCACGCTGGTAATCGCGTCCACGACCATGTTCGAGAAGAACTCGCTGTCGCTGCACACCGGAGACGTGCGTCAGCGCGCTGCAGCGTACGCGCGGCTAGCGGGAACGCACGCTCCGATGATCTTCGAGGACATCGAGGTCTTAGCGATGTTGATCAAGCACTCGCGACCGAGCTTCTCCGACTTCACGCAGAGCACATCCTGGATGTACTTGCATGCCTCCTTCGACGCGAGCCGGTAGCCAGAGATGATGCTCGTCGGGTGGATCTTGTTCTTCACGAGCTCGTTGGCGCGCTGCGCAAGCAGGCAGCGGTGAGATGCGGCGTCCGTGCTTGTCATTAGAGCCGCTGCAGCGGCTGCGCGTCGGCGGAGCGCACCTTGAGGAGCTCTGCGGCGATGATAACGACGGAAGTCGTGCCATCGCCAACCTCCTGGTCCTGCAGGTTGGAGAGCTCCACCAGCACCTTCGCCGCCGGATGTTCCACCTCGATCTGCTTCAGGATGGTCGCGCCGTCGTTTGTGATGGTCACATCTCCAATGTCATCGACGAGCATCTTGTCCAGGCCAACAGGGCCCAGCGAGCTCTTCACAATGTTGGCTACGGCGACCGCGGCCGTGACTGCGATGCGGCGTCAGCCGGCGGCGGGCGCTCGGCGGCGTTCCCGCGTCTTCCACAAGGACGCCGAGAGGGGGTCTCAACCTCACCATTCTGACTGCGGACGTCCTGGCCCGTCGTGCGAACGCCTGCGAGGCCTAGCGAAGCCATCCTGCCGCGCTTCTTTTTCCGAACACGGGTACCGAATTGCGAACGAAGGCATTCGAGAAGGGAGTTCAGCTCGCGCAGTCCCAGGCATGGACGCAGCTTTTGTTGCGGCGGCGCCGGCGGCCCTCAGTTCGACAGTTCCGGGCGCCGCGCACGCCTTCGCGTGCAGACAGGCGCCTCAGCGGGCACCGACTGCACGAGCGCACGCGACCACCACCCCGAGCGCCAGCCGGCAGTTTCGCTCAACGGTGATCGGCTCCATTGGCAGCGCGTTCGTCGCCAGCAAGGCGCCGCAGTCAGCCTTCCGCGACTCGGACTTCTTCGCGAACGGGCTACGGCAGGAGCGGGAGGCGGCGAGCGCAGCGGATCCGGACACACCAGCAGGATCTCCTTCCTCCTACCCAGACATCCGCGCGGAGGACTGTGCGTCGCGCCCCTAAATAATCTGCGCGTGCGCGCGCCCAAACGCCGGCCTGACCCAGGTTGGGCCCCTCCCGCCTTCTCTTTCCTTTTGCGCAGACTATGAGGTTCTCGGCGTGCCCCGCAACGCTGACAAGAAAGACATCAAGTCGGCCTACAGGCGGCTGGCCCGGCAGTACCACCCGGACGTGAACAAGAGCCCAGATGCGGAGGAGATGTTCAAGAAGATTGCGCGCGCGTACGAGGTTCTCTCGGACGATCAGGTCCGCGCGCGGTACGATCAGTTCGGCGAGGCGGGCGTCCGCGGCGGCGCTGGACCCGACATGGGCGACTTCGGCGACTTCGGCGGGATGCCGTTCGGCGATATCTTCGACACGTTCTTCGGCGGCGGCTTCTCGACGGGCGGCGGCCGCGGGCGGCGCAGCGCGGGCCCGACACAGGGCGGGGACCTGCGCGTCGACCTCGACATCGACTTCAAGACAGCGGTTTTCGGAGGCGAGCAGCAGATCCGGATCACGCACCTGGAGACGTGCGGCAAGTGCAGCGGCACCGGCGCGAAGCCCGGCACGCGGCCCAAGACCTGCGGCACCTGCGGCGGCGCCGGCCAGGTCGCCCGCTCGACGCGGACGCCTTTCGGCTCCTTCTCGCAAGTCACCGTGTGCCCGACCTGCGGCGGGGAGGGCGAGGTCGTGGAGGCGAGCTGCGAGGCCTGCGCCGGCGCCGGCCGCGTCAAGGCGACCAAGAAGCTTAGCGTCGGGATCCCGGCGGGCGTGGACACGGGCTCGCGGCTGCGGGTGCGGCGCGAGGGCGATGCGGGCCCGCGGGGCGGCCCGCCGGGCGACATGTACGTGTACCTGAACGTGAAGACGGACCCCAACTTCCGCCGCGAGGGCATCAACGTCTTCTCCAACATCAAGGCCCGCCCTCTCCCGCTTCTCTCGTCTCCCGCGCCGCTCGGCTGACGGGCGCGCAGGTTTCGTACCTGGACGCCATCCTGGGCACCAAGATCCCCGTCATGACCCTGGACGGCGAGGACTCCGTCGAGGCGCGCCCTCCCCTCTCCCTCTCCGTTCCCCCTCGCTGACGCCCGGGGGCAGGTGCCATCGGGCACGCAGCCGAACACGGTGATCAAGCTGCGGGGCAAGGGCGTGCCCCGCCTCGGGAACCCCGTCAGCCGCGGTGACCACTTCGTCACCGTCGTCGTCGAGGTCCGCTCCGCGCCCCCTCTTCCCTGTCCTTCTTCCTTTAGTTTCCTTCTCCTGAATCCGCCGGGGCAGATCCCGACGACCCTTTCGCGCGAGGAGCGCGAGCTCGTAGAACAGCTCCGCGAGAAGAACGTCGCCGCCGCCAAGTAGACGCGCGCCCCGCGCCCTCGCAGATTATTGTACTCGTCAGGATTTTCAAAGGCAGTGAACCAAGCAGCTTTCGGTTGAGTCTCAGAGTGCACGCGTGTATGTGAGAGGTTTAGAGTGGGACTCCGGGAGGACATGCATATGGACGCAAGATGTTGATGGACGACCAAGTCAGCGTCCCGGGGTACAGCCTTACTGACGTTGCTGCGAGGAATCGTACGCCCACCTGCCGGCGACCCCGACGACGAGTTAGGAGGTCGTGGGGCGCCGATGGCGCACCCCGCAGGGCCATCTGGCCAACCTCCGCAGCGCGCCCCGTGCTCGCTGGCGGAGCTGCCTATGAACGTTCTGTCTCTCGTGTTGCGACGGCTTCCGCTACAGGACGTCGTCGCAGTCGAGCGAACGTGCTCGACTCTGCGCCGGTTAGCAGCCGCGGCCGTCATACGACGTGCACCGTCGCGTCCGCTCACGGCCTCTCACGTGCGTCGCCTCAGGATGGTGCTGGAACTCGTCGAGGCGTCGGGCAGCATCGGGCCCTCGAGCCTCCCTGGCGTCCTGCTCGTCCTCTGGCGCGAGCCGCGGAGAGCGGTGACGTCTGTCGCATTCGGCGGCCAGATAACGAGGCAGTGGTGCGAGTGGCTTATGGAATGGGCCGGTCCATTCTACGGCCTCTCGATCCTCGCCGGCGGCGCGTCCCACGACGAGGAGAGCAGCCGGGCGACGCAGCTTCTTCTGGAGAAGTGCGACGTGCTGCAGCACCTCCACCTCGATGACACCGTTCGCCTCGTGCGCCTCCCCGGCCCCACGCCCCGCCCCGCGCCCTACCGGCGCCGCCCTCACGCCGGCCGGCGGCCCACAGACCGATGGCGTATGCGCCGCTCTGCGCCTGTGTCTCCCGCGGCTGCAGTCCCTCTCCTTCTCCGTCGACAGCGAGGAGATACCCCGCCTGTGCGCCCTCCAGCCCGGCACTGGCCCGCCGCGCCGCGCCCCGCGCCCGGCCGAGCGGCGTCTGCAGGGTGCGGGGCACGCCGAACAAGGGGGTGCTGGAGCGGATGCGGCTGGAGCTGGCGGGGGGCGCGGAGGTGGCGCTGCGGCAGCTGCTGAAGTGGTGCGGGGCGACGGTGCGGGAGCTGCGGGTGGAGCGCTCGGAGTGCGCCAAGTGGCGGGACGGAAAGCTGCGGCCCATCTCCCTCCGCGTCCTCGCCGAGCTCCTCACGTGGGGGAGCCCCGTGCACTCCCTCGCCGCCCGCGGGCCCTGGCGCGGCACGCCCGGCGACATCGGCCGCCTCGCCAAGACCCTCCACCACCTCGACATAGCGTGCGCGCCCCCGCCCGCCCCCGCGCCGCCGGTGCGGCCCGCCTCGACCCCTCCTCGCGGCGCGGCGCAGGCACGTGGCCGGCGAGATCGGGGAGCTGCTGGTGGCGGACTGCCCCCGCCTGCGCTCCTTCCGCCTCGCCTGCGGCCTCTCGCGGGGCGGGGCGGCGGGCGGGGGCAAGAAGGGCAAGGCCGGGGAGGAGGACGAGGAGGACGAGGCGGACGACGGGGGCGGGGGCGGGGGCGGCAAGGCGGCCCCCAAGGGCCTCGCCCTGCTGCGCGCCCACTTCCGGAACTGCCCGCTGCTGGAGCGCATCTCGATCCGGCACGGGCGGGAGGGGACGGAGGGCTCGCTGCTGCCCCTCGAGCTGGAGGCGTGCGGCAGCCTGCGGGAGCTCCGCGTCGAGGGCTGCCCCCTCGCCCTCGAGCGCGCCGCCGGGGCGCCCCGCCTCGAGCGGCTCGTCGCGACGGGCGGCCTCGACTGGCGCGTCTCCGCCGGCCTCCGCCACGCCACGGGCCTGGCCTGCCTCGACGTCGGCCCGGGCCCCGTCGAGGCGGAGGAGGAGGAGGGCGGGTGGTGGACGGCCCTCGGCCGCTCCTGGAACCTCGCCCCGACCCTGCTCCCCAAGCCGGCGTACACCTGCCCATGGGTCGAGTCGGCGGCGGCGGCGGCCGGCGGCTGGATCGGGGGCCCCGGGGCGGCGCAGCTGCGGGGCGTGCACCTGCGGCGGCTGCTCTTCGAGGAGGCGTCGCTGCTGCTCGACGTGCCCGCCGCCGCCCACGTCTCCCTCGAGCGCCTCCGCTTCGCCTCCCCGGCCCGCCGCCGCCCCGTCTCCGTCCTCACGGTCGCGTGCCCCCGGGCCGAGAGCCTCCGCCTCCGCGACCTCGGCCCCTACTCCCTCCAGGCCCGCCCCGCCCTCGCCGCCTCGCGGCTCGCGCCCTCACGCCCTCGGGCGCAGGTGGCGCCGAGCGAGTGCCTGGCGGTGCTGGAGCTGAGCGAGCTGCCGGGGGCCACGCAGGCGCTCGTGGGCCCCCTCCTCGAGGCCGCCCGCTTCTCCCTCCGCTCCCTCACCCTCCGCGGCCTGCCCCTCGCCGAGCTCCGGCTCCACCGCCAGCGCGCCCTCCAGCGCCTCGAGCTCGCCCGCTGCCCCGCCCTGCGCGCCGTCACCCTGCCCCCGCCCCCGCGCCCCCCGCCCCGCCTCCTCGCCGACTGGGAGTCCCTCCCCTCCCTCGCCCCCGCCGCCGTCGCCCCGCCCCCCGGCCGCTAGCGGCCCGGCGCCCCCCTTCATTTCCTCTTTTTTCCGTCGACTTCTGGGGTTCGATATTCGCTGCTGCCTGGACTTGTGAAGCCAGCTGCAGTGTATGCAGATTCATGTTAGGCAGGTCATTCTCGTGTCGATGCAGGACGTCCCCTAGTTTCATCGCAGCTCTTCAGATTCGCGGCGCTTGTGAGATTGTAACAGTTACCGCATGGGCGGGCCTGGCGCGGCCGTGGTGCCTCGGGGCACCGTCGACTTGCCTAGGCCCGAGGGGAAGGTGGTGCAGGCCGGTTGCCTGGGGTTGCACCTCGGGAACGGGGACTCCGGGATGGGGAAGGAAGACAGGAAGGGGTACGGTTCGCTGGCTGTACACGGAGGGAAGGCCGGGGAGGACGGAGGGCGGAAGATGGGTACGGTACGGTCACGCTCAGCAGGGGTCCAGAAGTAGGGTCAAGGCGGAGGCCTCGGGGGCGTCTAGTGGGTGATGCCGACGGGGTCGGACGGCGACGCGACGAACTGGCGGCGGCGTGGGTGAGCTCGAGGGGGCGACGATGAGGCGCGGGTACGCGGAAGCTTGGGAGGGGGAGGGGGGGGGGAGGGGGGGGGTGCGAGCGCACGCGGCAGATGACCTCCTGGCGCATGTCGCCGCCCTTGACGGGGTCGAAGCTGCACTTGTAGTACGTCCCGTCCGCGCACACCACTGCGGAGCGAGACCGGGAGGGGTGATGGGCGAGGCGGCGCTCGGCAGGGGCCGCGGTCCCCCCCCATCTCGCCGACGCTGGGGCGCACCGACGACGGTGTTGCGGTCGGCCCCGAAGGCGCAGATGGCGCGGGGGTCGCCGTAGCCCTTGTCGGGGATGTGGAAGCGGGCGAAGGACCACTCGGACTTGAAGTAGCTCGGCAGCACCGGCGCGAAGAACGAGAGCCTGCGCCAGCCGCAGACGCTGAGGGCGGGCCCCGCCGGGCGAGAGGCGGGGGCACGCGCGCACGCCGACTTCTGGTTGGACACCTCGGGGCTGGAGGGGCCGGGGGCGCCCCCCGAAGAGCCCGGGCGGCCCCCGCCCGATGAGGTCGGCCGCCTGCCGCCCCCGCTCAGCGGCGCCCGGCCCGGCGCGGCTCGGCTCAGCTAAGGCGGCCTCGGGTTGGTTTGGGGTTGGGCGGGGCGGGGCGCACAGGTCGGCGTCGGGGACGGGGGCGATGGAGAAGACGTGCACGGTGCCCGAGCTCGACGTCGTGCACACCATCGTCGACGACGCGTTGAACGCGATGCTGCCGCGCGCGCGGACGGGGCAGATAAGGGGGTGTGCGGGGAGCGTAGAGGGGGGCGCCGCACTGGTAGATCTCGGCGCTCTGGGCGCCCCTGCGGAGCTCCTGGAGCGGGGCGGCGGTGGCGGTGTCGAAGAGGCGGATGAGGGTGCCCTTGTCGGAGGCGGTGGCGAGGCGGGTGCCGTCGAGGTTGAGGGCGAGGGCCGAGAGGGCCCCCTCGTGCGCCTTGATCCACGTCGGGTTCGCGTTGTCGTACAGCCGCACGCACACGTCCCCCTTGTGCAGCCCCGGGCACGCCAGCGCGATGTTCGTCGACGTCGGGCACAGCGCGCACAGCCCTGCGCCGCCCGGCGCCGCGCAGGCGCGTCAGGCGGGGGGCCGGGGGGCCGGGGGGCCGGGGGGCGGGGGGCGGCGGGCCCTTGGGGTTGGCGAAGGTGTCGATCTGGTCGAGGAGCTTGAGGTCGGAGAAGTTGTACACGTAGATGCGCTGCTCCAGCACCACCACGATCCTGCCCGCCCCACACCGTCCCGCCCCGCCCCCGGAGCCGCCGCGCGGCGCGCGCGCGCACCGGTCGCGGCGCAGCCGGACGGCCTTGACCTCGTTCTTGAAGCTCAGCTCCCCGATGCAGCGCGACTGGTGGTCGTCCCAGATCATGACCTGCACGCGCCACCCGCTCAGGCCGCGTGGCGCAGTCAGCCTTCGCGCGCGCTCGCGTCCCGGCGGACCTTGCTGGGCGGGTAGCGCGGGTTCGTGCCCCCGCCTACGAGCGCCAGGATGTTGCACCGGAAGAGCATTTCGACCACGCCGATGCCGCCATGGCCCCCGTGGAACTCTGCAGGAGCGCCGCGTCAGCGCGCCCTCCGCCCGTGTACGTGCGTCCTGTGCACCTCTTCGGAATGTCTCCTTGAATGGATCCGAGCTGCGCGGAGCGGAGGCGGGCCAGGTCAGCTGACTCGGGCGGCGCGGACAGGGGGCGCCAGGGCTCGCTTGTATATGCGAAAACCTGTCGGTGCGACGAGAGGGCGTGAGCTGGCGCTTACGTGCATACAAGCCGAAGCGCAGCGATGCGCACCGGAATCCGTGCCAACCGCGTAGCACCCGTGGTCTGATTGCGGACGAAGTTGTCTGAACGAGAACGCCGCGGGCGGCAGATCGCATGCAGGCGCGCACCTTGGTTGAACCCGATAAATAACAGCTCTGCGAAGCAGAAACGCGTCACTGGTCGCGCGCGCAGGCGTGCGGCCAAGGCCGCGAGCCGAGCGGGCGCCCCGGCCGCGCTCCACGCTCGCGCAGCGAGAACTCACCGCTGCTCTGCCCTCTTGACAGATTCATTGCAACTGCGCCCCTGGATCGCCGCGAGAGGGCAGCTGCTTGCCAAGTGCGACCTCGCCGTACCCCCCTCAGGAGACTGCGGCGTCACTTCACTGCGCCCTGACCAGCTTGCAATTGACCGGGGAAGCCCGCTCAGGCTGCCCCTAGCTAGCCGCTCCCACGCGCCCTACGCCGCCGCCGCCGTCGCGAGGCAGGCACCCAGGCACCGTGATTGCCATCTCTGTCACCTGACCGCGGCCGCGGGGGCCGGGCCCGGCTGGCGCTCTCGCGCATCGCTTACACAGCGAACTCCACATAGCGCCGTATTTCAGTGCATTCGATGAGCTCAACACAGCGGCGGCCTCAGCAGTCGCCGACGTCTGGTGCCAGCGCATTCGACTTCGGTGTGGGAGTTGCCATCTTTGGCGGCACGGCGGCCGTCGCCTCGGGGATGCTCGGAGAGGGCCTGCGCGTCGTCGGGCTCGCCCTAGGCGGCATCTTTGTCGCTGGCGTCGTGGTGGAGTTCGTCAAGGCCTGGCCGACGTCGTCGCGGCTGCAGCCGCCGGGTGCGGCGCAGCCGCGGGACTCGGGGCGGACGGCTCTGCTGGCGGAGCTACAGCGGGTCGGCGCGAGCCTGCGTGCGCAGTCCCAGCAGCTCCAGGAGGGCATCGCCGTCCTCCGCGACGTCTCGGAGGTCCGCGGGAAGCACGCGGGCGCCCGCGCGCCCCCCGCAGACGAAGCCGTACGCAGGCGTCGCAGCAGCAGCGGCGGGGCTTCTTGGACGGGCTTCTGCGGCGGGAAAGCCCGGAGGATGACCTGGCGCCGCTCGCCGCCCGCCTCGAGGCCGCCCTCCGGGCCTGCCGCGGTGCCCGCCGCCCGGGCACCTCCGCCTCCGCCTCCGTCGCCGGACTGAGGCCCCGCAGCGGACTCCGCGGCCCTCGCGGCCCTCATCGCCCGCATCGAGGCCGCCGAGCGCGCCGAGCGCGCCGCCGCCGAGGCGCAGGCGGCGCAGGCGGCAGGGCCTGCGGGCTCGTCGGGCGCGGCGGCCCCGGCGGCGGCGGAGGTGGCGCTGGAGGAGTGCCGCGTGTGCCTGGAGGGGATGGTGCGGGACGAGCGGGAGGCGCTGGGCGCGTGTGGGCACGCCTTCCACGCGGAGTGCCTGCGGGGCCACGCTATGGCGCTCCTCGGCGAGGCCCGGCTGCCTATCCGCTGCCCGCTTCCAGAATGCGGGGCGGAGGTGGACCAGCGGGAGCTGCTGACCCGCTACCTGCGCGCCCCCGAGGACCGCCGCCGCTACGACCAGGTCGTCGTCATGCAGAGCGTCCCGGAGGCCGAGCGCTGGTAGGATCAGATCGGCTCGGGTCGGCTCGAATCGGTGCGGACTGCTCTGAGCTCCGCTCGCAGGACGTGCTCGCAGCCCGGATGCTACTACATGATGGCGGTGGGGGCCGGCGAGCAGCGCCCCTCCCGCGTCCGCTGCAGCCTCTGCCGCCGCGACTCCTGCGCCCGCTGCTCCGTTCCCGTGCGCCCCGGCCCCGCCCCGCTCCGCCCGGCCGGCCGCTCTGCCCGCGGAGAATGGCTGACGTCCGTCCGCGCAGTGGCACGACGGGATGAACTGCGAGCAGTGGGCGGCGCGGCAGCGGGAGCGGGAGCGGGACAACGGGGCGGCAGGCCGCCTCGCGTGCGCCGCGCCCATCCCCGCCCGTCTCTGGTCCGCTCTGATCCGATCTGGACAGGACGGCGGCGGCCCTGGCGCGGGTGACGAAGCCCTGCCCCCGCTGCAACAACGCCATCGAGAAGAGCGGCGGCTGCGACCACATGGCGCGCCCCGCCCCACCCCGTGCTTCGCTTCGCCTTGCGTCTCTGAGCGGCAGCCGCAGACGTGCCGATGCGGTCATGAGTTCATCTGGACCTGCCTCTGCGACTACAGAGGGCCCGCATCCCCGCGTCCCGTCCCCTCTCCCCCTCTCCTCACGCCTCCAACGCGCAGGCCGAACAGCCACCCAATGGGCCGCCCCTGCCCTCGCCAGCGGGCGAGGGACGGCGGCTGCTCAATTCAGTGACGACGTTGACGCTCGCGCGCCTCGCGCCGCCCTCGCCGGCCGGGCCTTGCGGCTCTGAATCGTTCCCCGCCCGCGCCTCTTTCCCCCGCCCCAGCTGTGGCGCCCCGCCTGTTCCTTCCTCCCATGCCTCTGTACATGTCGAGCATCACGGCTTTCTAGATTTGCGGCCAGACTCGGCTAGCACTCGGCGTCGGGCTGGGTCCGGGGTACGCCAGTTTCACTTGGGCCGAAGTCCAGGGTACACGTACTGTCGATTTAGACGCGCCGGCCAGCGCCGCCCAGGCGAGCGCCGAATGGAGGAGTACGAGGTCCGGGTGGAGACTCGAAACGCAAGCGGGGAAAAGCTGGTCTGCAGTCCCGCCTGTACTCGCTACCGATCATCCAAATCGACGCGCTGTGCCGTGCAGGTCGGCATCCTTGCGCGCAAAGCACCGGAATCGAACCACGTCGTCATTCTCTGCCACGGCCTGTGCGCCTTGCTATGCCCGCCCCCGGCCCTCGCGTGCGCGAGGCTCGCGCAGGCTCTGCCACAAGAACCGGGGCATCATCCTCAGCTTGGCGAAGGCGCTGCCGTTCAACACCTTCCGGGGCGACTTCTCTGGGAACGGCGAGAGCGAGGGTGCGCCCGCGCGCGGGGCGCCGCACTGGCGAGCTGGCCGCGCCGCGCGCTGCCGGCGTGCGAGCGCGGCGGGGGGCCTAGGGCCTCGCGCCTGGAGTGCGCCTTTCGCGCTGGTGACGAGCGCACGGGGGCAGGCGCCTGCGTGTACGCGCACTACCACAAGGAGGCGGAGGACCTGCGGGCGTTCGTGGAGTGCCTGCGGGGCGAGCACCGCCTCGACGTGCAGGGCATCCTCGGCCACAGCAAGGGCGGCAACGTCGTCCTCGTGCGTCGCGACCCTCCGCCGCGCCCCGCCGCGCCCCCGGCCCGCCTGTGCCTGCGACGCCCGCCGAGACACGCCGGCGCGCAGCTCTACAGCGCCAAGTACGGAGACGTGCCGTTCGTCGTGAACTTGTGCGGGCGCTACGAGATGACGCGGAGCCCGCCGCGCTTCAGCGCCGAGCAGATGGCCGCGCTCGAGGCGGCGGGGAGCTTCCACTGGGAGCCGTCCCCCGGGGCCCGCGTGCTCGTGGACAAGGCGGCGATCCGGGAGCGGGAGACGCTCGACATGGCGGCCGCCGCCCGCGCCGTCTCCGCCCGCGTCCTCATCGTCCACGGCACCGCCGACAACACGGTCCCCGTCGAGGGCGCGCCGGCCCCGGCCCCCCGAGAGGGTCCCCTGAGGGGCGCGCAGACGCGGCGAGCTACGCGGCGCTGCTGGAGAGCCACGAGCTGGAGCTGGTGGAGGGCGCCGGGCACTCCTTCGTGGGGCACGAGGCCCGCGTCGCCGACGCCGTCGCCCGCTTCTTCCGCGCCGCCGGCATCCACGCCCCCTACACCGGCCTCCAGGCCCCCGGGCCCCGCCCCAGCTAGCGCCAGCACACGCGCAGGATTTCATTCCAGTGTTAGAGGTTTCACAGGCGTAGGGCGTCGCGATCAACAGCGCGGGGCCCCGGGCCCGGGCCCCTGCACCGGTCGTTTCTGCCGGGGCACAGACTCCCGGCTCCCGAACCCCGCCTCAGCTAGGCAAAGGGCCTTCTGACCAGCTGCTAGCGGAGGAGCGGCGGGGTCAGCAGGAGGGGGGCGGCGCCAAGGGGGCGTGGCCGCCCAGGAAGGCGTCGACGGCGGCGGCGGCGGCCCAGCGGGGGGCGGCGGCGGCGGCCTGCACGCGGGGCTCGAGCTCGCGGGCCACCGCGTTGGCGCCCTCGTGCTCGTGCAGCCGCGCGATGAGCTCGTCCGCGATCAGCCGCCACATCGCCCGCCGCCGCTGCGCGCGGGGGGGCGAGCGTGAGTGCCGGGGCACGGGGGCGCCCATGGGGCACTCGTGTGGGAGGGCAGGCGGGGGAGGGGACCTGCTGGGCGCGCAGGCGGTCGAGCTCGCCGGCGTCGCGCATGGCGTGCCAAAAGGCGCGCGCCTCGCCCCAGACCTCCGGCACCCCGGCGCCGGCCGCCGCCGACATCGTCATTACCTTCGGCCGCCAGTGCTCGCTCTTCGGCTGCAGCAGCCGCAGCGCGCTCGCGTACTCGTTCTGCCGCCGGCGTCGGCGCGGGCGTGGGGGTGCGGGGATGTGGGGCGGGGGCGGGGGCGGGGGTGCGGCGGGCCTTGGTCTGGCGGGCGACCTCGAGCATGGGCCCGTCGGCCTTGTTGACGAGGACGAGGTCGGCGACCTCGACGACGCCCTTCTTGATCCCCTGCAGCTCGTCCCCGCCCCCCGGGGACACGAGCAGCGCGAAGAAGTCCACCATGTCGACGGCGGAGACCTCGCTCTGGCCGACCCCCACCGTCTCCACCAGCACCACGTCGTACCCCGCGCACTCCACCAGCGCCACCGCCTCGTCCGTGCGCCGCGCGACGCCCCCGAGCGTCCCCCCCGTCGGCGACGGCCGCACGAAAGCCCGCGCGTCCCTCGACAGCTCCGCCATCCGCCTGCCCCCGTCCCGCTCAGCGAGGCGGCGGGCCGGGAGGGGGGCGGCAGCGGGCGGCGCGCGTTTTGTCTCCCAGGATGGAGCCGCCGGTCCGGGAGGAGCTGGGGTCGATCGCGAGCACAGCCAGCCTGTGCCCTTGCTCCACGATGTGCCGCCCGAACGCCTGCCCCACCCCGTCCAGCCCGCGTCGGGCGCGTCGCAACGCCGGGCTGCGCGGGCCCCGCGAGCCGCACCTCGATGAACGTGCTCTTGCCGACCCCAGGCGGCCCGGAAATACACATGCGGAAGGTCGGCGGGTCGCTCGGCGCTCTCCGAGCCGCCCTCAGCGCGAGCGCTCTGTTCAAGAGGTGGCTCGCCTGCACTTGGTGGTCCCGGCGCAGCGACTCCACTGCGACACCGCGTCCAATGCAGAATCAGGACAGCGAAGGGGAGCGGCATCGCGTGCGGCGGAGGCTAAGCGGACCGAGCGTGACGGCACGGCTCAGCGCTGCGCGGTCGCCATCGACCAGCGCGTCCGCCAGCGCGGCCGTAGCATCGGTCATTGCGTTGCCGTTCGTGTGTATCGACGCGTACGCGCGTAAGCATGTCAGCTGACGCGCCAGGCCGCCGGCCGCCTAGATTTCGGCGTCAGCGGGTTTGGCGGACGGATAAACCGACGCACCGCGTTCCGTGCCAGCCGCAGCATCACAGAACGACTTCTCGGCACGCAACTGAGCACGCGGTTTTCGCAAAATAAGGGGGGTAGGACCGAGAGCCACGTTGGGGGTAGGACCGAGAGCCACGATAGCAGGGCCCCACAGCGGACGGGCACACGGCGCTTTGGTGGATTTCCTTGTGCCCCATCCCACAGCTATTTGGCTTGACCTGTCCGCGCCGACTCCGCTGGTGTCGGCCTTGCCTGCGTGGCTCGTCCGAGCTACGCAGCGGTCAAGCTAGAGTGGCCAGCTCCGGTATAGCCAGCTGCGTCAAGCTGGGGAGCTTCTGCAGGCGTGGCCATGAATAAGTACGAGGTGTTAGGCGTGGTCGGGGAGGGCGCCTACGGCGTCGTCTTGAAGGCCAAGAACAAGGAGAACAATGAAATCGTGGCCATCAAGAAGGTACGCTTGCGGCCTACGCTGTATGTGCGCTGGCTAACCCCGCCCGCCCTCCGACACAGTTCAAGGAGAGCGAGGACGGTTAGTGCCCCCTCTTCTTCTCCTGCTTTAGACTGCGCCTGACAGCCCATCCTGCGCCACCTGCAGACGAGGTGGTCCGCAAGGTGTGTGAAGCGGTGGACCGATCCAGCCCATGCTCGCGGGCGTAGCCAGCGCTAGAGGAAGATTCCGAGCAGCCCCCAGCTGCCCGATCGAGCACGGCCGCCCTTAGCTCCTCCTTCCTGGGGCCGGTCGGGGCCCGAGCAGACCCCTGACCAGCCGCGACTCGCAGACAACGCTGCGGGAGGTCAAGATCCTGCGCATGATGAAGCAGGTTGGAAAAGCGAGCCCACCGTGTCGCGTGCGCGGCGCTGAGGGCCCACCGCAACAGGAGAACATCGTGTGCCTGAAGGAGGCGTTCCGAAGGAAAGGGAAGCTGTACCTGGTTTTCGAGTACTTGGAAAAGAACTTGCTGGAGGTGACAGGCCCCGCCCGCGCGGCTGGCGCCGCGCCGCGCCGCCCACGGCCGCCGGCAGATCCTGGAAGAGAAGCCGAACGGGCTGGACCCGGAGCTCGTGAAGAGGTACATATACCAGCTTTGCAAGGCTATCGACTGGTGCGCCCGGCCCGCACGCGCGCCTCCAGGCGCCGCGGGACCGGCTCAAACGCGGCCGGCCGCAGGTGCCACCAGAACGAGGTCATCCACCGAGGTGCGGGCGGACGGGGCGCCCCGCGGACGCCTCCCTTTCCCTTCCTTTCCGTTCTCACGCCGAGCGCGGCCAGACATCAAGCCAGAGAACCTGCTCATATCGGCCGACCACACGCTCAAGCTCTGCGACTTCGGCGCGTGCAACCGCTGAGGCCTCGCTCGCGCCCGCTGAGTCCCCTCGCAGGCTTCGCGCGGACGGTGACGGGACGGGGAGCGCAGCTGACGGACTACGTGGCGACCCGCTGGTACCGCGCCCCTGAGCTCCTCCTGGGCTCCACCAGCTACGGCAAGGCCGTCGGCGCGCCCCGCCCCGCCCCGCCCCTCCACGCCCCGTGCGAGGCGAGGCGCCCGCTGCAGACGTGTGGGCGATCGGGTGCATCATGGGGGAGCTGCTAGACGGTCAGCCACTCTTCCCCGGCGAGTCCGACATCGACCAGCTGTGCGCCCCTCCGCCCCCCTCCGCTCCGCCCCGCTGGCGGGGCCGGCTTGCTGACGGGGCGCGGGGGCGGGGGCGCGCAGCTACGTGATCCAGAAGGTGATGGGCCCGTTGACGACGGAGCAGCAGGAGCTTTTCCTGCGGAACCCGCGCTTCTCGGGCCTCAAGTTCCCCGACATGAGCCGGCCGGAGACGCTGGAGAAGAAGTACCTGGGGAAGCTCTCGAAGAAGGCGCTGAGCTTCATGCGCGGCCTCCTCCACATGGACGCCGCGGAGCGCCTCACGGGGGCCCAGGCCCTCGCCCACCCCTTCTTCGACGGCTTCCGCGAGGAGTACGAGGCCGACGCCGCCCGCCGCCGCCCCGCCCCCGCCCCCGCCCCGCCCCCGCCCTGCCCCTGCCCCGGCCCCTGCGCCGGCCCCGCTCCCCTCGCCCCCTCCGCGGCCCCGCGGCCCTCCCCTGGCGCCAACGCCGGCCGCCCCCGCCGTCTCCCAGCTGCCTCTGGAGAAGGCGAGCGCCGCGTCGGGCTCGCCGCAGCCGTCGGCGCCGCCGCTGGCCTCGCCGGTGGCGACGGGGCGGCCTCGCGGCCGCGCAGCCCGGCGGTGAGCCTCCCGAAGGCCCTCGGCGCAGTCCAGCCCGCAGAAGGCGCCCCCGCCCCGCCCTCGCGCGGCGGTCTCCCGCGGCGCGGCGCCGGCGCCCTCGAGGCGGGGCGCGGGCCGCCGACGCCGCCCCTCGTGCCCCAGTCCACGCCCCTCCTCGACCCCGCGCCCCCGATGGCCCCACCCCCTTCGACGACGCCGCCGCCGGCGCCCTCCCCGCCGACGACCCGTACCCCACATCCCCCGTTCCAGCCGTCCAGCCTACCCCGCCGCCGCCCTCCCGCGGCGGGCAGCGAGCGCTCGGCCTGGGGCCGGGGCGGCGGCGGCGGGCCCGTCGGGGCGGGCGGGGCGGGGCGGGGGAAGCCCAAGTCGCGGGGCGGATGGGCATGGACCTCGACGACGAAGGGGCCGGCGCGTCGCTGCCCCCGTACCCCGCCCCGCCCCGCCCCGCCGCGGCGACCGCGACCGCGACCGCGACCGCGACCGCGAGCGGGAGCGGGAGCACGGTGAGCGACTCGAGCCGCCCCGCCCCGCCCCGGGCGGTTCTGCCAGCCCGCCAACGCGCCCGCGCCGCCCCCGCAGAGCGGGAGCGGGAGCGGGAGCGGGAGCGGGAGCGGGAGCGGGAGCGGGAAATCGCCGCCAACCTGAACAAGCTGTCGAAGGTGGCGCGGCTCAAGGGCATGCCGGGGGCGCAGCAGGGCTCCGACCGGCGCGGCACCCCGACCTCGTTCATGGACGCCGACGGCCCGGGGGCGCACGCGGCGGCCCGCGGGGGGTACTACGACGACGACCCGCGCCACAACCCCTACCAGGACGACCCCCGGGACGGCGGGCGGCGCCTCCTCCAGTCCCGCGGCGGACCGGCCGCGGACGGGGACGCCCCCACGGGCCGCCGGCGGAAGACGCAGGGGCCGGAGGCGCCGGCGCCGCCGCCGCCGATGGCCGGGGCGCCGTACCTGAGGAACGGGCTGGCGACGCGCGAGGGCCGGCCGCCGCCCTCGCGGGCGGCGTGAGCAACCCGTACGAGGACCCCGCCCACAAGAAGCGCCTCCGCCAGGCGAGCCCGCCCCCGCCCCGCCTTCGTTGTGCTGGCCGCCGGCCGTCCCTGACGCCCCCGCAGCAGGGGGCCGGCGCGGCGCTCGCACCGGGCGAGTTCCCCCGCCTGGCGCAGCAGAGCGTGCAGCAGGGGCGGCGCGCCGTCGCCGTCACGCGCCTCGGGGCCGACGGCTACGGGGCCGACTACGCGGCGGCGGCTGGGTACGAGCACGGGTACAGCCGCAGCCGGGGCGGGGCGGCGATGATGGCCGGCTCCGAGTTCGATCCGCCGGGCGACGGCGACCTGGGGACGGCGGCGCCCCTCTGGTACAACGCCCCGGCCGGCCCGCCCCCGCAGTCCCGGGGGGGACTCTACGACCAGGACGACGTCTACGGGGGGTACTCCCGCCCCGTGTACGCGCGATGATCAGGAGCTCCGGCCCCGCTGCTCTCCCCCCGCGCGCACGCATCTCGGAATCTCTGAGCTCCCCGTACCTGATTTTTTCCTTTGTCTTATGTGTATCCGATGTACGATTTCATTTTTTTAGATTCGAAACAGCGCTCTCGGACAAGCGATCGGGGCAGCCTGAACGTGCTTGCCCACCCACACGCCTCAAAAAAAACCTAAATGGCGGAGTGTTTCGTGTCTTAAATAACAATAAAAATGTAGAGGAGCTGCTACGGAGGGGAGGGGGAATGCGGATCCGTGCCGGGATTTCTGGGAAGAAAGCGGGGATCACGGGGTGGATGGGCCGGGCGGCGGCAGGGGGGAGACCGGCGGCTCATATGAGGACGTCGTCCATGTCGCCGAGGAAGGGGTTGCTGGCCGCCTGCTTCGGCTTGGAGCCCGGGGCCGCCGCGCCGCCAGCCGCGCCGCCGCCGCCGTTGGCGCGCGCGGGCTCCGGGGCAGCGAATGGGTTCTCCGGCGGCTCCGCGAAGGGGTTGTACTGCCCCGGGAGGGACTCAGAGGAGGAGGAGGCCGCGGGCCGGTGGTGCGAGCGGTGCGCGTGGTGGTGGTGCTGGTGCTCGTGCGTCGGCGACGAGCCGCGCCGCCTCGGCACGTGCGGCGCCTGCTGCTGCCCCGCCGCGCGCCCGCCGCCGCCGGGCGCCTCCACCGACGCGCGCCGGTGCTCCTCGTGCCCCTCCGCCTCGTCCCCGCTCGCGCCGCTCTCGCCACCGCTGCCGCCGGCGCTGCCGCCGGCGCGCGGCGCCTCGGGTCCTCCTCCTCGCCGCGCCGCTGCCGCGGGGGGCGCTTGCGGCCGCCCGAGCGCATCGCGTCGAGGCCGTCCGAGAGCTCGTGCGCCTGGATCGAGCGGTACGCCTGCCCCGCAGCCCGTCGGCAGGGGCCCGGGGGAGGCGGGCCGGGCTCGTGCGCGCGCACCGAGACGTCGAAGTAGGAGGGGATGACCTCCTCCCCGTCGCCCTTGGGCGTCGGGTCGCCCCCGCTCGCGGGGCTCGGCTCGGGGGCCCCCGCCCCGCCGCGCCCGCCCTCCACCTCCTCGTGCCCGTCGCTGTGCACCACCTGCCGGCCGCCCGCCCCGCTCGAGGCTCGCGGCGGGGGGCGGCAAGGGGCGGGGCGGGCCTTCATGGTGCCCGCCGAGTCAACGAGGTGCATCTGCATGGAGACGCGCTCGCGCGCCTTGCGGATCTGCTCCTGCCGCTCCGCCTCGATCTGCGCGCGCCTGGCGTCGGCCCTCTCGCGCCGCAGAGGCGACGACGCGCGACGTCAAGAGGGGGGAGGAGCGGCGCGCCGCGGCCTAGGCGCCGGCCAGATGAAGCGGACAGGGGGGAAAACAAGCAGGGGTGCGAGGAGGGGAGAAAGGGCGGGGCGGGGCGGGCAGGGGGGCCGACCTGCTCGGGGGACTTGAACTTGTGGATGGGCACGCGGAGGTCGACCAGCAGGTCCTTCAGGCTGCACACGTGCTTGATCGACTTCCAGATCCTGCGGGGGCGGGCGGGGGAGGGTCGGCCCCCGGCACCCCGCGCCGCGCCGGCGCGTCGCACTTGGACTTGCGGCCGCCGGCGGGCTTGTACTCCTCGTAGTCGAAAGCGTACTGCCGGGCGGGGCGGGGCGGGCGGGGCGGGGCGGAGCGGCGTCGGCGGCAGGCGGCTTGGGGCGGGGCGGGGGCGGGGCGGGGGCGGGGCGGACGACATGGAGGACGGCGACGGCGAGCATCTCGACGCAGATGAGGAAGCTCTGGACGCTCACCCCGATGTCGTCCGCCGTCCACGAGACCGTCCCCCGCAGCAGGTTCACCTTCATCAGCCCCGAGATCACGCACCCCTGCCTGCCGCGCCGGGGCTGTGGGCGGGAGGGGCGAAGCAGGGCGAAGCGCGGGGGGTACCAGAAGGAGAAGAAGATGACGAATTTGATGGAGAGGAACTTGGGGAGGGGCTTCACGGGCGAGAGGTCCTTCTGCACCGCGTAGTAGAAGGCGATGAGGGCGTACATCGCCACCTGCCGCGCGCCCCGCGCCGGCGCCGTCAGGTCGACGGGCGCGGTCGCCCGGCGGGGGGCATCGGATGCCGCGCACGGAGACGGAGATGAAGTTGGTGCCCGAGGTGTAGAACATGACGTGCACAGGCGCGAGGCTCGTGGGGCAGTACACGTTCGCCGCGTTCGAGAAGCACTGCGCGCCGCGGCAGCGGCCGCCGGTCAGGCGGAAGGTCGCGGCGCGGGCGACAGGGCGGGGCGCAGCGAGGCGCACAGCGACCAGCGTCGTGCTAAGAGTGAGAAGGGCGCGATTCAGTCAGGGTACTGGCGGCGCGCGGGCCGGCGGGGGCTGCGTACACTGGGCGAATGACGACGTACTGAAAGCTCGTGGTCAGGGCAGAAGAAAAGGAGCAGAAAGAAAAGAGGCAGCGAACCTGCAGCATTCCGTTCTTGCATTGCGTCAAGAACTTGCTGCGTGCCGATGCGACAATTCAGGCGGGTTGTGCTTGACGGCAGAGCGGGGCGCACCCGGTGCCCGTAGCCGTAAACTTGATGCAGTTGAACGGGAACGGCAACACGATCCGCTTGCCCATCAGAACCTGTCGGGCGTTGCCGGCGAGCTTTTTCGCGAACTTAGAGAGCGCTGCAAACCTTTTGAGCAACCGCCATGCCGCCGAGGGAGTTCAAAAGGAGCTGCACGGGCGCAGCCCCGCTTAGCTAAGCAGAGCAGACGGCTTGCGCTTGGAGGGCCCTCGCACCAGGAAGAAGTTGTAGATGACGAAGGCCTGCAGGCGACGCGCATGACGCGGCTCAGTCGTGACCCGGCGCAGCAGTCACGTGGCACCCACGCACCTCGTAGCAGTCACGCACGACGTCAAAGTACACGGCATACTTCGGCCAGCGGAAGCTAAGCCACGAGTCTGCCGAGCATTCAGCACGAGGGGCGGGAAGCCGAAGACCAATTCAACTTCGCGGGGCGGACCGATGGCGTAGAAAGGACACATGAGTAAGACGCGTATGATGTAGCGCTGATGGTAAGGACTGGAGTAGTAGGTCAGGTGCTTGTAGATCTAGGGTCGGAAGAGCCGTGCATGTTCGAAATTGCCGTGTCAGCCGCGGGGGGGCGCTTCAAGAGGACTGAGCACGACGCACAAGGAATAGCGAAAGCAGGGTTGCGAAGGCGGCGGCCGCCCCCGCTGCAATGAGGCACCCGAAGTATGTGATGCTCGCTGCGGACATGATGTCAGAGCTTCCAACAAAGCTTCCTGAAGCCAAGCGCAAGACGGAGACGTCCGGAAAACGCACCGATCGCATCGACCTTCTCCCCGTCCCACTCCGCGTACGTCTCGTGCGACGCGCACTGGCCCATGGCGGGCTATAGGAGGTGCTCCTCAACTTAGCGACAGCGCTCCGTCGCCGCTGCCGACGACCGAGCGCTCCAGAAGTATTCGAGCGTGTCCGACTCCGCACGCTCCGCAGCTCTCTTCGGTGTTGGAATGCACGGCCCGTCGCCTAAACCACAAACTCGTCGCCCTGCAGCCAACTACTCAAGCAAGATTGAGGGGTACGCATACGCAAGCGAAAGCGAGTCCTCGATGCGATTCCGCCGCTGTACGCACGCGCTCCTGGTGCTCGTGGGTAAGCGAGAGCGTGATCCAAACTTGGACGTGCGCCCGCGGGACTAACTGCCTCTCCCCAGCCGTCGCCGCTCTCGTGCGCCCAGCCGCGAGGTGCGCCCAAGCGACGCGCTTTTTTGCTTCATCGGTCGCTCTTGAGCGTACGTGCAGCGTTCTGAGCTTGCAGGAAGTCATCACGCTTGGGGAGGATGAAGAGCGCTTCTCGGCGGGAGCGTTGGTGCGCCGCCTCGCACGCAACGCGTACGCCGGACCGCGTGCTTACATCTGCACGCGGAGGCCTGGTGGGGAAACAAGCTGCTTGTCGTCTCCGTGCGCGGCCGCGCTGGGCGCCTCGCGCCCGCGCCCGCGCATCCTGCCTCCAGCGATCCATCGCCGATGCGTTGCTGCCCGTGACGCTTTGACGGCCCCGCAGTACGGCTGCCCGCTGCGGCTCTACGTCGTTGCGGCGCCGCCCAAGGGCAACATGACCGTCGAGGCGCGCCCCGCCGGCCCTCCCGCGCCGCCGCCGCCCGCGCGCCGAGCCGCCGGGTCGGCAGAGGAAGGCGGACGTGCAGGGGTGCGGGGCGCGGGCGGTCCTGGTGAACGAGACCACGCAGGTGCCTCGCGCGCGCGCGCATGCGCTGGAGTGCCAATTCAGCGTCCTCCCCCTGGCTCGGCTCACTGGATCGCTGGCTCGGGGGGCCAGATGGCGTACATCGCGGCCTCGTCGCCCCTCTCGGTCATCCGCTTCGACCTGCGCGCCTTCCGCCCCGCCGGCTTCCTCGCCCTCCGCCCCGAGCCCCAAGAGGCCCGCCCGCCCCTCCCCCCTTCCCTTCTCTGTTCGGGGCTTTGAGCCCGGGGTACAGGTGCTGGCGCTCGCGGCCTCGCGGGCCGGCGACGCGCTCCTCGTCGCCTCCCGGGGGGACGAGCGCGCACCCGCCCCGCCCCGCCCGGCCCCGTCCCCCGGCCCTCCCTCGCTGAGCGCGTGGCCGCAGGGTCTCGTACATCTCGCGCGTGGGCCTCGCCCGCGGCGGCCTCGCCCGCAACACCTCGGTCGCCGTGCCCGTCTCCCTCTGGGGCCGCATGCGTGCGCCCCGCCCCGCGCCCGCCCTTGGCCCGTCCCGCCCCTCTCGCGTGACCATGCGGGTACGGCGCTGCAGTGAGCGCCGTCTTCGGAGTGGACGAGGCACACGCTCCCGCCCGCCCGCCCGCCCTCGGCTCAGTCCCCTCGTGTACCCCTCTGCAGGTCTCCGGCGACTACGCTGCGATCGGAATCCCGACGGGCCTCCTGAAGGCGCTCCGCTTACAATTATCCCCCGCCTTATTCATCCCCGGCCTCCCGACCCCTGCCAGGCTGGGCGTTGACGCGGTGCAGGTGGCGGTGCCGACGCTGCGGAGCGCGAACCTGACGTCGCGCGGGGCGGCCGCCTCGCTCAACTTCACCGGCGGCCTCGAGGGCCCCGCGGCCATCGTCCCCGTCCCCCAGGAGAAATACGGGTCCGCCCCGCTCGGGCCCCGCCGGCCCGCTGGCCCCGCGCTCCAGTCGCCCACCTGCGGGCAGGCTCTTTGTTGGGGAGGGGCGGGTGGGCAAGGTGGACCTCAACAACGCCGTGCTCATCGACGTCATGCCGCGCGCCCCCTTCTGGTCCTACGCCAACTCCAGGTCAGCAGGCCTCGTGCTGGCGCCCGCCCGGTCCCCGTGCGCGCGCTCACGGGCGGGGGCCCTGGGGCGCTGCCGCTGCGGGGGCGGCAGCCTGCTGGACTACCACCGGCGCGCCCTCTACGTCCCCGTCTTCGAGTCCATCCTCCAGGCCCGCGCCCTCCCCCGCGAGCAGGCCCCGCCCCGCTGGCGCCGGCGGCCCGACGCGCGCCCCGCAGGTCGACTACACGAACATGAACGTCACCTCGGGGGACGCCTTCTGCGCCTGGGCCGACCGCACCCAGTCCGGCACCTTCCGCGCCAGTGCGACCCCCCGCCCCCTCACTGGAGCGCTCGACTCGGCCCTGAGGGCGCCCGGGGGCTGATGGCGCGGGGGCGGGGCAGGCCTGCTGGACCCTGTGCAGCCGTACGCGTACTTCGCGGGGACGGCGCGGGCGGCGCAGCACCCCTCCCGCACCCGCTCCCTCCTCTTCCGGTGCCGCGAGCTCTCTTTCCGCCCTTCTCTGCCCCGGCGCCTGGGATCTGACGGGCCCCTTCGGCAGCTTCTGCACCAACTGCACCGCCGAGCCGCGGCCGGACGGGCCCCCCGCCAGTCCGTCGCACCCGCCCCGCCGCTTCCGCGTGCCGACGCTCCCGCAGCGGCGCCGTACGCGTGCCACATCCTGCCGGAGGTGCCTCCGCCGCCCTCCTTCACGGCGAGCCCGGCGGCGCTCGTGCTGGGCATCGCCTCGGCGCTCTTCGTAGCGCTCGTGCTCGCCGGCTGGTTCTGCGCCTGGAGCCGCCGCCGCTCCAAGCGCGCCTTCGCCCGCCGCCTGCAGCGCCTCGCCGAGGAGAAGGCGCGCGAGGCCGAGCGCGCCGAGGCCGCCGCCGCCGCCAAGGGCGGCTGGCTCACCGAGAAGTTCGCCTTCGAAGCGGCCGGCGCGCCCTCGGGCCCTCCCGCACCGCGGCGTCTCGCGGCTTACACCTGCGGGGCGCAGGGGCGGAGGCGGGGCCCGTCGGGGCCGGGCGCTGCTGGAGGCGGCGGCGGAGGGTCGCCGCGCCGCCACCGCGGGGCCCGCCGATCGCGAGGCCGCCGACGCCGCCGACGCCGGGGAGGAGGAGGCGGCGGCGCCAGCGATGGAGGCGGAGCCGGCGGCGGAGGCGGAGCCGGCAGCGCATGCCAAGAGCGGCTTCTTTGGCGCGCTGCGCTCCCGCCTCGGGCGGCTGCTGCCGGCGCGGCGCGGGGCGTCGGCAACGACGGCAGAGGCGGCGGTTGAGGCGCAGGGCGGCTCGGCGCCGGCCTCGGAGGGGGCGGCTCCAGCGGAGGACGAGGAGGACGTGGAGGCCAGCCCTCGGGGCCTGCATGCGTCGGCGGATCCACGGGATGGGGCGGGCGTCGAGGGGGAGGCGGGCCCCTGGGCGAGGGCGGGGGCTGCCGCCCTCCCCGCGGCAGATCCGGAGGAGGCGGCGGACCCCGACGCGGAGCTCGGAGCGGGAGAGGCCGCGGCCGCCGAGACAGAGCTCGAGGGACCCCGGGGCAGCGCTATCGCCAGCGACGAGGCCGAGCAGCGCGAGGCCGCAGGCACCCCCAGCTCTAGCTCTTAACTAGTATAGCTTTAGGACAGCTAGCTATAGCGCCGCATGTTCAACAATTCCACAGCACATGCACAGGCGATTCGGGGCGCCCGGAGGCCTGCTTGGAGCCTGGGACTCGCCGGCTAGTGCGTAACACTGCGTATGCCGATTCGAAGTCAGAAATTGAAGGCGAGGTGGCTGGGGTACAGACAAGCTTTTGTGTTGCAAACTTGACCCGACGCGATTCATCTCCGCTCGCTCGCGCGTCGAAGGCTTCGAACGCGATGTGATCGCGCCGAGCCTCGTCCCAAATCGTCCACGTCCGCGCAGCTCTCAAAGCCTGGTACTTTCGCCGACCAGCTCGCATTCTCGCCGAGCGCTGACTCGCCCTCGTGCTCTCGCAGATTGATGATCGCGATCGCGCATGTCTGTGTGCGCGCGCTCGGGATCGCCAAATTGTGCAGCATCGGTGCGTTTGCACTTCGAGAAACATACAGGGCTGCAGACAGAACGCCTACGAGCTCGACGGATCTCAACTTTGGGGCTCCAGTTCGTGGGATTGGACCACGAGGGGTGCCCAGCCCGCCATCCACCGCCGGAGCGGCTTCGGTCGGCCGAGCACGGAAAGGCCCCCTTGACGCGTGACCTGACCTCGCGCGCGCGTCGTTATCCTTCCCGATATCGGTGCGATGCAGGCGACGGCAGCATCGGTGCGTTTGCTCTCCCTCTTCGCCTCGCGTCAAGTCTTTGGCGATGACGATAAAAACCTAGTCTTGACCACGATGATGCTTAGACTGACCTCAAACTTCACCGAGCCAACTATGATTCCCTCCCGTTGCCCACGCATGCTCGATCAATATCTCACTCGTGCTTCCAACTGGCAGGCCCGGCTGGTCGATCGCGGGATTTGGAGTTGCCACGTTCGACCGGTGCGTGTCTCGCCAGTCAGCCCCCAGCCCAGCTGCACGCCACGCCGCTGTGATGCCGAGTATAAGTTCTTTGCAATCTGCACAACCTTGAGGATAACTCTTCGCTCCTGAGCTTCAAGGCTGCCCCTAGATCCCGCCCCGCCGCGCGTCCCTGCCGCCTCTACGAGCCTTCTGACCGTGATCCGCGCCGCAGTTTTCCCTGCGCTCTTCGCTGCGCCTTCGGGACAGGAGCGGTGAAATGCGGCGTAGTCCTGCGTGCACTCTGGGGAGGGTGAACGGCGCCGGCCGCGGCCGAGCCCATCCCGCAGCTCTAGCTGCACAGGTAGAATGATGTAGTACGCAGCTAGACCTCTGAGCATTTCAAACGACACGCGATGACAGTCATTTCGCTTTTACCGGTAACTGGCAACAGCAGATCGCGCCAATTCACGCCCGGGCTCAACTGCGGAGGCAAATCGAAATCGAAGAAAAAACATCGAAATCTATTGAAATTGATCTACTCTAGATCTAGATCTCTAGATCAAGATCTACCGGCCGAAGGAGCGGCCCTTGCCCGATCTTAAGGCTTGCATGCGCATCCGGCCGATCCCGCCACGAGGGCCCCGATCGCAAGTGGAATCGAAGAAATGCTACGCGAGGGGAAAGGAAATGTTATGGAATCGAAGTCCAACCCCGTTCAGCCCCTTGGTCGCGGGAGGTGATAGCTGCCCATCTCTGTGCGAGCTCCTCAAACGCCCCCCCCCCCCCCCCCCCCCCCCCGGCAAGGGCAGAGCGAGCGGGCAGGCCTAGGGAGCTCTCATGCTATGATAGTATCCATTCAAACGATTCGGGGTCCCTGGCGTCAAAAAGCCGCACCGGCCGAGTGCGGGAGGCGGGCGAGGGGGCGGGGGCCTAGGGGAGCCTGCGGAAGGGGGGCGAAGCCGAGGCGAGGAGGGGGCCGGCCGGGGCCGGGGGACGATGCCCGGTGCGCCTACTGCTTGAGGGAGGGGGCGATCTTGGCGAGGAGCTTGGCGAGCTTGTCGTCGTCGGTCTTGGCGAGCTTGTCGCAAAAGAGGGCGGCGCAGGCGCGCGTGAGGGCGCCCTTGTCGACGAGGCGGGAGAGGAACTCGCCGAACCAGTCGTAGCACTTGGGGGCCACGTCCTCCGCCAGGTCCGGCAGCATTTGCGCCACCTCGTTCAGCCTGCCGGCCCCCGTCGCATCCGCCGCCCGGTGCGCGCGCGGGGGCGGGGCGGGGGGCCTCGCACCCCTTGAGGAAGTCGCCCTCGTCCAAGGCCTTCTGCTTGGCGCACTCGGCGAGCAGCGTCGCCGTCATCTCCCGCTCCTGCGCCCCCGCCCCGCGTCAGCCGCCGCGGGGGCGAGGCGAGGGGCCGGGGGCGGCGCGGGCGGGGGCGGGGGCGGGGCGCGCCTTGTCGTGCTTCTCGAAGGAGGCGAGGAGGAGGTCGAGGACGAGGGTGCCGCGGAGCTCGGCGGGGGCGCCCAGGTCCTTGATGTCCAGCGCCGAGTCGAGGACGACGCCCGAGGCGAAGTACTCGTTCGCGTAGCTCTTCGCCTTGGCCCGCACCTCCGCCTCCCCCAGCTTCTTCTTCTCCCCGCCCGCCCCGCCGCCGCCGGCGGGCTCGGCCGCTCCGCCGCGGCGGCGGCGGCGTTGGAGGGGGAGGCCCGCGGCCGCCCTGCGAGCCGGCGACCTGGAGGTGCCGCACGGCGTCCGTGATGGAGCCCTTGGGGGAGCCGGGGAGGCCCGCCCCGCCCACGCCGGCTTCGCCGGCGGCCCCGCCGGCGGCGACGCCCGCGCCCCGGCACCACGCCGCGCCCCCCGCCACGGGGCTCGCCCCGCTCGGCGTCCCGGGGCGCCCGGGGCGCCGCGGCCGGCGACGAGGCCGGCGGCTGCGGAGCGCGGGTGAGGGCCGCGGCCAAGGCGGGGCGGGGCGGGCGGGACGCACAGGCGCCGGCCATGCGGCGAGGTCGGAGGCGGAGCCGGGGCGGCCGAGGCCGGAGGGCCCGGGGCCGGGGCGCGCGCCCGGGACGACGCGGGCGGGGGCCTCGCCGGCGAGGGCGCGCTCGAGGTTCGCCTCCGCGTGGATCTCCTCGATGGTCTTCTGCGTCTCCTTCTTGCGGCGGGGCACCCACTTGAACTTGAAGCGCAGGTCGAGGAGGTCCATCAGCATGAAGCGTATCCGCGAGCTGAACTGCTGGTCGGTGGAGAACTCCTTGACGCGGGCGAAGTACTTGTCGATGTACGGCCGCGCCTTCTCGTGGTCCATCTGCTGCCCCACCGTCTCCATCAGCCTGCAGAGGGCCTCCAGGTTGTCCTCGTGGATCTCCTCCTTCTTGGGGCCCAGCAGCATCATCACGCAGTCGTGCATGATCTTCTCCGTCAGCATCCGCTGCTTGAACAGCTCTCCGATCAGCCGGATGTCTGCGCGCACCCGCCCGCGTCGGCCCCGGCGGCGCCGGCGGGCGGCGGCGGGGCGCACTGCCGAGCATGCGCATGCGGATCTTGCGCTCCTCCACCTCGCGGTCCTCCTTCGAGAGGTCCTTGAGCTTCTCGATCTTAGTCTCGGCCTGCGCCGGCGTGAGCGGCGCCGCGGGGCGGACGACGGGCGAGCGGGCGGCGCGAAGCGCTGCTGACCTCCTTGTGCAGCTCGAACTCCTCCTGGCACTTGTTGAGGAGGATACGCTTGAAGGACTGTGGGAAGAGGGGACGGCGGGGTGAGGCGAGGGGGCGGGGGCGCGGCGGGGCGCGGCGCACGACGGCCTGCTCCTCGGGCGAGGGCTTGAACTCGGGGAGCTCCTTGGCGAGCTTCGCGCAGAGCTCCGCGTACACCTGCGGGGGAGGCGTTAGGAAGGAAGGAAGGAAGGAAGGAAGGAGGGGCGGGGCGGGGCGCGGGGCGGGCCTTGCAGAAGGCCGGCTCGCCGACGGCCTTGTCGAACACGAGGTCGATGACCTTCTTGAGCGTCGCGAACGATTCGATGCCCGCGTTCAGGATCTGCCGCCCACCGCTCGGCCCCCGCGCGAGCCCCAGCGCAGCGCGCCCCCCGGCACCTGGCCCGTGAGCGTGTCGAACTTCTCCGGCGTCAGCTTGTTCAGGATACTGCGAGGCCGGTCAGAAAAGAAAGGAAGGAAGGCGAGGGGCGCTGCGATGCGGGCGGACCCCTTGATCTTCTTGATGACCTTCTCCTCCTCGCTCGTGGGCTGTATGATGCGCCAAGCGTTCTCGCTCGTCTTCAGCGCCTCAAAGTCGTCCCCGACGCCCGACAGTAGGCTCTTGTCAATCGGCCGCGCGCCCTCGCGCCAGTTGAAGTCCACATCCGCCGTCTGCCCCGCCGCCCCGCGTCACGGCTCGCCGGCGGAGCGCGGAGCTGGCGCGGCGCACCGGCGTCTTGTTGCGATCTGCGGGGCCGCGTCCCGGGGCGCCGGGCTCGCCAGGCTTCTCGCGGAGACGCGGGGGACCCTTGGTGGCGAAGCCAAATGTGGTCGTGCCTCCGGGGCGCAGGCTGATCTCAGCATCGTCGGTCGCGCGGCGGCTGCGATCTCGCCGAATGAGCGCAACACGACGCATTTCGCTCGTCCGACAAGGATGCTTACACGTTGCGCTGCGCTGCGCTCTTCGACTGCGCCCGCATGAGCTCATCAATGTCCTCCTCCGGCTTCTCCGTGCATTTCTGCGGGAGCGGCGCTGAGAACGGCGGCAATGTGACTAAAGTCATACAGGATGAGCGCACGTCCTTGAAGGCGTAGAGCTCATCTTTCTGGTATATGATCTTCGGGCCTCCCTTCGCCTTCCCGCCCGAGGATGAACCCTCGTCCTCCGCCTTGGCCATTTGAGTGCGACTCCGCTGCCGGGTTCGCATCACGATTAGATTCTCTCGCGGCACGGAGATTGTCGCCGTGGCACAGGGCCGCGCACCCATGAGCCCGCTGGGACCTTCGTAGGCCTGAGCGAGATCTGCGAGTCGTCTATGTCTTTGCCTGCATCCTTTGCTGTCTCCTCAGTCTTGCCCGCATCGGTCGGTTTGACATCTCCATCGCCGGTCTTCACCTACGCGATCGGGTGGACACGGTGAGCAGCGCGTGGCCCGGAGCGCGAGCGACATGCGCGTGTGCGCGGACCTCATTCGCGCCCACATCAGCAGTCGCGTTGTCGGCCATCTGCGCGACGTTGAGCACTCCTCCCCCAGCGCGATGCATCGTGGCGGTGCCTTTAGAAGCGGCGAATGACAGGCATATAGAGCCGGCGCGGGCGGCGACGCGGCGACGGATGGACCGACCTTGTTGTGGGCCAAACTGAAGAGGCATACCCCCCGAACACCAACCCAGGCAACCCCTCGCAACCGGCAACCGTGGCAGCCCACGCAACCTGCAGCCACCAGCTGGCTTGCGCACGGTTATTCCAAAGCCCAACAGCAAGCAACGAAAACAGCGAGCTTGTCGGCGGGGCGGGGCGGCGTTAGGCCGCAGGCGCACGCGCCAAAATGATCAGCTACGAGCAGTCCACCTGGTGCTTCGATCAGCAAAGCAACGCACCACGCCCTTTGGCACTGCCCCTGACCGCGCTTCGCAGGAGGGCGACGATCCTGCTGTTCTTCTACTGGCGCGGGTGCGTTCCATAGTCGCATAAGCAAGCCGCTTAGCCGCGATTCTGGCCGCCCAGGCGCTCAGAGGAACCGCCGTGCTTTCAGCCGCATCTTGCCGCCGCCACGGCGCTGCAAACGCAATCCGCCTCTATTGCCGCTTTCACACCCTGCCGGCCGCTCCTCTCCTCCCGCGCACCGCACGAAGAGGCCGACGGACGCCCCGCAGGTCAGTGTACCGGAGCATATGGGTGAACGTGATCTGCTGGTCGATATGGGGCTTCGTCGTGGGATTTTACGTGCGCGCCGTCGCCTGGCCGTCCAGCCTGCGCGCACCTGCAGGCTGCGCCCGCTGGCCACCCTCGCGCCTGACGCTTCTCGCGCGCAGACCACTACTACCAACCGCACTGACAGTGCGCGGCAGTTTCAGAAATTTCACTTTTCTGCGCTCCGCACTCACTGCGCGCTCCGCGCCGCGGCTTGCAGTCGAGAACGGCTGGGGGTGCGCCCCTCGGCAGCGCCGTTCCGCCCCGCTCCTTCCCGCCCCGCTGATCGCGAGACTTGTGCCCCGCAGCATCCCCGACACGATGCACGCTATGGCGGCCTTCGCTCTCGGTCCGCATGCCCCCCCCCGCCGCGCTCCGCCCCGCCGCCCCCGGCGGGAACGGGCGACGGGGCACGCGGGCAGGCTTCCTGCTCGTGTTTCGCGCGCAAGTGGCGTACGCGCGCTTCTGGGACATCCGCACGACCTTCGCGAACATTTGCTGCGGCTGCCGCGACGTCTGCGCCCAGGCCCGCCCCGCCCCGCCCCGCTGCTCGCCGCCCCGCTCCGCCGGCCGCCCGCCGAAGCCGCCCCGCAGCTGATCACGTTCATCGACTCGTCGGGGAAGGACCCCACCGGCAAGATCCGCTCCAACACGGTACGCCCCGCCGCCCGCGCCCCCGCCCCCGCCCCCGCCCGCGCCCCCGCCGGCGATGACGGGAGCGCAGAGCCGCCTCATCGGGGGCTTCATCACGATGACGACGCAGCACCTGCAGACCAACGGCAGCGTGCGCACCCCCCCCCCCTCCCCCCCCCCCCCCCCCCCCCCCCCCCCCCCCCGGGGCGCGCCTCGAGGGGCGGCAGATCAAGGACTTCGGCTTCCTCTCGCACTGGATGACCGAGGAGGAGATCGAGGCCATCGAGAAGATCCCGCCGGGTCCGCCCCCGCCGCCCCACCAGCCCCGCCCCGCCTTCGTGCACTAGGCTCGCATCGTCGTAGCACACCGGGCCCACCCGATGAGAAGCCAGGAAGAGGGGGCCCTCTGGCGAGACGGCACCTCGCCGGCGCCTGCCGCGGGAGGCTGGGGCGGCCGGCTGAGGCGGGCGGGGGGGCGCGGGGGGCAGGTCGCGCGCGGTCTTCATCGCCGGCTGGCTCCGCTCCGAGGTCACCCACCTGATGCAGGCCCGCCCCCGCCCCCGCCCCCGCCCCCGCCCGCCCCGCGCCCGAGCCCCGCAGCGCGCGCTGGAGGATTGAGGGGACGAGAGCGCTCACTGCCCCTTCCCCAAACGCAGGCGGGTGTCCTCCCGAAGCTCTTCCTGCGGCCCCTGAACCTCCGGATCTACGCCCTCATCAACGACTACCACGTGCCTGCCGCCCCGCCCGGCCCCTCCCTCCCACTCGACCCGACGGCCTCGTGCCTGGCGGGCGGCAGATCCTGACGCGGTACCTGTCGACGCCGGTGCCGTTCCCCTACGTGCAGATGCTCCAGATCACGCTCTTCCTCTACTTCCTCGTGCTCCCCTTCGTCTTCACGCCGCTCCTCGGCTCGAACACGAAGATCCAGTGGCAGCTGCCCCTCATCCTCGGCGTCTTCACCCTCGTCTTCTACGGCATCAAGGCGCCCCGCCCCGCCCGCCTGCGACGCGATGGCATCCGACTGATGGGGCGGCGCGGCGGGCGCAGAACCTGACGCTCGAGCTGGAGGTGCCGTTCGGGTCGCTGGACAACCACCTGCCGCTGGAGACCCTCTCGGGGGAGGTCGAGCTCGACCTCCTCCTCATGCTCCACTCCCTCCACCAGCCCGCCCTCGGCGCCACGCCCCTCGCCCCCGCCCGCAAGCCCCGCCGCCTCCGCGGTGCCGCCGCCAAGGCCCTCCGCATCCTCCGCAGCCGCGTCGCCGACGCCGCCGAGGCCGCCCCCGCGGCCTCCGACCCCGAGGCGGCCGGCGACGCCAAGGCGGCGCACCAGGCGGAGGCCGAGGAGACGCCGGCTGGCGGCCACGAGGACGAGGAAGACGAGGAAGACGAGGAGGAAGAGGAGGAGGGGGAGGAGGGGGCGGAGCGGGCGGAGGCGGCGGTGGGGGCGCCGGAGGTGACGCTAGTGGAGCGGGCGGGCCTCTCGGCGCTGGCGAGTGCCTCGGAGGGCGAGGAGGGGGCGGGGGCGGCCCGCAGCGCCCTCAGCCTGCTGGGCCCGGGGAGCCCCGTCGAGGCGACGAGCCCCGCGGAGGCGGCCAGCCCGCTGGGCGGCTACAGGAGCGTCCGGCGGCGGCGGCGCGCGGGGAGCGCGGGCGGCAGCGTGGCGTTCAGCGAGGAGGGGGCGGAGGGGAGCGGCCCCGGGTCGGGCGTGAGCTCAAAGCGGGTCTCGGTGCAGCTGGACGCGCCCCCGGCCCGCAAGGCCGCCTTCGCCCTCAAGCTCCCCGTCGGCGACCAGGTCCCCCGTCCCCACCCCCACCCACCCCACCCCCGCCGAGGCCTCCCGCAGATCGTGGACGCCTCGGAGCGCATCGCAGCGCTCACCGCGCGCCTCGAGGTGCGCCGCGCCGGCCCCGCCCCCGCCCCGCCCCCCCGCCTCACCCGCCTGCCCCCGCAGACCAAGAGGGGGAGCCAGCCCGTCCACCTTTCCTAATTATAGCATTGCAGTCTACCCGTTCGCTCGCCCTCTACCCTATTATATTATAGACCCCCGCCCAGCGCTGCTTATCATGATTCAGCTTTCTGCAATTCAACAATCGCAATTCAGGCCTCCGAGGGTCTGCGCTGGACGATGGGGGGCCAAAGGGAGAGGACGATAGTACGAGTAGAGGACCGGACAGGCGGGAGGTAGGGAAAGGGGGAAGAGGGTAACGGGCTACAGCAACAGCTATATGAGGCGAAGCTGGTACTGCTCAAGCAGGTTCTTGATGGCGGAGTACCTGCAGGGCGGGGGTACGGTCGTCAGGCGCGCAGCGAAGGGACGGGAAGCGGGCGGAGGCGGCGGGCGCGCTTTGCAACGAGGACGTTGTCCTTTTTTAGGATCGTCGGGTCGTGCCTGCCCGGCGCACAAGCTGAGCGGTGCATACGGAGGGGGGGGGAGGGGGAGAGGGGGGGGGGGGAGGGGGGGGGGGGGCATGGGGGCGCACTCCTCGCTGAGCTGGAAGGAGCCGATGTCCGTCAGCACGCGCGACGTCACGAACTGATCCATGTTCGGCTCCGGGACTGCGCGGGGAGGGGCGGGGCGGTGTGAGCGGGGTGCGCGGGGGCGCCGGCGGGCCGGGGGGCTCCGGAAGGGGGCGCACTCATGTTCTCGTGCTGGTTCTGGACCTCCAGGCGCCTGTGGTCGGGCGGCAACCTGTCCAGCGCCGAGCGGCTGCAGTGCTCCTCGAAGAGCTTCCGCAGCCTGCGGAGGCGTCGGCCCGGCCCCCGCCGCCGCCGGCAGCCGATCAGAGGGCGTCGACGCACCCTTCCGCGAAGCGCAGCTCGGGCTCCGAGAGGCGCTGCCGCTGGCCCGGGTTGTTCAGTATGAACATGAACATCTCCTGGATCTGACGCCGCGCCCCTCAGCGGGGCGCGAGGGCGGCGCGGCGCGGCGCAGCGCGGGCGGGCGCCTTTTTCAATCGCACGCGGAGGTAATCCCGAACGACGAACTTCACGCGATCGTTGTCCATCATCCGGAGCTGGTTGTAGAAGAGCTCCTCCTCCTGCTCGTCGAAGAACTCGTCCTGCGCGCCCGCCCGCCCGACGCGTGAGCGCCCCGCACGGAAAGGCCGGACTGCAGCTCGGCCATCCATAGCCCACACGAGCGCGAGCCTGCGAGCGCGCACGTTCGCTTTGGTCTTCTCCACAAGCTGCTTCACGGCGTCCGCCTCGTAGTCCAGGATCTCGGGCGCGAAAGTCTCGTTGCGCCACGCCTGTTTAAGCTGTTCTAGCGGCTGCAGATACTTGCTCTCTTCCCCGAAGACTTCCTCGCGAGGCTCCGGTTCTTCGGCCATGCGCGGCGCCCCTTCCGTACGCTGTGGTCGTGTCAGCTGCTGTCAGCGACCTAAGCTGCACTATCCGCGCCCCTAGCTAGCGCGCCGGTCGCTCGCTTTCGACTCCCGCGTTCGCGCGTTGCAACTGGCCCATTTCTTCCCCCCCCCCCGTCAAAGAAGATGTCCGCCCCCACGCCAGCGCTCGCTGCGGAGGTGCGATCGACGCCGCGCACCGCCCTTGGAACCCGCTCTGAAGTCCGTCGCAGGCGGTGCAGTTCCTGAACGGCTCACCGAGCCCGTACCATGCCGTCGGTCAGCACGCCGCGTCCGACGTCTCTGCACCCGTGCCTTCGCATCTCTCGCTCATGCCGAGCGCAGAGCAAGCGCGCCAGATGTTCGAGAAGGCCGGTTTCGTCCGCATCAATGAGCACAAGTCGTGGAACGGCGAGCTCAAGCGCGGCGGCCGCTACTACTACGTGCGCGCTCCATTCCCGCCCACTGGCCGAATGCGGATCTGTACGCCGCCCCCCACGAACCGGTCCCGCCGCTCCGCAGACGCGAAACATGTCGACCATCGTTTCTTTCGTCGTCGGCGGCAAGTACGAGGCCGGGAACGCTTTCAAGGCGCGCCGCGCGTGCCGCAGCGCGCCCCGCCGGCGCTGGCAGGGGGCGACGGGGGCGGCAGATCATCGGGGCGCACACGGACAGCCCGTGCCCGCGGGTGAAGCCCGTCTCGGCGGTCGCCAAGCAGGGCTTCCTCCAGGTCGGCGTCGAGCTCTACGGCGGCGGCCTCTGGTGCGCCCCCGCGCCCCGCCCCGCCCCGCCCCGGCTCGCCCCTCTCCCCTCCGCTCCGCTCACGCGGGGCCGGCTGGGCTGGGGCGCTGGGGGCCAGGCACACGTGGTTCGACCGGGACCTGTCGGTGGCGGGGAAGGTGATCGTGCGCGAGGCGGACGGCTCCTTCAAGCAGCGCCTCGTCGAGATCCGCGAGTGCGCAGCGCGCACGCCACCGGGCCCCCCATTCCATCCCGTCCTCGAGCGGGGGCCGCGGGCAGGCCCATCCTGCGCGTCCCGAACCTCGCCATCCACCTCCAGTCCCCCGACGAGGCGCGCCGCCGCCGCTGCGCCCCGCGCTGCCCTCGAGCGCCGCGCCTCGCCGAGGCGGGCGGCTCGGGGCGCAGCGGGAGGCGTTCAAGATGAACAAGCAGACGCACTTCCTCCCCATCCTCGCCCAGCAGCTCGAGGGCGAGGCCAAGAAGGACGCCGCCGCCACGCCCGCCCGTCCGCCCGCCCCCTGCCCCCGCCCCTCCCCCTCGGCCCCCCTCCCTCGAGCGCCGGCCTGACCGTCCCTCGCGCTGGCCGGCAGCCGGGGCGGGGGCGGAGCTGCCGCTGGGGAAGCGGCACCACCCGGCGCTCCTCGCGGCCCTCGCCAGGCAGCTCGGCGTCGACGGTGCGCGCCGGGGCCCCTGGAGGGGAGCAGGGCGGGCTGTGGCGGAGACAAGTCCGGGCCGGGGGCCGGCGCCGGGCCTCCCACAGGCCTCCCGGGGGGGCTTCTCTATGCTCCCCGCCGGCCCACGCAGGGGCCGGGCTCGGGGGCGGGGCAGGGGCGGGGTGCGAGGGGGCGCGGGGGGCGCAGCGGGGGCGATCGTGGACCTCGACCTCTCCGTCTTCGACGTCCAGCCCGGCACCCTCGGCGGCCTCAACGGCGCGCTCCCCCCTCCCACCCCTCCTCACACCGCCCCGTCTTGTTGCTCTATGGCTCTCTTACACGCGCCGGCACGCTGCTTGCGCGCTGCGCCGGCCCGGCGCCGAGGAGGCGGTGCCGGCTGCTGACCGCCGGCCGCGCGCAGGCGAGTTCGTCTTCTCCGCCCGCCTCGACAACCTCAACTCCTCCTTCTGCGCCACCAAGGCCCGCCGGCCCCGCCCACCCCGCCCCGCCCCCGCACCCCGCCGGACGCGGGGCGCCCCTAGAGCCTTCGCGACCTCCCTCATAGAGGCCGGCGCCTGGATCGCTAGAGGGGGCTAGAGAGGAGCCAGAGGAGAGGCCTCGGGCTCCTGTCGCTGCGCGCGGAGGCGGAGCACGGGCGGGGCGGCTGAGGCGGGCGGGCAGGCGCTGGTGGAGTACGCGGCCGGCGGGGCGGCGGCGTCGGACGACGGCGTCGCCCTCGTCGCCCTCTTCGACCACGAGGAGGTGCCGCGCGCCCCCGCCGCTCCCTCAGCGCGCCTCGGCTGCTCGAGCGCGTCGCATCCGAGCGCACGTCGCCTCGCGCGTGCTCGAGAGCGGAGGGGAGGGCTGGGAGGGGGCGTGGCGGGGCTGAGGGGCGCGCCGGCAGGTGGGGAGCGAGTCGACGCACGGGGCGAGCTCGCCCCTCATCCCCGAGGCCATGCGCCGGTGCCCCGCGCTCCGCCCCCGCGCCACCGGGCCCCCTCGCTGAACCCCCGCCGGCGCCTCGGCGGCAGGGTGGCGCTGGCGTTCAAGAGCGCCTCGACGCCCGACGACGCCCTCGAGGCGCGCGCCCTCGCCCCGCCCCCTCCTCACGCCCCCTCGCACAACCCGAGGCCCGAGGCTCCGCCACGCCGACGCCCCAGCCCGCCCCGCCCCGCTCTGTCACCACCCCGTAGCTCACCGGCGGGCGGCGACGGGGGCGGGGGCGGCAGGTGGCGGCGCGGCGCTCGTTCATCATCTCGGCGGACATGGCGCACGGGTGCCACCCCAACTACGCCGAGAAGGTCCGCGGCGCGGGGCGCGGGGCGCCGCCCGGGGCGCGTGCAGCTGAGGGCGGGGGCAGCACGAGGAGAACCACCGGGTGGCGATCAACAAGGGCCCCGTCATCAAGAGCAACGCCAACCAGCGGTGCCGCCCGCCAGCCGCCCCCATCCCCGCCACCCGCTCCCCTGCCCCGCCCCCCGCGTCCACTAGTGAGGCCAGTCAGTCATTTAGTCAGTCAGTTAGCTGTGGCGGGAGGGGCGGCCCATCGGACCCGGGTCAGAGCTGCGGCGCACGCGTGCTGCGCGTGACGGGGGCGCGCGGCCGGGGCCGGCAGGTACGCGACGAACCTGGTGACGGGCTTCATCGTCCGCGAGCTCTGCCGCCGCAACGCCATCCCCTTCCAGGCGCCCCCCGTCCCCCCCGCGGGGGCTCCCCGTCTGTCGCCCCTGCGGCTGACCCCGCCCCTCGCGGGGCCGGCTGGCAGGAGTTCGTGGTGCGGAACGACAGCCCCTGCGGCTCCACCATCGGGGTCCGCCCCCGCCCCGCGCCCCACCCCGCCCCGCCCCGCCCGCCCGCCCTCCTTGAACGAACCCCCCGGCAGCCGATCCTGGCGATGCGCACGGGCGTGCGGACCGTCGACATCGGCAACCCGCAGGCGCGCTCACCCGCCGGCCTCATGATTACCCGCTGCGCTCTTCGCGCGCTGGGCTGACCGCCAGCCGCCGCGCGCGCAGTTCGCGATGCACAGCGTGCGGGAGACGTGCGGGGCGGAGGACGTGGGGCACATGGTGGCCCTCATGCGCGCCTTCCTCGCCGACTTCCAGCGCGTCGACGCCGCCCTCCCCTCCGACGCCTAGCCCCGCCCCGCCCCGCCCCGCCCCGCCCCGCCCCGCCCCGGCGCCGGGGCCAGCAACTCCACGCTGGCACGGCTGTCGTGTCCTGGAATGTCCACGTCGGGGGCTCCGTCTCGCTGACTCGTGATCAGTGAACCAGTTGCAATTGTCCGTTCACCGCTCGCGCGCATATCAGCCAGTCAGCGCTAAACCTCGGAACTAAATTGAACTCTCCAACCGCAAGCTCGTGTAGACCAAGCCTCGAGGCCCCTACAGCTAGAGCCCAAGGCGCGAGCTCCTGCCGCATGCGCAGTGCAGGTGCCCGGGCTCGCGTGTTACCAATTTAACTAGTAGTGTGCTGCCAGGCTGCTGCATCGCTCACCCCTGCAGCTGCACCTCATGATCAGTGACCTGCAGCTGAACATGTGTGCCACGGTGTCTCCGACTCCGAGGCTCGGCGACTCGCGACCGTCGGACTCGCGGCGACCCCCGCGCTCGCGGCGGCACGTGCACGCCCCGCCCGGGGGGGCCCCCGCCGCAGGCCGGGTTTCAAACGTTTCATTTCAAAGTTTCGAAAAGTTTTAAGCTTCGAGTTCGAACGCTCTGCTCACTAGTACTGTGCTAGCCGCGCCTAGCGGAGTGGTGCCGTTAAACTTGAACCGTTTTGGAGAAAGTGGTGCCACGCGTACGGTGGCGAAAGTGCGGTGATCCGCCAAACCGGGCGGGACATCAAGTCCTAGGGGGGACTAAGAATTCGAACTCGAAGAATATCAATGCACCTTCCCCCCCACACACTGTGACACTTCGCTGTGAATTAAAGTGCATGCTGAATTCGAAGTTCCCGGCCGCGGTTAACGTTGGACTCCCGAGTCAGGGAAATTGTTTAAAGCACGTGCACCGTGGCACGAGGGGTTGCTCATGAGCTTCATTGCAGAACAGACGCACGCGCACAAGATTCTAGCGCTTTTCTAGTTTATCTATACAGATTGACAAAATCATCCATGATGGCGCAAACGCAAGATATTTTAAACTATACATTTTTCATTTGGATCGATCCATGACTAAACTACAAAGACCCAGATCCAGATCTGCTTACTAAGTTAACTGCGTAAACACAGAAAATATTGTGACCGAATGACTCGGTGATCATGAAAAATCCAACTGCCGACCGCGAGCCTCAGGCACTCGAGCTCGGCAGTTGCGTGTTATCTGCATATCGCGATACCTACAGGCCTACGGAAAACACTTGTGCGGCGGTCGCATTAGCTTGGGCGTCGGTCAAAGGGCTCAAGGCATGCGGTAGGAGTCGAGCTGGTCGGGGCGGGCGGTCGGGGGCAGGTCCTCGGCCCGCGGCGGCACGCTCAGCTTGATGGAGCGGCTGCGGGGCACGCGGCCCTTGCCGGCGGCCTCGCCCTCGTCGGCCTCGGCGGCCGCGGCAGCCGGCTCGAAGCTCCCTGGGGGCGCGAGGGAGACGACCGAGTCGGCGGTGGCGTCCACGAAGGCGGTGGGGGCGAGGCCGAGGAAGCTCGCGGAGCGGGGGCGGGGCCCGTGGCCGCCCTCCGAGGCAGTCGGGGAGACGGCGTCTGCCGAGGGCGACGTCGCGGCGGTCACACTCGCCCGCCGCCCCTCCTCGCGCCAGCTGCGGCTCCGGATGCCGGCCGCGTGCGCCACCGCGTGGCGCGGCAGCTCGATGGCGGCGCCAATGTCGCCGATGTCGATGGTGCTGCTCGGCCGGCGGCTGACGCTGGTCGCGGGCATCCCCGGCGAGTCCGGGCCCTGGCCAGCGTCCTCGCCGGAGACATGGAGCTGCAGGGAGGGCAGGCCGGCGGCCTTCAAGTCGAACGAGCCGCGGTGCGAGGCCGGCGGCGTCGGGTACACGACGGGCTCCGCCGCGTAGGCCGCCTTCATGATGACCTCGTCGCGCGCGTTGCGGAGCTTCCGGTAGACGACGGCGACGACAGCAATGGCCACGAGGGCGACGGCGCCGGCGACGGCGGCGGCAATGACGCCGACCGAGACGCCGGAGGAGGCCGGCGCCGAGGCGGCGCCGGCGGCAGTGGACGGGCTGGCGGCGACGGCGGCGCCCGACGGGGCGCCGGCGACGACCTTCTTGACGCGGGCGGTGCCGAACGCGCCGAGGTCGAGGGCGCCGGCGCTGAGGATGGCGAGGCCGCGGACTCGGAGGCTGCGGATGCTGCCCGCGGTCGCGTCGAGGGCGTCGAGCAGGCGGCGGCCCGTCGCGCCGCTCCCCGCCTCTACCAGGACGACGCCGATCTCGACCTCGTTCTGGACGGCGGCGGCGGCGCCGTCGATGTCGGCGTGCGCCTCGTCGGCCGTGCACAGCGGGAGGCCGGCGTCCGCGGCGACCTCCAGGGCGCCCGACGCCTCGTCGGGGACGAGCCCCGGGAGCGCCGCGTCGCTCTCGATGCACGCCGCGACGTCCTCGAGGAGAAAGCGGCCGGCGGAGCGGAGCGCGCGGAGGGAGCGGCGCTGGGCGACCTTGACGCTGCAGCCGATGTCCGTGTACTTGACCTGGCTCGTCGAGACGCCGAAGATCGCGGCGAGCTGGTCCGCCAGCAGCGTCACCTTCACCTCGTTCAGGGACGCGCACGAGACGGTCGCCCCCAGCGAGAACGAAAGAGCAGCGCTGCCGTCGTCTGCGCGCGGTCCACCATGCAGTCGATAAGAGAACTGGCAACCGCAACAGATACAGAAGGCAGCGAGCGGCCGCGGCGCACCGGCGGTGGTGTATGCCAGGTTCGAAGAAATGAAGGTGCTGAGAGAAACGGTGCCCGAGACAACCTGGCCGCTCTTGCTGAGCGTCACGACGTCGACGATCTCCGGAACAATGCCCTGCAGGTACGCCGGAGTCTGAACATTGCCCTTCGAGTCGATGGAGTAGCTGTAAATGGGGATCACTGCCACTTGCTGCAGGGGGAGTCAGGAAAGGCGCAATCGCAAGCGCAGCAAGCGGCGCACGTAGGCGGTGGCCGGGAGGAGGTTCGAGATGGTGTACTTGATCGTAGTCTGCTTCGAGGAGGCCGGGTTGGTCACGTAGGGCATCCTGACGTAGGCTTTGTTCGCCACGCCAATCTGCTGGTAGTACGGCGCGTAGATCACACCCCCAGTCTTCTCAGTCGAGCCCGTCACGGTGGGCTGCACGCGCGGGGTCAGATGCGCACACGCACACGCTAATCGGCGAAGAGAGGGCGGGAGGCGCGTGCAAAGGCGTGGACCGCACCTTGACGGTCCAGGAGAAGGTGATCGAGGAGCTGCCCACGGAGGCGCCCGAGATGGCGACGGGGCCGGCGGTGAAGAAGCGAGCCGTGGTGGCGGCGCTCTGCGCGCTCCCGGCCTTGGTGACGACGGAGACCGTGTAGACGCAGTCCATGGCGAGCCCTGTGAGGGTCGCGCTTGGGCTGGAGGACGCCGCGACGGGGTCGACGGCCGCGGCGGGGCAGGCGCTCGACGCGTCGCTCGAGACCGAGACAGCGTAGCCGGTCACGGCGTCGCCCGCAACGGCCGCGAACGAGACGCGGACCGAGGTCGCCGTCACGTGGGCGAACCTGACCGAGCTTGCGGGCGTGGCTGCGCAAACACAAGTCAAATGCCGTCGACGTCGGATCGCGATCGCGTGCCGAGAACAGAGCAGCGGCGCACCGGTCACGGGGTTCGAGGGCCAGTAGTCGATCGGCGAGAGCGTGATCTTCGTGAACTTGTCGTAGGTCGTGCACTGCCCCTCGTTGTTGCAGCCGTAGATCGCCTGTTGCACACGAACCATTCAAACAGCGCCCTCACACGACGATGTAACGTCGACGGCAGCGCGCACCGCAGCGTATTCAGTGTTGGCCTTGAGGCTGTCGCAGGTCCAGGTGGACTGCGGCTGCGAGATGACGGACGAGCGCGTGCAGACGGAGGCCCTCTTGCCGTTCATGCCGAAGTACTGCTGTTCCCAGATGCTCAGCGTGACGGTGCTCTGGTCGATGGTCGTGTCGAGGTAGCCTCCGGAGAGCCAGTTGTTCTGCACGCCGCACACGTGCACGCTCGTCAGAGGATGATCGCAGAATTGCCTCATTACGCGGGTTGAATTCGCGGGGACGGCGGCGTGGACGCATGCGCACGAGGTCGGCGGTCATGTAGGCCGTCATCGAGTTCGTGGCCGGGTTGTACGTCGCGTTCAGCGGCTTGGAGCCGAAGGGCAGCGGCGAGCGGCCGGGCGCCGTGGCCGGGGTGCGGAACGGAACCCACTTGGACTGCGCGTACATGCCCTCGGAGTTCTTGATGCTGCGCAAGGACGGAAACGTGAGCGACGGCACCAGTAGCAATATCAATGGCGCGGCGTCGGACGAGAGCTCACAAGGCAGATACGGCGTAGGTATATCCTGCGTTCGACGCCAGCTATGCGGTCAGCAAACGATGAAGCGCGCGGAAGGAACTCGAGCCGCGGACCGGGCGTGAAGTAGTCCCAGCACTCGTTGTGGAACCCACTGTCGGAGGTGGCGGTGTCCTCGGGGAGGCCGAACTTGAGCTGCCCGGGGGCCCGCTTGCGGCAGATCTTGGTCTGCTCGGTGCCCGGGATGATGTTCTTGATGACGAACTGGTACATGACGATCGGAGAGCCGCCATCGCACTCCGGGACGGTGCCGAGGAAGTTCGTGCGGGCGATCGGCAGGTGCTTGACCTTCTTGATGGCAGGAGGGCAGATGGCACCACCCGGAACGCGGTAATGGATCCAGGCGCCAGTGGCGTCCGCGGCGCCGTCCGCGCCCTCAACGATGACGCGAATCTTGTAGCAGCCGCCGGCCACGGTGGCGATGGTGTTGCTTGCCGCGTCGTAGCCCGCGGTCGCCACGTCGCCGTCAACCGCGGCAGTGGCGCCCGCCGGATAGGGCGTCTCCGGATCCCACAGGCACGCGCCGGTCGCGGAGTCGAACACGACGCGGAGGAACTCGATGGTGTAGCCCGCCACGAAGTCCGTCCAGTCCTCGTTAACCGTCTGCAAGGGCCGATGTCAACATCATGGTTCAAACAACCACAATATTAATAGGATGCCAGCTTCGAAATCAATTTTCTCGAACATCTGCAGAAACTGTCTGACCTTGTCCCAGGTGAGATCGGTGTTCGAGGTTGCGCCGGGAGCAGGGCTCGGGGCCGGGGTCGGCGCGATGAGAGTCGGAATGACGGTGAACTTCTCCTTGATCGAGTCCGGCACGGAGCTCGTGAGGTCCGCGCTGTTCGTGAGCTGCGGCGCGAAACATTCACGTGTCAGTTGATACATATGCCAACACGTCATTAGAGGAATGGGATCAGACCGTAAGGTAGGCGGTGTAGGTGCCCGGGGTGAGAGATCTGCGCGGACCCCGGGCCGGGGATTCAATGAACAGGCCAGCGGCAATCGCTCTTAAAGAACCGCAACAAAGCTCAAGGCGCACGTGAGGGTGTGAGTCTTCTCCGCCGCCGTGTCGCAAACGCCGGGGTAGTCGTTCGCAGTCGCCGGCGGGGCGGACATGCTGCAGACGGTGGCGGGGAAGGTCTGGACGGGGGTGCCGCAGGCGCTGCTCGTGCAGTCCTCCTTGAAGAGGTGCAGGGTCACCGTCTTCGTGTACAGCTCGGGGTACGCGCCGCCGAGCCAGAGCGGGTCCGTCTTCTGGAAGCTCCAGTCAATCGTGACGTCCGCGTCGGAGACGGTGGCCGCCGTGATGGGGACCGGGAGCGGCGCGAGCGCGTCCGGGGCGATGGGCCCGGGTGGCGTGCCCGGCGGCGGCGGCGGCGGCGACTCCGGGTCCTCGCTGCCGGTGTCCGTCGACACAGGAGATGCGGCGATCACCGCTGTTGCGGCCACACTTGATTCGTCGACGTTGTTGAAGGCTGTGTCGGTAATCCTGCGCATCGCAAGCGAGTGAGCGTCTACAACTGGCGCGCAATATATCGGGGGACGGGCAGTCAGCTGCAGCGCACAGGTACTTCTGTGCGGGGAAGAGGCCGGTGAGCTTCTCCAGCTGCGACTTGCCGCGGTACGGGAAGCGGGGGTTGTTGTACTTGACAGTGGTGCCCCCGACAGTCTCCAGGAGCTTGCGACCAGCGCCGGCGGCGGCGGCCGACGCATCGCCCGAGGGCGTCGCGGTGACCTCGTACTCGGTGACGTTGCACTTCTCGCCGCCGGTGTACGCCGGCTCGGTGAAGTTGAGCCAGATGCAGGTGGTGGACGGGCACGAGGAGGTGTTGTACCGCCACGCCGTCACGTCGCGCGGCACGGTCGGCGCGATGCAGGGGACGTCGATCTGCGGCGGGATCAGTTACGTGCACTTTCAGGCGAGCTAGAAATATTAAGGTGCGGACGACTTGGCTGCTGCGCGGGCCGCGGTTGCCGGCGGAGTTGTAGGCGGTCACGTTCGCGTAGACCGTTGTGCCGGGGCGCACTTCGAACTCGATGACCGGCATGTCAAACGTCGCAGATGTGTGAATAGAGGCGGGGTTAAGGGCCGCGGTGCCGAGGCCGGCGTACACGACCACTGGCGCCGAGAGAGTCCAGGGGTTGGTGTTCGGGTTCAGACTGCGAAGGGGACGCGCCATGATCGAGATCAAGGCCCGCTAAATTGAAATAAGCACAAACGAAAACGCTTCGGCGCGCACGTGTACGAAGCCGACATCCACGAGTTCGGCTGGGTGTACGCATCGGGGTACACGACGATCGTGTACTCCACGGCCTCGCCGCCCGTGTCGGAGGGCCTGCCCCAGGTGAGCTTCCCGGTCGGCAGCGTTGCTGTTCCTGTAAGCTCAAGATTGATCGGGCTGGGGACGCCCGGCGTGATGACTGCGGACGCAATGCGTGAGAAAGACGGGATTGGAATGGGGAAGACAGGCCGCCGCCGAAGAGCGCCCACCCGGGGTCGTCTCAGTGTCGGTGGCGTCCTTGCTGTCGTCGGCGTTCTTGGCGGTGACCTTGCACCTGCACACAGAGTAGCACCGGTCAGGGTGCGCGCAGCTTCCTGCCACAGTTCTAGATCTTGTTGCGGCATGGAGGGGCTTGGGGCTCCAAGCGATGCGCACGTGTACTCCGTCTTGGGCTTCGCGCACTGGATGGTGGCGGAGGTGTCGGTCACGTCCGTCAGGGTCAGGATGGCCGCGCTCGCGCCGACGGCCGTCTCGTAGCAGACGACGTCGTACGTGAGCGACGCGGCGTTCGGAGCGGCGTCGCCGCTGTACTCCACGGACCAGGAGACCGGCACGTCCCAGCAGCGCTGCGCGTTCGTCTCGTTCAGCTCCGCGTTGTCCATGTCAATCACGACGACCGGCGCATCCGGCTCCTCGTCTGCGCAAACGCGACGGCGTTAACGTCAAATATTTGCACACGAAGTAAAATAGAAGAATCAGCCGGTAAATTAGAAAACCAGCCCGCACATTTGACGTAAACGGAATCGGAGACGGTCTCGTTCGTCAGGTCGTACTCGTTCTTGACCACGACCTGCAGAGAGGAGGGAGGCAAAATTAGGAAATTAAATACGCCGAACAAACTTGTGGCGCAGGTCTAGATCTAGTAGGATGCATCGCACCTTGAACACGTAGGAGACGCCACGCTTGTCGACGTTGAAGAGGCCGCTCTCGTAGGTCGCGTCCGCCGCGTCCGTGCCGGCAGCGACCGTAATCGTGCCCGCACCACCCGCAACCTTGGTCCAGACGTCGCTCGCCGGCTCCTCGACCTCCTGGTACCAGACGGTGTACTCGGTGATGGCGACGTTGGGGCCGCCCGAGTAAGACGGGCGCCTCCACTTGATCTTGAACTCCTTCGACGACTCGGCCGCGTCCGCGGTGGTGTCCAGGGGCTCCGACTGCACGACTTGGATGTCGACGGTGTCGCCGTTGCTCGGCAGCCGCGGCTGGTACGGGCCGATGTACTTCGTGCGGAAGTCCAGCGAGTGCACATCGGACTCGTTGCCTGCCGCGTTGATGTAGGTGATCGTCGCGTTGTAGAGGGTGTGCGGCTCGAGGCCGGTCGCCTCGCCGATCGGGCAGTTTGCGGGCTCCGCGAGGAGCATCCACCGGCGCGCCGGCGCGGTGAAGATGCACGCGAGGGACTGGAGGGTGCCGGCGCAGCCGCTGGCGCAGAACTGCTTCTTCGCGAACTCCACCTGCTCGTAGTCGGAGCGCAGGGCGACCTCCAGCGTCTGCGGAAGCGTCGGTCAGGCGGGAGCGCGACATAATCTGAAAGCTCTAGATCTGGCGCACGTATTTGGCGATGTCGCGGCCGCCGCTGCGGGTGGGCGCGCCGAAGTTGATGCTGCCGGCGTCGGAGGTGGTCACCATCGGGCCCTTGTTCGCGTCCAAGACGTTGTACACGGTCGGGCTGACGCTCAGGCCGGAGGGCTTGACGGCTGCACGGGGCGACCGTAAGAGACTGCAAGAGGGGCAACCCTGGCTTTGCCAAAATTTCACGCACGCCACAGGGTGAGGGTCGTGGACGCCTCCTGCGACAGCTCCCACCCGTTGAAGCTCTTGGTCTTGAACTCGTAGATGATGCCCGGGGCGATCTGGGAATAGGTGATGGAGCACGCGCCGGCAGCATCGCAGGTGGTGGCCCGAGCGCTGCTCGCGTCGGTGAGGGCGACAGTCTTGGCGGCGTCGACGGTCTCGTCCTGCTCGCCGGCCGTCCGGGTGTACTGGGTGATCTTGTTGCCTCCGGACGCGTCCCAGGTGGTCTTCATGGTCCCGTCCGTATCGCGCCAGCCGAGGGGCGTGACGGGGACGGTCCACGAGAACTTGACCGTGTAGCCGTACGTGCTCTCGGCGTAGTCGAAGTCGCCGACGATCTCAGCGGTAATGGTCGGCTTGTCGGGCTGGTTCGGCCAGACGCGGACGACGAGCGGGTCGCTGAGGGTGGTCTTGCCGGCGGCGTTCTTCACCTCGACCCACACGGCGTAGTAGGCCCCGGCGATGAGCGCCGGGCTGTCGAACGTGGCTGTGAGGGCGGGCGCGGCACACATAGGGATACCCCTGTTCCAAGCCCTCCGGCCTTCGGCCTACAGGCTTGGAACAGGGGTATCCCTATGTGTGCGCGTTTTAGGCACTAAGGTAGTAAGCATTTCTTTTAGGTCTTAGGGTATTAATTACGTCTTTTGGGTACCAGCAGGGAGTGGGTAGACATGGTAGAGGGTTGTTTGTAAACTTTCTAAGGGAAATCTCTTCTCGCGGGAATTTTTACATATAACCCTCTACCCTCTCTACCCTCTCTACCCTCTCTCATCCATGTTCAAACCTCCTCTTCTCATGGTGTAATCTCTTTTTGATCACTGCCCCAAAACCAATAGCATACTTGTTTATCTCCTCCTCCAGCTCAAAAGCAATTAAACTTGTATTCCTTTCTGCCTGTTTTCCACAGCTGAATATATCTATTGCTAACATGCCTTGATCACTGTAGCAATGAGCAGAGCAATGGCTTTCATCTAATAATAATACTTGGGCAAATCCAGGGGGTGATTTGGTGCCATCAAAAATCTCAGCATGTTTGTGGACAACCTGTATTCCATATTTCTTGATGATGTCTTCACTGACATTCATGAGCCATTTAGAGAGCTCCACATGGTCGCTGATTGGTTGGCTGAATTGGAAATCAAGCATCACATGGTAACCTTTGGCAAGCATTTTGAATACCAATAGCTAAGAAAAAACAATAATGTGTAACAGATGTCTCATCCTGCCCTCCTCCTTGATCTCGTGGAAATTGCTGGAGCTTCATAGGTCTCCTTTGAATTCGAGAAATCTCTATACCACCTTACTGCCTCTGCTCCCCCTGCTAATCTCTCTGTTCCCGCCACCCTCAATCTCTCCAACTCTCTCCCTTGTTTCTTCTTCTTCCCTGCTCTGTCCTCCAATAATGGTTTATCTGGCACGTTTGGCGCCCTCTCAATCCCCTCTCTGGCCAAAAGTCGCTCTGTTCTGGCCTCTTTCTTTGCCTCTTCAATGACATTTATTGATGGCGCCTCCAAGAACTCCACGGTTTCCACTTTCTGTAATTCGTAGTGGGCATAAAGTCGATCTATTAGTTTGCCAGAAATGTCCCTTAGTTTAAATTTGAACCCCTCCACTCCTTCTATTGTGAATATTTCGCGGCTCCAATTATTCCCTTGTTTGGCAAATGGGCTCTTCTCTATTTTAGTTCTCACGTGGCTCCCTGCTGGATAGTCTTTTAGATATTCAATTGACTTCATGAATTTCTCGTTTTCTTTTCCGAGTATTAGAGGAACATGTACCTCTGTGGTCTCTGCTGGTTTCATCCCCGTTGCTGAGTGGATGGTATTATTGTAGTTGTAGGCAAAATCTTGGAGCTTGTCGAAAAACTTTACAGTATTATTCGCTATACAATACGAGTTAATTAGCTTCTTTATTGTGCGATTAAAGGCTTCTATTCGGCCTTGGCTATTGTGATCTCCAACCTGCGAAACTTGGTGCTCAATCATCTGGGTTTCTAAATGGTCTTTAAATACCTTGTTCAGGAATTCGCTCCCAGCATCACTTTGTATCTTCACAATTGGACGAGGGACTTGTTGCTCAAGCTCCTTAAATGCGTTCAATGTGCTTTCTGCTGTCTTTCCCCTCATGGGAATTATAAAGCCCAGTCTGGTGGTGTTTTCTACAGCTGTGAGGAATGTGTTGTAGCCTTGATTCTGTTTGCTGTACGAAGGATAAAAGATTAGGTCTATGGCATAGCAGTCGAGTGGCTGTCTTATTGGGATATAGGCAGTCTTCTTGGCAGATGGGAGGGGTTTATTTATCTGGTTGATTTCTTGGGCATCATAGAATCTACGGATTGTCTTTCTTGGCACATCTGGAAGCTCTTTGGCCAATGAAGCAAGGCCTTTAAATCCTACCTTGGTGTCATAGAATGTCCTTGCTAAGGGATCCAAGTGGGGCACAGCAATGGCAGTTGGGATATCCGCAGGAACTAAAGCTTTGAGGTCACTCTTTTTCTGAATGCGACCCCCTCTCTCCTCTTGAGGGATTGGGATTGGCAATATACTCACATCGTACTCTGTTTGTCTGCGTGTGATCTTTGATGACATCTATATTGGGATTAGAAAGCAATCTTTGACATCTTCACATTGAAGGTCTCATTTTCAAGCTTCTTTTGGACAGTCATTTCGATTTGCTTGGGTTTTTGGTGGAGCACATGGTCTTTATAATCTTGGAAAGACAGATCTGTTTGAATGGTCTCCTTACAAACACCTGCCAGCTTTTTGATTTCCTCATCATCTGTTTTAATGCTGTAGCATTTCGGCCTCACACCAGCATATTCAGTAATGGTTCTGCCCTCAAACTCATCTTTGAACTTGCCAAGCTCTGTGGGGTGGGTGTCAATGTCTTGTAGGTCTTTTGCTATAGTTTTCGAATTTATTTGAAGGCAAAGCGAATCTGTATCAGTAAAAAGCAGTTTACAGTCTGGCCATTTCCGCTTGATGGTGTTATAATAATAATCAAATAGGCGCAGCTTGGCAAGATCTAAAACAACTGCCCCAATTGCTATGGGCTTATCTAACTTGACATCTTTTGTAGCATTTCGAAGGCTACTGCTGAATCGCTTAGTCTTGTTTCTGCTTTGAGTAGGGGCGATCTGGCGTATTTCATAAATTGCTTTTCGTTGGTGGCAATCTTGACATTAGACCTTCCTCTCACTTTCTCAATGGTTTTGCCAAAAAGGCTATTGTTCATGATCTTAAAGAAGTCCTTTTCGGGTTTGGAAGGGGCTGCTTTGCGGTTTTGGGCATTGGATTCGACGTAAGGCTTCATAAAGGCAGCCTGAGTAAATGTTAGCACCCTGTGGATTTTGGTGACCTTTAAGCCTTGCGCTACCATGAATTGGAGCAAAGGTTTCGACACCACATAATTACAAATGTCTTCGCAGGCTGCTTGTAGTCCATCCTCTGCTCTCTTGATAACAAGAGGTAGCTCTTTGTGGAGTTGATGGAGGTGCTGGGGATAATGGATGTCAACTTCTAAGATGGCCCCCTCTGCTGATGACAGGTCGTAATTTGAGGGTTCTGGGTGCCATTGGAAATTCGAGAGGGGTAGCGTTTGGGACAGGGCATATCCATATAGGTTATTGGCATCCAAATATATAATGTGTCTGTCCCTTTCCTTTTTGGCATATTTATGATTCATAATCGAAAGGCCTCCCCTGATCATGCCTTCAACCATGTTGTACATATCAAGGTTGGAAAGAAGCTCGATTTTAGGCTTGGTAATCGATAGCATGCTGTCCCACGAAAGCCCCGGACTTGAGACATAGTGGACAGCATCCATCCCAAAAGTTTTGTGTGATTTCTGGCGGAAAAGCTGGAACTTTTCTTGAAGGTCATTGACATTCTGGACGCCATAATCAATAAAGTTTTTGATGTCAATGAATTTGAAACAGCCCCAGGTGATCGACATGTAGTTGTCAAACGATTTCGCGAGGACTTCCACCCTTTTTTCGGGATTTAAGGCGACTGCCTTGAATATCTGCGTTCCAGATAGGGACAGATCATTGGTCACTATGGGAATCTTGGTGAGATTGCTGGTGCGTCTGTGGAGATTACATTTGCGACATGCTGTGCCCACAAAATCGCCAGTTTGGTGGTCGTGATCCCTCACTTTATAATTGTCTTGGGTGAAATCACCTTGGCAGATGTAGCAGGTTTTAGCAAGGTAATGGGTACGTTTCTGCTCTTTGGTCAGTGACATTGGGATGTTGGTAAATAGGGCTTTGAATAGCTCTGGGGCTGTGCTGTCGAGGGTACTCAGGAGCTCAAAGATGTTGGAGGGGGTTTTAGTGAGTACTACTCTATTATTATGAAGAGCTGTCAGTGAGATTGATTTGATCTTGAACATACCAGAAATATCTGTTTCATAATCGAAATAGCAATAGGCAATCACGGGGAGGAATACAGTCTTTGAGAGATGTTTAAGACCAAATTCAATGAATGTGGGTTGTTTTGGGGTCTCTCCAGCACTTGTCTTCCAATCCACACAACGTTTGCTTTGAATGTGGGATTGAAGCTTCTCCTCAGTCTTGAAGTGGTTGGAACAGGTTTTACAGAAATGGAGTCGCTGCTTATCATTCTTAGCTAAGACTCTGGACATGCTGAATATTGTGGTATAATGACTGTTACCATTTTCGTCTGTAATTAGCAGCAGATCCACTTGGTGTTTCCTGTTCCTTGAGGAGCTGTTGTGGAGTAGATTAATTTCTTCTGTAGAGTTAGAGGGGTCGTAAATATTAACAGAGATTGCTGGATTGAGATTTTCAAAGAGATCAATAGTATCAGCATCTGCCTTTACAGGAAACTCAATGCCCTCGAAATTTAGTTCTTTTTTGAACCACCTCCTGTATTGGGAAGTCTCATTGCGCTTGTGGCTATTTACTTCGTCCTTGTGAATATAGCTCAGGATGGAGTATTCAAAGCACCTATTGTCCTTGTTATTAACATTGACAATGGCTCTTTTATTTTTGAGCCACTCTGGGAGTGGGATAAAAGCACCTCCTGAGATGGGTTTAAAGGACAGAACAATCACTCTCAAAGCCTCAATGCTTTGGAGTTTATAGCTGTCTGTGACATTAATTTGCGACTGGCATTCCTTAGCCAATTTCGCAGTTTCTTTAGTGAGGGTTCGAGATCTTGTCATGATAGCATAGGTGCTGTAAATGTGCTTGGTAATAAAGTCTCTCGAATTGTTTGCTTTTGAAAAGCGACAGACAAACGTAAAGCGAGTTTTAATCGACATCTGTGAATTGATGGCATCTTGGAGCCTTGTGTGGAGTTCCTCAGAGTAGGTGTCTATAAACTCTTGAGTGGTCAGGATCTGGTGGTGAGCCCTGATGGTAAAATCAATGTATTTATTATTAAGAGCACGATGTTCATTTATTAAGGTAGTGTATTCATCTCCTCTGACTTGAGTTGTGGTAGTTTGTTCGACTTGAATGTGGCCAAGGCGATCAGTCTCATCAAGGGCGTCGATTTTCCCTAATAGCTCTCGATTGAGAGCTTGAAGCCCCTTGAGCTTCTTGTTGGTCTGTTTAATATAAGATTCATATTCACTTTCACTGATGGAGTGATTGGCCAGAAGGAACGCCAGATTCCCGAGAATCTTGTCCTGAAGCTCCTTAATTTGGTAGTGGCTGGGGCGGGGCATGGTTGGGGGGTTGTACTTATATATAGGTACGAAAATAATCTTTAAATGTTTATATTGTGGACAATTCGCAGCGCTAAAAAAACGAATAGAATCAGCATTTAAAGAATAAAATCTTACCTATAGTGTAGAGGAACAAGAATTAAAATGGCATACCATGCGGCATCTCAAATTGCCTATGTGACTCGTCGCCGTGCTCAAGATCCTGCTTTCCGTGAGAGAATGAAGCTTAATAGTCTGAGGAGCAGATACTACAAAGGTGACCCCTTCCCTGCGTGAGGTACCTCTTTGATGAAAGGAGGTGCCTTGTTGGCAGACCAAGGACAGTGGTGTATTGAGGGGTTGCGAAAAATTGATTGTTTTATTTAATGATTCTATAAACTACTTAAGGACAAGGGCCCTTATAGAATCATCAAATTATTTTCTCACCCTACTGTAGAATGACATCCACCATGTTCACCACCACCGAAATTACTTGTGCCCCACTGAGGCAACTTTCAAGAAGCAGCTTCAAAACTTTGACAAGTCTGGCATCATCTCCATGAGCTGGGATGAGGCTAATTGTATCATTCAAAAAGGGAAGCACTGGGTCGAGCATTTAACCCCTGAACAGCTGACCAGGGTTTATTTGGACTTTGACAGGCTTGTCCCTCTCGAGAATGATGCTTCTATCAACCAAAAAGAAGCTGCTCAAGTTGTATTGGATTTGCGCAAACGTCTTGCTGCCTTGTCAGGGTTGACTTGGATAAAATTGCTGTTAGTGTGAGGCATCGAAGGGTAAAGCTTGTTGATTCAGGAGAGGTTAAATTCAAGCAATCTGCCCATTTTATTTGGGCAGATCTGGTTATGAAGCATGAAGATATCCCAAATCTACTTGATTCTTGGGGCTGGTTAGAGGGGATGATTATGATCCTCAGCCATACAGTTCCACACAAAATATTGTCTGTATCTACAATTGTAAGGATACTGGGCTTGACAAAAGGACCAAAAAGCATGATGTTGATATTGATGTGGTCTTCAAACCAGCAATGTACTGCCTTCAAGGAGTCCCCTATAAACACTACTTTGTCCAGTTCTATGAAGCTGGGGCGCAGCTACTTCAAATTCAGGAGGGGGCAAGGCTGTTCCATTCAAGGCTCCTATAGTGGCATCAAACCCCACCTTATCTGGCTTTGACATTCTTAGAAAGGCTGTTATGGGGTTGGATGGAAAACGCGCTGATGATAGAAAGGCATGGGTCAATGTTGGCTATGCCATCTGTAATGTTAGCAAAGACATGGAAATCCCAAAGAAACAGGCCAGAGAACTGTGGCATGACTTCAGCTCTAAATGCTTGGACAAGTATGATGAAGATGGGGCTGACAAAGATTTTGAGAGCATCTGGAACAGCAAGAGAAAGGGGAGCAAAATCACAATGGGTTCACTCAGGACCTGGCTGAAGCAGGATAATCCAGAACTTTACAAGGTCATGTTTTCAGCACCCCAAGTATCAGGATTCTTATTCTTGGATGATGAGGAGGGGAAGAAAATGGAAAGGTCAACTACAAACTGGATCCAATCCCAGCAAGGGATATATATGAGGTACAAAAACGATACTTGGATGCCAGGTGTATCCATTGTACTGATAAAAAGTGTGTGTTTATGTGGAATGACAAAGAAAATCTTGGTTCCCATGACATTGAAAAAGTGAAGAAAGGTACTTTCCCACACATCCAGTATGATGCTGGGGATGGTAAATATAAGAGTACCTTCAAGAAGTGGATAGAGGATGGAGATAGTACCAGATATGAGTTTGTGGAGTTCCTTCCACCTCCTGCCAAGCTCCCATGTAAAACAGCCAGTGTCTTCAACCTCTATCAGGGAATGGCAATCGATTATGCTCCATGTGGTGATATTCCTGATGTGATCACTGATGAGATGATCAGCCCTTTCCTGAAACATTTGAGTTTAATGTGTGGGGAGAATGAGAAAGCTACAGAGTATGCCTTGAAATGGTTTGCTCATATGCTCCAGAGGCCTGGGGAAAAGATTGGGGTTGCCTTGGTTTTCATGGGTGTCCAAGGCACAGGAAAAAATACACTGCTGGACATTTTTGAGAAAAAGGTGTTGGGCAACAAATTGGCCTTCTCCACATGTGATGGAGAGAATGACCTATTTTCCAGATTCTCACACAACAAAGAGCATAAAATTATGGTGACATTGAATGAGGCCAAAGCAAAGGATAACTATGAGTACAGCGAAAAGCTAAAGGATTATATAACAAATGATAAGATCACCATTGAACACAAAGGCATTGACAGCTACACAAGCCCCAATTGTGTCCACTTCGTTTTTACAACAAATAGTAATATCCCTGTGAAGGTGGAGTCTGGAGATAGGCGATTTGCCTTCTTTGAAAGCAGCACAAAACACCAAAGAGATGCTGAGTACTTCAAGCCACTTCATGCTTGGCTTGACAATACTGACAACATCCACATGATTGTCAGGTTCCTGAAACAGGTGGACATCAGCAATGTGGATTGGGATAAAGAGAGGCCATTGAGTGCCAAATATTTCCTTGCTCAACAGGCAACACTTTCACCTATTGAATACTTTGCCTACTGGCTAACAGCCAATGGAAAGGTCACCAAGGAGAAATGTAAGACACAAAATCTGATCAGTGCTTGGACTTGGTGGGCAGAGTTTCAGGAGAAGGCCAAATTCAAGTGTGAGATGAATCAAAAGAAGTTCTATATTGAGATGAGGAATACAGCCTTTATTGAGGTGAAAAAGTGCCAAGGCATCAATTACTATCATTTCAAATGGGAGGATATGATGTCTGCCTTCAAGAAATGTAAGCTGGAAGATGATGATAGCATCAAAGAGGAAGAGAATATTCTGATTCAAGATGATTAAGACTGCCCTCCTTCTACTCATTTTTTCCATTTATCTATAAAAGAGATATCTTGAATAGTCAGGGGGATGGAAGGGGATGGGACTGTCTGGTAAGGAGTGGTTTGAGGGGATGGGTAGGGGGATGGGAGGGATGGGAGGGGATGGGTAGGGGATGGGAAAAAGGAAGGAGGTGGCTGATTTGTGACCATATCCAGTCAGGGGATGGGTAGGGGATGGGAGCCAGTCAGGGGGATGGGACTTTTCTCAGAAAAATAATTTTGTTTTTGTTTTTTGAAATTTTCTAATCGAGTTCAAGGGGATGGGTTTCCCATCCCCCATCCCCTATCCCCCATCCCCTCTCTCCATCCCTACCACTTGGAAGAGGAGGAGGATTAGGGGGCTCATGATAGGCCTGGGGGGGGTTTGGGGGGGTTTCCAGAAGTTTGGGGGGGGATCTGGGGGGGGATCGTTTTTTACTTTCTGGTTGTTTTATGACCAGAAATGGTAATAATGTATACATGTGGGGGGGTTAGGGGGGTTAGGGGGGGATATATAACTCCTATAGCCTCCAACTCATTTTCATTTTTAAGCAACAAGCCAGAAATATATAGAGTTGTGAGAGAATACCCCCCTACCCACTCCACAACCCCCTAATCCCCCCTAAACCCCACCTTCCAGACTGAGAATGGTAACCTAAACAACAAGACGTCAGTTGGCAGAAACCCCCCCTAACTTCACCATGAGTCCCCTAACCCCCCCAAAATCCACCCCACCTGCTTGTAGGCCACCAGCACTTAAGGACATCTTCATATAGCATGGTGAAGAGCCAAGCCCCCAAGTGCCCACCAAAAATTGATTCTTGACACCCCCAACCCCCAAACAGTCTTACATAAGCCCACCAGTACCACCATGGACTCAGATAGCAGCTATGATGACATCCCCTTGAGGACATGGTTGAACTGTGGGAGGCAGTCAGGCAGCAGTATTATGATGAGTATAGGAAGTCCCCCAAGACATCAACCCCCAGAAAAGTAAAGAATTGCGCAGATTGATGGAGGCATATGAGAACATCATATGTGATAACTATGGCATGGAGGGGTATGCCTACTCCACAAACAAATTTCAGCTGGAGAAAGTCATGAAATTGTAAGCAACCATCCTTCCCTCCCACACTTAAAGAATAGAACACCATAATTGTTTAAGGGAATCAATGTCAATGACAGCTGGAATAAAGGCAGAATGAAGTTACAGAAACGCTATGGAGAGACAGAGCGAATTGTGAATGAGATGGATGAGAATGACAAAGAAGAGATTTTACTCCATACCCTCCATCAGCTCAAACAAGTCTGGAAACAGACAAGAGCGGTACAGGAAAACCTTCCATACTTGGAAGGAGATGATAAATATATCCTGAAGAAGCTGCTCGAAATAAAAAAGAGGGTAGCCCGTGGCAGGTAGCTGAAATTTCCTGAATATTGAAAATCTTTTTAACTGGAAACTACCCCTCTTACCATCACCGATTCATCCCGCGTGCCTATCACCGTTGGATTCCTCGTAAAAAGTAGATATTTATAGACCCCAATATCATAGCCCTACGATGATCTGGTGACGAGCTACGAATATTTTCAGGTTCGCATATACCATATGTATATACCATAATGATATATGTATATGATATATTATGATGTCACATGACATATATATATAACATAGCTTTCCGGACTCGCCGCGTCATGGCGATCACGGCGCTGTAGTTTTCACCAAAACTTGTTTTTTTTATATATATATATCATATACATATGTACGTTCGCGCGTACGGCGCTACGGTACGCACAGTGGCCTGCGTACTGGGCTACGGTACGCACAGTGGCCTGCGTACTGCGCTACGGTACGCACAGTGGGCTGCGTACTGAGCTACGGTACGCACAGTGGGCTGCGTACGGCGCTACGGTACGCACAGTGGCCTGCGTACTGCGCTACGGTACGCACAGTGGGCTGCGTACTGAGCTACGGTACGCACAGTGGGCTGCGTACCAGCTAAAGTACGCACATTAAATCTTATAAGACCATATAAGATTTTAGAAAAGAATTCTATAAGACAACTCTTATAAGACCTTATAAGACTTAAATTTGAGCGACTTGTATATACCATAATGATATATGTATATGATATATTATGATGTCACATGACATATATATATATCATAGCTTTTCGGACTCGCCGCGTCATGGCGATCACGGCGCTGTGGTTTTTACCAAAACTTGTTTTTTTTCATATATATCATATACATATATATGAGCCAGCCTACCGCAGTGGTAGGCGAGCCCGCGTGTCTACCGCAGACCGGTAGGCACAGGCCGCCGGCGGTAGGACAGTAGGGCCCTGCCTACTCGCCTACCGGTAGAGCCCTCGCGCCTACCGTACAGCAGTAGGCAAGCCGGCCTGCCTACCGGTCAACAGTAGCCACTGTATGGCAGCCTACAGGTCAGCAGTAGCACTGTATGGCGGCCTAAGTCGCAGTAGGCAAGCCGCATGCTACGTCAGCATAGCGGCTTTTTCCTTATAGAGCTCTATAAGAATGTTTCTAAAACTTTCAATTAGAGCCACTTAAGGAACTTCAAACGCGAATATCTCGGCACCAGATTGGCCGTTTTGAGCGCTCTTTTTTTTCCTGTGAAGCTCTCATCAAGCTCTACGCAGAGCCGCCCTTTCGCATTTTTATGCTGCCTAAAAGTAGATTATTATGACAACTCCCATCCATACTCGCCTTGTAGAGGTCTCCTTTGAACTCTCATATTTGGCGCTGACGTCTCCAAGCCCTGAATTGAGTGACTCCATACATCGCGTCTCTATAGAACTGTACAACCTGGTCATCGAATAGCCCCCTGTCTCCACATATCAAAGCAGCTTTACAAAAAATATCAAACGATCTCCTCATGCTTGGAAACGAGATTAAACCCTCCCTGATGGCAGATAATGTGTTAATGTAGACGGTTTCCTTGGTACTCATCCAAGCGCTGCTTACAGCCTGAGCAAATTGCTCCCCTGTCACCTCTCAATACTCTCCAAGCTTACCCTTTGCCCCTCAGTTGAGCGCACCACATCATAGGGAGACCCACTCCTGGATCCACTTGGGGAGGAAGATCCAATGCTGACGTCAATAGTAGTATCACAACAGCTACACTTATAATTGCTGGTCACATGTATATGAAACATATCCAGCAATTGTTGGAGCCATTGCCACATCTTACAAGTAACAGGACAAAATAACTCAGTTGCTGCTCTCAGTGGTCAAATAATGTTTAATTGGCCTCCCTATAGGCCTCACAACATCTTTTTGTGCCCTTCGGCGATAATATGATGCCAAGGCTTGCTGTTTCTTAAACTCTCTATATTCTGGGTCTTCCTGTATCGTTTTTGGTTTGCTACAGCGCTCTTAATATAACTCTCACTAACAGGACTATCAACGGTGAACTCAACCAGACTGATGGTATCATCCATTTATAATAGAAAAAACGTTTATTTTTTCTCAAAGCCAAACCGTCGTTTATACACTGTGGGGGCTACACCTTTGTCCACCTCAGCCTTTGTAGCACCTGGCTCAATAGTCCCCTTTGGGTCTTTGTTTTCATTTCATCAACAGCTTGCTCATCAATTTGGTTCTCTTTCTTGGCAATAAACTGTTTATCTGGAATCCCAGTGATCCCCATTTTGAACACCTCCTTTCTTAGCATCTCCTTGAGTTTGGATCTCTCTCTCTTCTCAGTTACATATTGCTCTAAGGCACTTGATTTGGCTTCCAGATCTTTAAGCTTGGCAGTCATTTCGTCCCATTGAGCCTTGGGAACTCGATGAATATTCTGGGTGGGAGCAGTCTTGTATGTGACTTCACCCGCCATAGACTGGATAACCTTGTCTGATTCTTTACTGAGACCCTCACCTTTGCGAGTGAGTGATAGATCTTGGAGCCCAAGACCTTTTCATCAGCAGCACCTATAATTCGCCTGGCACCCTCACCCACAGCCTTCATTTTAGAAGCTTCAGGGAGATGTTGAGCTGATCACTGGTGGACGTCTGTGGGGCTTTGTCATCAAAAGATTCCTCATAGGCGGCATTAAGGGGATCCTCTTGCTGTTGTGAGGGCTTTATCTCATTCATTCCATTGAATTTAAGCGGGTCTGTGTTAATGGAGCCATTGTTACCACCGCCTGAATAACCAACAGCCCCAGCAGGGATGCCTATTTGCGTTTGGGGGGCATTGTGTCTTTATTAAAGTGAGAGATATTTTTATAGACCGCGTTTATATCGCATTAACTTATTACTATGAACTTGGCTTTTGACTTCTTTTCGCCCTTCTTCTTTCTCTGGTGGTTTAAGCTCATCTTCTTTCTTCTTTGGCTTCCTGTGGAACCGTGGAAATGGGAAATCTTTGACCAAATCCGCTTTATCTACGAAATATTTCACAGAATAATCGGCGATGACCAAATTAGAAACTGATAGGAATGTACATATTCTTCAAACATTTTATAGAAAACATCTTTGTCCCGCATTATATTGTATTCTTCCTCAATGGCTTCAAGCTCCTTTCTATTGGCAGCGCTTAGGAACATAGCATAATCTGAGTTGACACGAATGTCGATGAGACTTTCCTCAGCTTTTGTGTGATACAGATAATAGATATTTCGAATGTCTACCACGACTGTAAAGACTTCCGATTATTTTATCTCGGGTTAAATCTACTATTTCGTTGTCATAAGGTCGTCCAAAACAACACATAATTGGTTTACAGGTTCCCCTTTTCTATTTTCTCTTGCCTTTCATCCAGCAATTTAGCAATGTAAGGGGCGTCCCATTTCCCCAATTGTAATGTGGCCACCTTATCCAGAAATGATTAAAGCTTGTTCCACTCACCACCAAAACGACATCAATCTTTTTGGCATCATGAAGCTGCTTGAGCCATACTTACAGCCTCTGATTTACCAGTAGCAGATTTGCCAATTGCCAAAACGCGGAAAGGGGATTTATCATCTCACCAGCATTAAATTCGTCCAAGTCGCCCATGCTTCCTTCTATAAAGAACCAGATAAAATAATACGATGTGACTGAATATGGTTTATAGATTGATTCGCCTTAAGCCGTCCTTGTCCACAATGATAAACTATGCATGAGAGCGCGAACATTGACATCAATTGCCTTGTCAGTGGGCATGTAGAGAGTGAGGAATGAAGATGAAGAATTGGTCAGGTCAACATAGCCAGACTGGGCAACATTGCGAATAGCCTTCTCACCATCAAGACAGAATGGAGCCCTGAAAGAACATAGCGATCAGCAACCTTATCCATATTAGAGCATTTGAAGACATCAGCAATCAGCTCAGCACCTTTGAGCAGTGGAATGGGCTCAGTGGCATAGAGACGTTGACCATTAATTTCCACAGTGAAAGTAATATCTTTGGAGTTGGAGTAGGTCTTGAGAACACTGTGGGAACCATTAGCTTTGTCAACAGTAGCGTTATCACGAACTGAAACAAGCAGAGCATAAACGAGACCTGAGATTTGGGAGAGGTTAACTCGATTGGGTTGGGCAAGACCTTGGCTTTCATATCACTGACATCCACAAATCAATATCCAGAGCAGGATAGCCATGCCAGTTGTCTTTACCTTCTCAATAACAGTAGCGAAAAGCTCATCAGACACATTAACAGCATACATATAAAGGCGAGGAGAAGTAATTTTAATTTCAACGTTTGGCGCACCAAGATTGAAAGTGGTGATGTTTTGGCCAACATGTGCAGCACAGATTCAGCAGGTGCGACGCCAGCCCATCGTCCTTGTCCCCATCAATGGCTGTGTCCCCAGCCTTAGGAAGAGTACGACCACCATAAGAAGTCTCAACATAACCCTTCCCTACATCCTTGAACCAAACAGTTACTACCATTTCACCAGACAGAGCACCAAGAGTAGGTAGTGGTTTAGCCAAGGCACAGGATTTCAACAAAGAATGAGCCACCAAGTCGGTTGGTTCCATGGGCGGGATGCCGTGAAGCATGCCCATTGACCGCTTCTTTTTGGCAAGCTGATCCTCACTATAATAGACAAGAGGGAAATGAGCAAGGAATCAGAAGGGATATGGTAGGTGTATGACCCATAGGTAATTTCAAGTCGCTGAACCAAAGCACCAACTGGGCGAGTATACCCATTTCGAACAAGATCAGCATCACCAAAGTGATAGCTGGAAGGTCGAAGGCAAGTTCAGTTTGCCACAGAAATTGTAGCGAGGGAGTTTGAATGAAATGCGATTTCAACACTATTTTCAAAAGTATTGCTCGGGTTCACAACAACAAGAACGGGCTTAGACTTGGATTCAAGACCAAGCATTAGGAGTTATCCAGAAGAAGGCCTTGGCCTCCTCTGGGGTTGTTAGGGCTTCTTTCAACGAAAGGCGCTGGAGGGTCGACGTAATATCCATGATTTTCTCTTTTATTATACTGTAACATAAAAAAATTACGAATGAACCTAGTGTTTACCCAAAACTCGCAATGATTGGATATGTTGGATGACTTTGTGACATCCGCATCTTAAAGTATTCATAGACAGGGTCGCCTGCTGGCTCCTCCCCATATCGAATTTCAAATGTGAGGTGGACAGGTTGACCTCAAAATCGATTGGTTCGTTTATAGCATTTACTATATCCACAGAGAATGTAGACAAACCCATTTTTTTGTTATAGTACTTGTAAAGTGGTGGATTCTGTCGAATTGTAAACACATGCTCACCATAGTCCTTGTCAGGAACCACGATTTTGTGGAAGTAACCAGTCAGGAACCATCCCACACTGAACAATCACCCAACTCTTTTACTCTGAAATTAAAACACTGTCCTTGTCTTTTCAGGCTCAAACGAAGATATAAATACCATTCACCCGTTCACCAGTAAAGATGCCATCAGTAAGAGCATTATAAACTGTGATTGAATTGGGGAATTTCCATATCTTCCGGGATCAAGACCAAGCAATCGGGCAGCACTCAGTAACTTTTGGATCGTTTTCTGGTTTGGATTTCCAGCGTTAGAGAAGGCTAATAGAAAGGTTCTCTGAGTGGAATATAATCGTTTTAGTGACTCATCCCATTTACAGCGAATAGATGGTTCCGGCTCTCTATCATCGAATTTCGCATTAATTACATTTACCAATTGCTGGTGGCTTTGAATGGGTTTTTTGCGGCTTTATTAATTGCTTCCAAGGTTCAAAGCCGGCCGCTGTCGAGTAGTTGGAATGCCATCAATGCCAGCACCATCGAATCTTCACTCCAAAAAATGCTGAATGAATTATCAATTGTAATATCCCTGGTTGCGTTTCACACTCACCATAGGGATACTATTATAAAATTCGGCCGAGACCAGCCTGACAGCCCTCACATTCTCATATATGTTTGGAAGCGAGCTACAAAGCTTGAAGTAGGACCGTCACCAGAGATTGTATTAAAAGAACTCACCTCAATGTATCCACGGGCATTATCCTTTTATCTATATTCATATATTAAAATGACCGGCTTGTCAATGTTGATAGCAGGGATCGCAGCCAAGGTGAAACCGAAACTCTTACAGGGTGCCCTCACAACACCAGTAGAGAGACCTCGAGAGTGTAGGGTTATTTACGCAGAAATTCCAAACAGCATTACAATAGTGTGGGAACAGATCATTTAATAGTGGAATTCACCTATCAGGATAGTTCTGTCACTGAAACAGTAACTTACAACATTCCCCCCTGCCAACCGGTTATATCAATCAGGGACATTTGGGGTCACCCAACCATACAACTATGGATTGAACTATGTGTTCTATGAGGAAACTATAGCAGGAAAACAGTTGCTTTCGAATTCAAAATTATCTACATCCAACCACTATAAAGTGGAGTTCTACAGTAACAGATTTTCCGTATAAGAGCAAGCAATAAGCGCATGGTAAGCTTTTGGGTTTAAGCTCAACTGAGTTCCAGTCTTCATTTATGGATGACAATTCGCCCTCTCAATCTCCATATCGCCCTGAGAATTTCTAAAGTATGATGGCAAACCTATCACACTCAATCACCCTTGTGGGGAACTACCTTTTCGGGATCCAGACTTTCATCCACACCTCTTAGATATGTTTATACAGCAATAGATGGCAACATGAACGCTGAGCAGTACCTTTATTTACATGTCAAAGAACTTGCTCCCTTTGCCAGCAGACATAATTAGTCCCAAAATCACGCCACAAAACCAAGGCGCCATACTGAGACTCCAATTAAGCAAGGATATAGGAGGCTATGTTTACTATAATGGTGACATGGGGATTTATTCGAATTAACGACCGACATCTGGTGGTAAGGGAATTAACAGTTGAGTTTAGAGACTACTTTGGGGAAATCATTGACATGAACGGAATGACAATTCTTTTCAGCTCGAGTTTATCGAATAAACGCACTGTAAATCGACTCTCATTGTGGGAGCATTCACATAGACAAGGGGATAAATGCGAACATCTTGATTCTCAAGAGAACCCTACGTAGAAGCATCTTGATGTGAGAGGGTAACCATTTAATAAGCTATATCGCCGGATTATTAGCATTGTTTATATTCTCACAAACAAATGTTTTGTTCTGCCCTTCTGCTCGAATAAAAGACCAGTTGACCCCATTAGTTGATGTAGCCACATGAAAGTCTTTATAAAGCATTGGTGTCCCTGACCCATAGGCAACCACTGAAGAGAGTTCAAAAGTGTATGGGAAAGCAACTTGAAGGTACTCAGTGGGGGTCTCCATATCTGCTCTGGAGCAAATGCCCCAGCTTCCCAGCCAAATGATGAAGGTCGAGCCATGTGGGGCTCTTTACCTATCACAGAGGAGGAGGCAGTAAAGGCATCATCAGCAAGTTTGTACCAATTAGCATCCAAAGGTGGTGACAGGGTGAGAGTGGAAGAGATGTAAGCTTTTGATGGGTTCTTTAATTCATAGTTTGCTACCAGCAAATCGCAAA